>VBSM01002223.1:1373655-1425269 GCA_008086735.1 Cheirogaleus medius
TTCACTCAGCGGCCCGGGTGGGTGTGTGAGGGGAGAGAGCGGGCTGGGAGACCGACTGCACCCCAATGGGGCATTTCGGGGGTGCGAGGACATTTCCAGTAGTGGGAGGGGACCGTTCAAGGGACGCGCTGCAGAGACAGGGGCGAAGGAATGGATGGAGATGGCGGGGGAGGGAGGGAAGGCCCTGCGGGGTGACAGGTGGGTGACAGGTGAGTGGCGGGAAGTGAGGACTCGGGAGCTGAGGGATGGGGTAGTGTGCAGCATGGGATACGGGAGTGACGTTTCATAGACGAGATAAGCTTAGGGCTTGTTTTGGGAGTAAATGACTGAAATGGCTAAATATGGTGTTTAATACAGGAATATCTGGGGACTACATAAAGTAAAAAAGTTGGTGGTTTTCTAAATGCTAATTAAAAGGATAATACTTTGGGACTACTTAATAAAGAAAAACAAGTTAGTAACTAAAACAGTGATGAAGGCAAATTCTTAAAGTTCTGTTTGTGACGCCCCCCTCCACCCCTCCAAGGTGAATATTAAGGAAAAGAAGAGAAAAAAATAAAATAAAAGCAGGTTTCAGGATGAGTGTAGACAGTTCTCCATAGCGCCTTGCTATGGCTGTGCATCCTGAGAAAGAGATGCTTTTATGCCAACACGTTTAAGTTCAGTAAGGAATTTAAGGGCACTACAGAGTAAGTCTTAATCTAAACTATGAAATGAATCAGAGATAATTTTGAGTTTCTCACTGAGAGCTGTCAAGAATAATGATCTCTCTTCAGTGTAATTGCCACTGTTAATTAGATCTCTGTTCCCCTGGAAGGGCTCAGGAGAAAATAGGCGGAAAAGAACAATCCCTGCTAATGTAACAGCCTCGGGGGAGAGGGCCCTCCTTCAGGCCCAGGTCCTCCTTTGATGGGTAGAATGGTCTTTGAACAGTCTGGCCCTGGTAAAGAACGAGACTGTTAACAGTTTGCATACCTTTCTTTCCAGATAATGTGCTGATGTCAAGATCAAACTCTTTCTCTCTTTGCCTGACGGGGCTCTGGCGAGCACACAGGGCACGCAAGTAGGGTCACTTATGATACACCCTTTTCCAACTATATCCATCCTGAGGGAAGGTGCTCATTAGACCAGGAGAGTGTCCTTCCCCAGAATCAGGGCTGGAAGAAAGTAGAAATTGGTGCAATTTTCCTTTCTGTTTACTCTGTCCAGTAAATATATCTTTTTTTGTATCAGGGTACCTGGAAGAAAGAATGATCGATTTCGCCAAAACCTTCAAATAGATTTGGAAGATGTGGATTAAAGTGTTTGGCAGTCATTGTGTGACATTTCGGAAAAATCACCAACCCTTTAGATGAAAAGGTAATGTAAACAGTTCAAAAAGTTATCTTCTGAAGGAATGAGGTAGGAGCCGAAAAATGTTTAATGTGATGATGAGTTTGCCAACTTATAAAGTAGAAAATGTGTATGTCTTTATCGTTGACATTGTATAGTTCTTGAAGTAGCATAAAAAATGGTCGGTATTTTAATCAATTCTACCATTTTTCTTTTTTCAAATTCATTAATTTCTTATAAATTTAATAAGAATTCTTTCATGCCTTAATTTGATTTATTATGTTCTTTTTTGTTTTAGTTAAATTCTTAAATTTTTATTGTCTTTTTTTTAACCAGTTGATATTTAAGCAATTTAAGCTATACATTTCCCTTTAAGTATAGCTTTGGCTTTTACTATTAAGCTAAAATTATAATATGTAATGTTTTCATTGATATGTAGATCTCTGGTTGTTTTAATTTTAGATTATTTAGAAAACAATCTTAATTTATTCTTTGACCTAGGAGAACATTAGATGAATTTCATATTTAAATTTTCTTGTGGTTTCATTGTATAGTATTTGTTTTTTTTTTTTTGTAATTAAATATATCTGCTTATCACACTATGGCCACAGAATGTAATCTTTATAATTTCCATTATTGAAGTTTTCTTTGTGACCTAACATGTATTTGATTTTGTACATGTTTCATAGGAACTTAAAAAGAATATACATTTTTGGTTCTCTGATTATAAGAATTAAAGCCTATATAAATATATTTCAATTTTATTAATTGCATTTTGAAGTTCCTCTATTTTCTTATTGTAGAGGATTTTTTGTTTGTTTCTGCTGCCCGGCATCTACCTTCTCTATCTGATGTTATAGAACCTCATTGTTTTTAATTGAGATACAATTATTAATAATATACAATAAAATACCTGGATCTTAAGTGTTCAATTTGATGAATTTTCACATCTGCAAACGCCCATACAACCACCATTTAAAACAAACTATAGAAAATTTAATTTGTTCCCAAAACTCTCTCCTGTTCCTTTTGTGTCAGTTCCCCTTGCCTCGCATAACCACTGTCTGCCCAGAAACTTAAGCAAAGTTCTCCCTCTGCATCTTACTAGATTTAGATGCACTTATCAGAAACAAATGGACTGGGCTCTGTGGCTCACACTTGTAATCCCAGTGCTTTGGGTAGCCAAGGCGGGAGGATTGTTTTAGGCCAGGGGTTTGAAGCTTCAGTGTTCTATGATTGCACCACTGCATTCCAGCCGGGTAACAGAAGGAGACTCTGTCCTTCAAAAACAAACAAACAACAGCAAAAAACAAAAACAGGAAAAAACAAATGAATTACAGTGGCTCAAGTAAGACAGAAGTTCATTATTTTGTTTATCACAATAAAAGAAGTCTGGAGATACATAGTCCAGGATCCAGCTTTCTACTAGGTCATGTTAACTCATTGTCTCCACCTTCAAAATCACCTTCTAGTTTCCTGATGGGCTCTGTGGCCAAAACCAACATATTCTAGAAAACAGAAAGAAAAAGGAGAATAGCTGAGTCAGAACTGGGAAACAGTTTTCCCGAAGGCTCACTCAGAAACTTCCATTTATGTCTGGTGGACCGTACTCCTCTGCAAGGAATGCTGGGATATGTCTGAGTTCTGTTTTTGCTTTTGTTTTCAAAGCAGGGCATACTGATCTACTTGCAAGGATATAGGGGTTTCAGCTGGGAAGAAGGAAAGTATGAAGAATGGCTATTTAACAGGGTCCCAGTGCCCCTCTCACGTCCACCCTTAGTCTAGATCCTTCTGGTGAAGTTAGTCTCTTCCCCAGCTCCAAGCCTGGAGCATGTGACTTCTGCCTAAGCCAACCAGTATATTTCACTCCCCTGGCCATAAAGGATCCTTTCAAGATGTGCCAATCAGGACCAAGTCTCAATTCCAGGGTGTTTATCAGGGAAGACTCTCCTTACCCACAGGATCTGGAATTGGTCACCTTGAGACCATGCAGGAAGAGGCTAAGACAGACTCAATGTGGAAAACAGTGCGGCAAAGAGACAGTCAGAAACCAGATTCTAGTTCATGGTCAACCCCTGACCTCAGGCTACCACTGGAGTTTTCCTGTGTGAACTGATAAATCCCTCTTTATCTGAAATCAGCATGGTTGCACTTTCTACCATTTGCAGAAGAAAAAGTCCTAAGTGAAACACCAGTGTTTTGTGTACTTGATAAATAGACTAATGGGTATGTTGACTTTTCTCCAAACAAATGTGACCTTTTCCTTCTGTGAATTTTGTTTAATATATTCTATGTCTATGCTACTTGGGTTTTCTTGTGGATGTGATTCTTTCCCTATACTTACTATATATTGTATTTTTTTAAAACAATTAGAAACATGTGTCTTTTGTCTTGTCGCCTTATTTTTGCCTCAATTGCTACTTTGTTACTGATACTATCCACAGGACTTTGTTTGGATTTGCCTGGTGTCTTTGCCTCCCCATTATTTGACCTTGTCCTAATCACCACTGTATCTCTGAGGTCTAGCGCAATGAGGGTGCTCAGTAAATATTTCTGGAATAATCACGTGGGGTTTGGTTTGAAAGATAAATCTTCGAGATGGAATAATTAGCATGTTCTACTTGTAATTTTCTTTAATAGATTTGTTTTCTTTGCTTTTTCATTCTTTTCCTCCTTTCTTGACAGATTTTTGTATGTTTAGTCTTTTATTTTGCCTCATTATTTAGAAGTAATGAATACTACATTTTTAGTCTCCATTTTAATTTTTCTTAAAGACCATATTTTACTTCTTTGTTTCCACACACCATGACCTGACTATAAGCTGACATACTTATTTATTGGTTGGTTCTTGTATACTGAAAATACTGGGAAAATTATATGGTCTTAAAAAAAATTAACATGAATCAGGAAACATTTTTAAGCATTGTAGTATTTGGTATATTTCTCTAGTGATTATTATTACTTTGGTTGCATTTTTTGACATTCTTTGTTGAGTTTTGGAATAGTGTCACACCTAACTAGTAAGTATCTGTATGGAGTCAAATGCTTCTAAAAAGATGAAATTTAGTCCTGAAATTAATTCCAATGAAAAAATTAACAATGATACTAGTTTTTAAAAAGTAAGGTGAAAAAATAGATTCAAATGGTGGGGCTCAGCTGGAGGAAGGAAGTCTTTTGGCTTGTAAAAATGAAGAGGTATGGAGAATTTTAATGAAATCTAAAATGCCTGTATTTGTTGTATTTGTTAGTATTCTCTGCCAGGCATCAACAGATTTTTATTTTTGACACTATGGGTTCCATGGTTTTGTATTTCCCTCTTCCCTCTTCTAAGCCTGGGAATCCTTTGTCTTTATCACGGACAGTCGGTGTCACACAGATAAGGTATTTAGAAGAAATATCATTTGTACTCTACACCTGGAACAAATTCTAGGACATGTGTGCCAAGGACAGAGGATTTAAAAAGATACAAAGAAACACATTAATTTACAAACAGAGCAATGCATGTGATCACGACTCTGTGTTTACTGTGCCATGTGTGCCTGGCCTGAGCACTCCTATAATTGGAAATCATCTCAGTTTTCTGCAAAGCCCAGAGTACGGCCTCAGTGTGACCGATGCACCGTGAATAAATGGTCCATTGTAATATACTTCAGTTACTCCAGCCTGTCTATAATTCTGTTGGTTGCAGGAAAGGACAAAATTCCTACAGACCTTTGGGGCCAGAGTTCAGCAGGAAGTTACAACACTGTGGGCTGTTCTTACTCTCTTTCTCTCTCTTTGCCTGGAGTTAGGCGCTGTTGGTCTGAGTAAGGCCCTGTATTCCTGGGGTGCCTGCAGAGGACGACAATAGACCTCCCATTAATGATCCAAAAAATAAAGGAGATGTGATTTTGTTGGTTGTGGTGAAGTGATTCGTATAGGTTCCAAGTATATTGCCAATTCCTGGAATTATTTTGTATGCCACTTCCTTTTAAGTGATTAAAAATATTTTATTAGGTAACACATGACTGCTTGCTCTCATCAAAAAATTAAATAATATAAAATAGGGGCCGGGCGCGGTGGCTCACGCCTGTAATCCTAGCACTCTGGGAGGCCGAGGCGGGTGGATAGCTCAAGGTCAGGAGTTCGAAACCAGCCTGACCAAGAGCGAGACCCCGTCTCAAAAAAAAAAAAAAAAAAAAAAAAATTAAATAATATAAAATAAATGGAGTTCTACCTTTATTCCCCTATTCTCCTTCCCTATAGTTGAGTGGACACTTTAAGGACCCTCTTTTTCACTTAGTGCCTGTGAGACCTTGAACAAGTTATTATTGTTGTCTCTGTGCTTCATTTTTTAATCTGTAAAACAAGGATAATAGCAGCAACTGCTTCATGAGGTCTTTGTAAGGATTGATGGATACAATTCACATAAAGTCCTTCGAACAGCCCTGGCTTGTAGTAAACTCTTAATAAATGCTCATTATTATTATTGTTAATAATATCCTTTCATGCTTGTCTTACATTTTGTCATAAATGGGATCATCTATATGTAACTTTCTATTATGTATTTGTCTCATGACAACTTTTTCTTGGAGATCTTTCCCTTTCTGAACTTGTTTCTCTGTAATAGTTGCATAATTCATAATGTGAGTGTATCACTATTGCTCCAACCACTCATCTATTAGTAGAGATTTGGGTATTTTTTTAGGTTTTTAATGTTACAAATAATGCTGCAATGATCAACTTCGTATATGTATTCTTATGCATTTACTTGTAAGAATACTTCATATTTCTAGCTGTAGAAATATCGGGTCAAAGGATATATGCATTTTCAATTTTGATAAGCATTGCTGAAATTTCCTTTCCCCAAATTATACCAACTTGTACTCAACCCACCAGCTATTGAGTGATAATTGCTTTTCTCTTGTTTCATCATTGTTTAAAATTTTCTTTTCCTTTTCCCCTAAGTTTTGGAAACAATTCTCAGTCTTTCACTTTTTTTCAAACCTTCTAACAATTTTTAGAGCAACTAATGAAAATACAAGTCAAGTACTTTTATAAACTATAAACAAGCCAAGTACTTTAAAAAAATATACTAGGACTAAAACATTATTGTCGTTCAGAAGTTTTCCTCAATAAAACTTTGGACATGGGTCTCGTAACTTTGGGAAAGGTAGGAGAGGTGGTTGCTGTTGTGATTTTCATTGTCATTTTTTTTTGTTTGTTTGTTGTTGTTTATATCTTGAGAAGCTTGTGTTCGTAAGCACAAACATAGAATATATAATTTGGACATGGAATATTGGAATTAAAATCAGAATTTCTCTGATAAATAAGGAGTGTGGCCTATCAAGCAATGTCTCCTGGGTTCAGCAAGCAACCTCATGCACAAGTGGGATACAGGACATGTGGGCTACCACCCATGCCTGGGTAAGCCAATTTCCTTTTGTTCACTTGGCACTAATTAGGTTAATGTTCCATTATCTCATAGAGATCACCCCTGCCAGCCTGGCCTCCTTCATGGGCACCAAGTTGTGGTGGACACAGCTCATTTCCTTTGACCAATCCACAGAGCTGCAGTGATATCATTGATACACAGGGAAGGAGAGTTTAGCTCAACAGGCAACTCAACACGTGTGGCTGGAACTATTGCCAAATATACAAAAACACTAAAAACAAACAAAAAACTGATGAGTTCCAAGATAAGATGATGTAACAAACCTAAATAAAGAAAGAAATACTGTCTCATAATACATAAAAAATGAATGTAAATGTGTTACAACAAAAAAATTCACCAGCAATAAGTAGGGGATGGCTAATCTAAAGCCACAAGCTTGCTAACATGGTGATTAAATAAAGGAACCAAAGACCCTTGTTTGAGCCAGGAGTTGCACTGCAGTGTCTCCTAATCCCATCATCAACCCTAGGAACAGTGGTTGGAATCATTTTTTTTTTTAAATCACATATTTCAATTTTAGATGATGTTGATGGACTCCCTGCTGTTAGCATTCTCGCAGATCCAGCAACCTTCCAGTCTTCACCTTTCAATGTAGTTACATTGCTGCTTTTATTGATCTAAATGTTTGTATAGAAAGATTCTGGAATACAGTTTTTAAAAACAGTGATTTTTTTTTTCCTCCAAAATAATACACTCAGGAAGGCTCTATATCTTGGGGATATTTTGAGCCTTTGTGGACAGTGTAGTTCACATTCCCACCGTGCAAGCTTGTTATGTCTGAGGCTCTGTCTCCAGCTTCCAACCAGGACTCTGACTTCAATGCTCTCTTATGTCTACTGACTTCAGATAAAGGTCTAACACAATTCCAGAAGGAGTTCTTTGCATCAGAATACCATAAAGCCTAGGCGAGAGTAACACCACCCTCATCATGGACTGAACTAGATACACAGTTTACCTGAAGAGTTAATTACAGCACATGTTTTCAACAGACGACAAATAACACAAAATACAGTCCTGGTATTAGCTCTCAACCCCTTGTCCTTAGGGAATTGGCAAATTTGTGATCCAGATGTGGCGGAGAGAAATGTTTTGCTTTGGCCCAGACTGAGTCCTGTCCTTCCTTAGTCTTTTTAATTCTGCATTATCTATGGAATGTCCTTTGTTTCCCCGACATTCCCTTTGTTCCTATCGTCATTGGAATGGTAACCTTCTGGCATTTGAAAACAAACAAACAGAAAACAAAAATTACTCTGTTTCTCTGTTGTCAGTAGCCCAAGATTTATTCTCATAAAGTGCAGACTCTTCACAAACTTTCTATCTCTCAGCTTCCCTTTTTTTTATCTGGACACTTGACAGATTTCTGCAAACCTTAGGGTTTGCTTTGTACACACTTCAAAATAAATGCTGGGTACCTGTTTAACACAGACAGGCTTCTCCATCTAGGCCATGTCCCTGCTCTGCTCAGCATGCTCTTTAATTCACATTTTGTGTCCCTCTGTGCTGAGCTCTGTCAGCAGCAGGGGTTTTATGTGGCTATAAAACCACTCTGTCTTTTGTGAGAAGACAACAGGTCTGCATAGAGTTCAATGTGAAAAGCTATGCTCTGGGCGGAAGTTATTTATTTTACGATACTGCTAGTGTCTCTCTCTTCTAAGCATTTCCCTGGTTTTAGCACATCATGGTTTTACTTTGGCTTTTTTGAGTTAACCTTCCCATAAAGCACTCTCACCTCTGCCTGAAAGACAGTTTGGGGTTGGTCACGCAGCCTTAGACCAAAGATATCTTATAATGCTATTGTGGAAGGAGTTTTGGGGCCCAATTTCAGACCATTATTCATAATCCCCAAATGATGCCGCTGCCTAATCTTCTCGGATACACTGGACATTCATGTTAAATCCAGGTCAGATTCTGTGTGGGAGAAGAGAAGGAAGCTCAGAGTTGTTGAATTCTCATGTGCCAAATAGTAGACTTATTTCTCTCATTTAATTCTCTTAACAAATAAACAGGCGTTATTCTCATTCTTCTAATAAAGAAACTGAGCCCAGAAGAGTTTACACAACTTGTTTAAGGTCACCATCCAATAATCAATGGAATTGCTCAGGTCTGTCCGATTCCAAGGCCTATAATTTTCACGCTAAACGTAATGCATTTGCCAGAAGTATAAATGTGAAAGGGGCTGGGGACCAATTTTTAAAAGACTCCTGAATGTTTATAACATTCTTTACTTCAGACTGATGCTGCTGCTTCCTAGCTGGGGTTAGTTAAGACAGGTCAGGGTCTGAGCACCACAAGGAAATTCTTACTAAGATCCCAGGGGTACCCAGGAATCCACGTGGTACTTATTAGGAAGATTTTGCAAATGAATCGCTTTGAGGATTTTAGTGGAGGAAGTCAGTCTGGGAGACCCTCCTGCGCCATATGGGCTGCATTTCCCTCAATGGGGTCTTTGTTACGGAGCAGGTCTGGAAGGAGGTCAGGCCATGGTCAGCAGAGGAAACACCACTGAGCGGGCTGGGCCCTGAGCTGTCGACCCCCACTTTGCTTTGGACAAGGTACAAGAAATCCTTTATAGGCTGGTGCGGTGGAAACTGATGGAAGCCAGCTTTGTTCTATTTTTGTAATATATTTCTGCTTGAGTTAATTCTATGGAAAAAAATAGTCAGTGGGGCTGTGTGTTTATATAGGCCCCTCATCTCACTGCTCTGCGCCAAGTTCCCCGAGTCTGCAAGGAAGTGAAGCCAGACACGCTCAGCGTCCTGGGTCCTCACCCCTGTGACCTCTTAAGCTTTCCAAGTTTACCCAGGTCTCTCACGGCGGCATTTGCATGGAAATTGATCTCTCAGCTCCTGGCTTTTGGCAGGAGGACACTTCCTTCATATGGAAAAGTGTTTAATACCAATTTAATGGTCTGTCTAGCCACTGTATGCCCCAGCCCGCCCTCCTCCCTCCGTGCCCACTGGCACAGAGCATGGAAATCTAACTTTTAATCACCCTTTTAAAAATGCTCTGAAACTTTCTTTTCAGTGTGTCCACTGCTTTTCTAATGAGGGTTCTCCCGCACTCCCTTTTAATCCAGCAAAGGAAACTGCTACTATAAATTAAAGTGATGTCCTTAATACATTCATATTATTTTTTAGCATCTCTTATTCTCATTAAACATAATTGCAGACAGGGCGGAGGTTTTTTTTTTTTTTTTTTTCCTTACATAGCCGGGAACCAAAGCAAGTGGAAATAATTTTGTTGATGACTGATAAAATAATACCTTGTGTTTGAGTTTAAAGAATAAAACTAATAAAGGCTAACATGAGGAAAAGGAGTATGTATAGTGAACATTTTCTGGACTTGAAGAATCAGGTAGACACTAAATTACACATTTGAGCAAATCATGGCATTATTAATGATGCTTGTACACATAGTGGAAAAGTAAGAATGCCAAGAATGCCAGGAGAGTCTTCCCATAAATATAATGCAGTCCACTATAAAGTAAGTGCAATATGGCTATATGTTACTTATATTACTTAAAAGGGAATTATCAATTTTATGATTTAACTCTAGTCAAGTTTTGCTTTTGTTGATAATTGTTGCTTTGTTTTTATTTTTCTGCATCATTATTGTTAAACTGTCCAATTTTTAAATACATTTAATTGTATTCAAAATAGCTAGTCCTGATTGCCAGCAATCTGCTAGGAAACCTTGGAGAACCACTTACTATTTCTGGTTCCCCAAAGATTCTTTTATTCTCCAAAACACTTATGATTCCATTATTCCCAGCAAGCCCCCATTAAGTTAAATGTCCTGAAAAGAACTGCCTTACCCCTGATAAACTGAGCTACTTATTCTTGCTTACCGCTTGGTTTCTTACTTTTACATTTTAATATACTACACAATTACCATTTTAACAGCAATAAAAGAAGAAGAGAAAAAAATTAAGAAAATTTCCCCAAGTCCCCACTGTCATAATATATTACCCTTTTCCATGTATGGGAATTTCTCTGTCATATTTTCACATATGCACACACAACTTTTTCATAGTTAATAGTTTCAGCAAAATATGTTTTGCCTTTCACTGAATATTATATTCTATGCATTTTCTGTGTTGCTGAAAAATTCAGTCATTCAACAATATCTCTTATATGGACTTTGAAGAGCCAACTAGTATAAAAATCATAATTACCTTTTTTGAAGAAGACTTCAAAGGCGATCACAGCAGCAACAAAAATAAATAAATGGGACCTGATCAAATTAAAAAGCTTCTGCACAGCCAAGGAAACTATTACAAGAGCAAACAGACAACCTACAGAATGGGAGAAAATATTCTCATGCTACACATTTGATAAAGGGCTGATAACTAGAATCCATATAGAACTCAGGAAAATCAACAAGAAAAATATCGAGCAACCCCATTAAACACTGGGCAAAAGACATGAACAGAAACTTTTCAAAAGAAGACAGACCAATGGCCAACAAACATATGAAAAAATGTTCAGCATCTCTAATCATCAGGGAAATGCAAATCAAAACCACCATGAAATATCACTTATCTCCAATGAAAATGGCTTTTATCAAAAAGTCCCCAAACAATAAATGTTGGCATGGATGCAGAGAGGTAGGAATACTCATACACTGCTGGTGGGCTGCAAACTAGTACAACCTCAGTGGAAAGTAATATGGAGATACCTCAAAGAACTAAAAGTAGAACTACCATTTTATCTAGCAATCCCATTACTGGGCATCTACCCAAAAGAACAAAAGACACTCTATAAAAAAGACATCTGCACTAGAATGTTTATAGCAACACAGTTTGCAATTGCAAAGATGTGGAAACAACCCAAGTGCCCGTCAATATATGAGTGGTTTAATAAAATGTGGTTATATGTATACCATGGAGTTCTCCTCGGCCACAAAAAACAATGGTGATCTAGCACCTCTTGTATTATCCTGGATCGACCTGGAGCCCATTCTACTAAGTGAAGTATCACAAGAATGGAAAAACAAGCACCACGTGTACTCATGATCAAATCGGTATTAACTGATCAACAGTTAAATACACATACAGTAGTAGCATTCATCGGGTGTCAGGCAGGTGGGAGGGGCAGGAGGGGATGGGTATATTCATACCTGATGGGTACAGTGCACACTGTCTGGGGGATGGACATGCTTGAAGCTCTGACTCGGGCAGGGCAAAGGCAATATTATGTAACCTAAACATTTGTACCCCTGTAATATGCTAAAATTAAAAAAAAGGCTGCATAATATCTGTATAACATACCATTAAGCAGCATCATTTGTTAAAGCACACACTTTCATCAGATGTTTAGATTTTCAATTTTCTATACTATAAATAAAGCAAAAATGTAGGTCTTCTTGCTTCCAGTTCTTTTCTCATATGGACAGCTCCCTACTCTCACATCCTGCTTGGGATGTTTTGATGGTATCATTACTCTCTCAGAGGTATCTCCAGTTACAGCAGTGCTGGGTGAGAATTCCAGCTCACCTGCCTACTAGTCCTTAATAATACTTGTTGTGATGATAAAGAGTAATGGAAAATGAAAGCACACAATCTAATAACTAGGATGTAGTAGACCCTCACTGGGATTTTATTTTACTTAATTACAAAATTATATTTCAAAACTCATAGAAATGTAAGCCAGGCATGGTGTTGTGCACCTGTAATCTCAATCTCTATTCAGGAGGCTCAGGTAGGAGAATTGCTTGAGCCTATGAGTCTGAGACCAGCCTGGGCAACATAATGCTACCTCATTGCAAAAAAAAAAAAAAAAAAATCATAGAAGTTTATATATGAGAGTACCAATATCACCAAAATCTCACAAATCTTATTTTTCGTATTTTGAAAATTGACAAGGCATCAACTGGTGCCTTGTGTTGTGATTTAAAAATTTTTTTTATTAAAATTAATATGCAGAAATGCAAAAATCAGAAGTGTACAGCCTGATGAAGTTTTACAAAGTGAACATACCCATGAAACAACAGAACATTACCATATTATCAGTATCCTAGAAGCCTCTTCAGGCCTCCTCCTATCATTACCTCATGGCCAAAGATAACCAATATTCTAACACCTATCACTGTAGGTTAATTTTGCCAGTTTTTGAAATTTTTATGAATGGCATCATGCAGTATGTATTATTTGTCTGGATTAGACACTCATTATGTTTATGAAATCCATGTTGCATGTGGCAGTAGTTCTTTTATTCTGCAGTACAAATATGTCACATCTTATTTATCCATTCTACTATTAATAAACATTAAATCGTTTCCAATTTGGGGCTCTTACAAATAATGCTGCTATGAATGTTTTCATACATGTCTTGGATTTCATACATAATATAAATTTATGTTGGGTCTATTCCTAGGAGTGGAATTTCTGGGTCATACAGAATGCATTGTTCAGCTCTAATAGCTATTGCCAAACAGTTTTCCAATGGTTGCGAGTTATATTCCCAGCAGATGTATGAGAATTCCAGTTGTTCCACATCATCACCAACACTAAGGAGTTTCCACCTTTTTCATTACAGACATTCTGGTGTTGCAGCATTCTGGCAGATGTGCAGTGGCGTCTCACAGTGGTTTTACTTTGCATTTCCCTGGTGTCAGATAATGAGCATTTTTTTCATGTGTTTATTGGCCTTCCAGTACCTTGTAGCATTGAGTATCTGTTCAAAATTTTACCCTCTTTTTATTCCTCTTGGATTGTCTTTTTTCTTACTAATTTTTGCATGTTTATCATATTCTGAATGCAAGTTATTTTCAAATATATGTACTGTAAATATATTCTAATCTCGCTTATCTTTTTACTTCCTTAATGATGTTTTATGATAAACAGGAGTTCTTAATTTTAAAGCAATTTAACTAATTTTTTTTTTCTTTCACGGATAGCACTTTTTTGTGCCTTATTCAAGAAGTCTTTGTCTATTAGTGCTATTTGATGAAAAGGATTATTGGCATACCTACAATTCATCTGGATTAATTATTGTGAAGGAAAGCAGGGTCAAGTTTTGATGTTTTTATGTATGGCTTTCTGAGATATAAACACTCAATACTGAGCACCAGCTCAGCTGCACTGTGCCATCTTTGTCATAAAGCAAGTGATCAGATATGCATTTGGTCTTGTTCTGGACTCTAATCTAAATAATTGGTCTATCATCCATATGTGTCCCAATTCCACACTGCCTTTAGTATTGTGGTCTATAAGTCTTCATATCTGCTAGTGTACATTTTCTAACTTTGTTGTTCTTTTAACTATTCTCACTCATTCGAGAATAGTTAACTATTTATATACTTTAATACTTTATTCTCAATTGTTTATAATTCCATATACATTTTAATAATCCATTTTCAATTTCTACACAAAAGAGTGGGCTAGTTCCTGTTCCAAAATAGCAGTGTAGAAGCAAGGTGGCTTCCTGCATAGAAAACCAAAAACAAACATACAGCCCCAAGATTGTCATCAGCAATATCTCAGAACTCAAATAGGAGGAGGTAGCAGTTACTGGGGCCCCAGAGAATTGAAAAAACTGTGAGCAAATGATAAGAGACTGAGACTTCCATATCCCTGATGCCCCTCTCCCCAATCTGCCCACACCAAGAACATGGAAAATTTCCCCCCAACTCATGGTTTCTACACTGGAAAAAGTGAGATCCAGGTGGATGATCAGCTTCTCCACCATCTTGAGTTCGCTTTCAGGATACCTGTCCCTGCCTTAACCCACAGGAAGCACTGAGAGTGCATGAAAGGAGATATATCTCTGTGGACAGAAAGAAGCAAAAGGAGGAGGCTAGATTACCACCCCCAGCCCTAGAAACTCTGCTGTGCAACTCAGCCAAAGGGGATGCAAAATAGAAGTGGCTATTCAGCTAGACCATGCTACAGGAGCTATGTTGCCGTAGGTCGCCCGGGCATGACCTCCTAGCTGGCCTTCCCACATTGCTGGGATATCCTCTTTGGAACCTATCCTGGGACAAGCAGCACTCCAGTTCTTTACTGCAGCTGAGGTAAATCTGGGCTTCAGGCACCATCTACTGTCAAAAAGGAGGCAGCAACCTAGTGAAAAAATAAAAAAGAAATTCAACACATAAATTACAAAAATCTCTAAACAAGCATACCCAGTAAGAGCCAAAACAAGCCAGGCAGAGAAGGCTGAAATAAAAAAGTAATTCTTCAATGCAAAGACATAGATGCACATCCATAGAAAACAATAGCAAACAAGGAAACATGACCTCCTCAAGTGGACAATTCAAGGAACCAGTGACTGACCCTGATGACATGGTAATATGTGAGCTCTCTTAACAAGAATTCAAAATAGCAGTTTTAAGAAAACTCACTGATCACCATAACACAGAAAAGCAATTCAGAAATTTATCAGAGAAATATAGCAAAGAGATTGAAATAATAAAAAGCAAATAGAAATCATGGAACTGAGAAATACATTTGCTGAACTGAAAAAATTCATTAGAGGCTTTCAACAATGGTATGGATCAAGCAGATGAAAGAATCAGTGAGCCGAAAGACAGGCTATTTGAAAATACACAGTGAGAGGAGAAAATAGAATGAAAAGGAATGAAGATTGCCCCTAAGATGTAGAAAATTACCTCAAAAGACCAAATCTAAGAATTATTGATGTTAGAGAGTTGAGCAAGAGCAAGGGGTGGAAAGCTTATTCAAAGAAATGATAGCAGAAAACTTTCCAAAACGTGAGGAAGAGATAAATATACAAGTATAGGAAGGTCAGAGAATACCAGAGAGATTCAACCCAAATAAGACTACCCTAAGGCATATAATAATCAAACACTCAAAAGTCAAGAACAAAGAGAGGATCCTCAAAGCACCAAGAGAAAAGAAACAAATAACATACAAAGGAGCTCCAATTCATCTGGCAACAGACTTCTCAATGAGAACCATACCAGCCGGGAGGTAGTGGGATGACATTTTTTAAATGCTGAAAGAAAAAGAAAACTACCATGAGAGAATACTGTATCCAGCAAAGCTATCCTTCAATATTAAGGAGGGATAAAGCCTCCCAGACAAACAAAAGCTGAGAGAACTCACCACCACCAGACCCATCTTGCCAAAGATGCTAAAGGGTATTTTTCAATCTAAAAGAAAAAGACACTAACACAAAAAGAAAACATTTGAAAATACAAAACCCACTGGTAAAATTAAGTACACAGACAAACCAAGAATATTCTAATACTGTAACTGTAGTGTGAAATCCACTCATAATCCTAGCATGAAGCCTAAAAGATAATAAATATATTAAAATCAATAATAGCTAAAGAAACCTGTTCAGAGATAAGCAATATAAAAATGTGTAAACTGAGACAACAAAAAGTCGAAAGGTGGAGAGGCAGATGAAGATAAGTGTAAGCAGTTTTTTATCAGTTTTTTCCTTGTTTCTCTTATTTTCACTGTGATCTAATATAAGCTGTCATCTCTTTATAATAAGTTGTGATATCTATAAGATGTTTCTTATAAGCCTCTTGATGATTATGATACAGAAACCTATAATGGATTCACTAAAAGTAAAAAGCAATAAATTGAAACATGCAATCAGAGAAAATCACTTAACAACAAAGGAAAATAGTAAGAAAAGAAATAAGAAAGAAAGGAGTTACAAAACAACCAGAAAACAAGCAACAAATGGCAGTAGTAAGTCCTTAGTTATCAGTAATAATACCAAATGTAAATGGACTCAATTCTCCAATTAAAAGACAGAGTGGCTGAATGTTTAAGGAAGAAAGACTTAACTATATGCTGCCTTCAAGAATTCTACATCACCTAAAAAGACACACAGACTTGAAGTGAAGGCATAGAAAAATATATTCAATTAAATTCAGCAAGAAGATATAACAGTTATAAATTTCTGTGTACCCAACACCTGAGAACCCAAGTATATAAAACAAACATTAATAGATCTAAAGGAAGAGACAGACTGCAATACAATAATAGTAGGAGACTTCAACATCCCAATCTCAGTAATTGAGTGATCATCCAGACAGCATGTCAACAAAGAAATACCATAAAATACACACTAGACCAGATAGGCTTAATGAACATTATAGAACATTTAGCCCAGCTGCTACAGAATACACATTCTTTTCATCAGCACATAATAGACCATATGTTAAGCCACAAAACAAGTCTAGACAAGTTCAAAAAACTAAAAATTGTATCAATTATCTTTTCTGAGCACAATGGAATAAAACTAGACATCAATAACAAGAGAAAATTCAGAAACTACACAAACACATGGAAATTAAACAACCTGCTCCTGAATGACCAATGAGCCAAAGAAGAAATTAAGAAGAAAATGAAAACATTTATTGAAACAAATGAAAATGAAGATGGGGATAAAATGTACCAGAATCCATGGAATGCAGCACTAACAGAGAATTTTATATCCATAGATACCTACATCAAAATAGTAGAAAGACTTCACATAAACAACCTAACAATGCACCTCAAGGAACTAGAAAAGCAAGAACAAACCAGACTCCAAATTAGAAGAAGGAAAGAAGGAATAAATATCAGAGCAGAAATAAATGAAATTGATAAAAAAAAATACAGAGGATCAATGAAATAAAAAGTTGGTTTTTGAAAAAGACAAACAAAATTGAAAAACTTTTAGCTAGACTAATTAAGAAAAAAGAGAGATGACCCAAATAAATAAAATTAGAGATGAAAAAGGGAACATAACAACTGGGACCACAGAAATAAAGAGAATCATTGTAGACTATTATGAACAACTATACACCAACAAATTGGAAAACCTACAAGAAATGGATAAATTCCTGGACATCCACAACCTACCAAATTAAACTATGAAGAAATAGAAAGCCTCAACAAACAAATAAAGAATAGTAAGACTGAACCTATAACAAAAAAGCCTCCCATCGAAGAAAAACCCAGGACCTGACGGATTCACTGCTGAATTCTACCAAACATTTAAAGAAGAACAAATACCAGTTGTACTAAAACTCTTTAAAAAACTGAAGAAGAGGGAATACTTCCAAACTCATAAAGCCAACATTACCCTGATATCAAAACCAGACAAGAACACACAACAACAACAAAAGAAAACTATAGGCCAACATCACTGATGAACATAGTTGTAAAAATCCTCAAGAAAATACCAGACAATGCAATTTAACAACACATTAAAAAGATCACTCACCGTGATCTAGTGGGATTTATCCCATGGATGCAAAGATGG
Organism: Cheirogaleus medius; assembly: GCA_008086735.1. Taxonomy (NCBI): domain Eukaryota; kingdom Metazoa; phylum Chordata; class Mammalia; order Primates; family Cheirogaleidae; genus Cheirogaleus; species Cheirogaleus medius. The sequence goes on from VBSM01002223.1 coordinate 1,391,653, forward strand.
TTCAGCATATGCAAGTCAATAAACATCATACATTGCATGAACAGAACCAAGAACAAAAACTATATGATCATTTTAATAGATGATGAAAAAGCATTTGATAAAATTCAACATCCGTTTATAATAAAAACCCTCAACAAAGAGGGTATAGAAGGAACATACCTCAAAATAACAAAGGCCACCTACCAATGCAATAAGGCAAGGAAAGAATAAAAGTCATAAGTATATGGAAGGATAAATAAAACTTATTATGCATAGATAACATGATTTTGATGAAGAAAATCCGCGATAATCTGCAGATAAAATGTTAGAATTAATAAATGAATTTAATAAGTTTACTGTTAACAATATTAATCATCAATAATACCCCCATACAGCAGTGGCAAATAATTGGAAAATTAAATTTAAAAAGACACATTTTCAATAATATATTTAAAAAACCACAAAATACTTAAGAACAAATGCAACACAAAAGAAATGCTACCACATGAAAACTTAGATCTTCAGGAAAGAATAAATAGCACTAGACATAGTAAATATTAATATTAGGGTAATTTTAAATATTTTTCTTTTCATAAATCCTCTAAAGGTCAATTGACTGTTTAAATAAAAATAAAAACAATGTATTTTTATTTAATAACACAGAAATAAAATTCTTGAGATAACAGCATACAGGACAGGAAAGAACATAAATGGAATTATATTATTGTAGGTTCCTACAATGCACATGAAAATATATTAATTCCAGGCAGACCATGAATTATGTATTTATTATGACCCTGAGAGCAACTACTTTAAAAAGTAGAAAGAAGTTAAATAACCAAGAGAAAAGATAGACAAAAATAGTAAAAATGTATTTATGAAATAAGGAATAAAAAATAAAAAGAACTAATAGGAAATAAATAACAAAATGATAGATGTAAGTCCAACTGTCTTGATAATTACATTAAATCTAAATGAATTAAACACTCATTAAAGGATATAGATTTTTAGGTTGAATGAAAAGCAAGATCCAACTCCAAGTTGTTTACAAAGAGACACACTTTAAACTGAAGGTTCAAAGTCAAAGGGTAGAAGAAGACACACTATGCAAAGAATAAGCATAAGAAAGCTCATGTAGCCATATTAATAACATAAAAATAGATTCCAAGACAATAAATGCTGTCATATTAATAAGAGGGTTAGTTTGTGAAATAGATGTAATGATCCCATAGGTGCATTCTCTGATAACAGACCTTCAAAACACATGAATTATCACCAAGAGCGATGAACTATACTGATAAACCCCAAAATATGGATGAATCTTACAATAAACGACACACCAAGTGAAAGAAGCCAGATGCAGTATGTTACATGATGTTACTGATGATTTCATATATATGAAGTTCTACAACAGCCAAAATTAAGTTACGGTGATAGATATCGGATCATGGGTCGCCCGGGCAGTGCAGGTGGGTTGGGATTGACAGCACAGGGCACAAGGGACCTTTTTTGGATGAGGAAAGTGTTCTGTATCTTCAGTGTGATGGAAGTTGCTCCAGTGTATACATTTGTCAAAACTCTTCAAATGCACACTAATATCTATGCATTTTATTGTATGTAATTTATACCTCAATAAAATTAATTTTTAGGAAAGAAGAAAAGAAAGACCTGCCCACCTCAGTGTGTTCCCTTCTTTTTGCTCTCTGGCCCCTGAAATCGTGCAGGTTTTAGCTGTTTTCCAATGCCTCGAAGCAGCTATTTTGTTGTTTATTAGTTTTTGTATTACACAGTACCTGAAATTTATATTTGTTCTTGGTGAGAGGTTTGGCCTCATATGAGATCTTCCATTATAGCTGGAAGCAGAATTCTTGCTGCTATGTTTTAAAATTCCTAAAAAAATTACACTTTCCATATTTGAAGAATGAGGTAAAGACAAGATAACTTATCCCAAGGTCACACAGCTTCTCAGTCGAGAATTCGGATCAGAACTCAGCTAGTCTTTTTCCGAAGTCTACACTTTTAATGACCCTGGAGAGAGTGTTTACAGAGAGGGCGGGTCGTGATAGATGAACGTGGGAAGATGTAGAGGCTGCTGGCGGGATGGTTCGTTTACAGATGTTCTCTCTGCTGTACGAATTACAAGAGGGAGCTATGCCAGAGTTTTCAGATCATTTCTTTCACTGCTGCTGTTGAAAAATGTTTTTCAATGACCTTGTAGTATTCTAAAGAGGTTTGCAGGAAGGAGCATTTTGGCACTGCCACTATCTTCTGCTGTAAACTAATTGAAACCTTATTCAAAGCCAAACATAATTATGAAGAAAAATCTGCTGCCAAAGATGAAAAATGCATTCCATATAGAAGATTTTGGGGTTATCTGAGAATAGATAGTGGAGTGTTGAGTGTATTATGTCATTTTTGTTCTAAAATTTGATTCAGTTTAGTGAACTTAACCTTAAATATTACTGCCAGACACTTCTCTATTGCTTAAAAAATGCTCAAGTTGAATAAGAAGTCAGGATGCTTCTATACCAGGAAGTTTTCCATCTTAACTCTGGTTTATTTGAGACAGTTCCACCACCTTGGCATGAGTTGGTAGCGAACTTTTAGATTTAGGTCCCTGTACCAAACACAGCTTCCCAAAGTGACATAGGCAAAATTCCCTGCTTTTGAAGGAAATACAGATTCTATCACAGGGCTACACTGAAAGGCGTGATAATATAGAGGAGAAAAGTTCTTCTCCAAGAATGATCCCAGTTACTCAGTTTCTCCTACTGTTAATATCTTACACTGGTATGGTACATTTGACACATCTAATGAACCAGTATTCATTAGTTGAATTATTTTTAATAATTATTATTGATACAGTATTTTTAACCAAACTTCATCCTTTGGACTCCCTTCATTTTTACCCAGTGTTCTCTTTCTGTTCCAGGATCCTATCCAGGGCACCCCACTACGTTCAGTCATCTTGTCTCCTTGGGCTTGCCGATGACATTTTCTCAGATTTTCCTTGTTTTTGGTGACCTTCATAGTCTTAAAGAATACTGGTCAGGTATTTTCTTGGGCTTTCTGTGATGTTTTCCTGATGATTAAATGGGTGTTGTGAGTATTTTGGAGAAAGACTACAGAGGTAATGTGCATTATTATCGTATCATATCAGGAAAACATACTGTCAACATAATCTGTCATTGATGATGTCAAGCTTGGTCGCCTGGCGGAGCTCGTGTTTGTCAGGTTCTCCGCTGGAAGGTCACCCTTTTTCACTCTATTCATCCTGCTCCCTTCAGATGGAAGTCTCCACGTGCAGCCCACGCTGAAGTTTATGTTTGTTCTTGAAAGGTTTGGCCTCATGTGACATCTTCCCATATGAAGGAGAGGGGAGCGTGTTTCATGTCTTGAGGATGGAGTATTTACCTAAATTATTTGGAATCTTCTACATGGGAGATTTGTCTGTTCTCTCCAATTTATTTATTTATTCAATCACTTATCTATGTTACTGTGGACTCATGAATTTTTATTTTGTACTCTGGGTCATGTCATAATACCACATTGTTTATTTTGTTGCTCAGAGAAACTAGCTTTGGTATCTCTTGTGAACACCAAACCTGAATTTTTAATTTTGTATCATTTACTTTTTTCTTATTATTTTCTTTGTTTCACCCGATGTCGTCATCACAAACTATTATTATTTGGTTTATCTACTTAATCCATTTATGGTCTGCCTCCCTCACTAGAACGTATTGTGCACAAAAGCAGGGGCCCTATTGTCTTGTGTATAGTTTATCTTTAGAACACAGCATAGTGCCTGGCATGTGTAGGTGACAAAAGTACTTACACAGAGTGTCCCATGGACACCTGAGGGCTGCCGCATCACAAATGAAGCTCCTTTTAGACTTGCTCCTACTCTTGATTATTCTAAGTTAGAAAATGACCCCTCACTCCCCTTCTCCCACATGCCGTTTCCAAATCCCATCAGGTGCACCTGAAAACTGGTTCCTTAATCTAATCCCAGCCCTCACTTTGCGCTGCTCCTGCTCGAGTCTTGGTCCTCATCTCTCTCACCAACCTCCCAGCCAGCCTCAGTGTCTCCAGTCTTCCCACTCCAGTTGTTCTAACACCCTGATTCTAGAGTTATAACCCTGGGAAATAAACTTGGCAAGTTCTGTCCTCTGCTTAAAGATTTCTTTTGGCTTTCCTTCCTGATAGTATAAAAGTTCAAATTCAGAACTTGGACTCTGCTCCTCCCTCCAGCCCCATCCCTGGAACCCCCCAAGGCCCCTCCCACCACGACGTTAGCCTCACAGATTCCGAGCTCCTCCCAACCCGAGAGCATCCTCTCCCTGCCTCCCTATCTCTGGCTTTGTTTTCCTCCCAAATTACCCTTGCTTCTTCCCAACTCAGATCAAAATATGTGTTGCTTTTCCTGATTCTCTCGGACAGAGTTATTTGCTATTCACTGAGCCAGTTTTTACCACCTTTGAGGCTGCCAGCTCACTCTGTTACTCCGACAAGATGAGTATGTCCAGAGCGTGGTCACGTGTATGTGACAGGGAGGAAGAAAGCCTGGCTTCATGTAACAGCGCTAATATTAATATCTCTACTTCGCAAAACTCAGTCCCGGCTATCGGCCAGAATAAGACCTCACAGAATTATCCAGCCCTATTTTCCCATTTTTCACAGATGCAGAAACTGAAGTTCATAAGAACTAAACACACATCAGATACTATTTTAAATGTTTTACACTTCTTAAACTACTTAACGTCTGCAAAATTTCAATGTAGGTGCTCCTTTGTCCTTATCTTATGAGGAAACTAAGGCCCGGAGACCAATCTGTGCTCTGATGCCCTGTACTGTCCATCCCTGACCTCGTGGGGCAAGTGAGGCCTCCAGCTACGTAGCTTCTCGCTGGTGGTGGAGTCAAGACCTGACCTTGGTCCCCTACTGCCCAGCTCGGGGCTCTTTGCCCCACTTCCAAGACAGTGAACTGATTTGAAGGGAGGACGAAGATTCATCCACGAACATGCAACTGTGATGAGAAACCAGAATGGAAATCACGAGAGAAACTAACTGCTTGGCCTGTGGCTTCCACTGAGCCAGGTTGAGCTGGGGCTGAGCTTTTGCCGTCAAATTCCTGGGGGAAAAGCATGTGGATGTTCAAGCCAGAAGAGCACGTGGAAACTGTATACTTCCTGTTACCAAAGAGCCCTCTGGGAGGGTGGAGTCATTCGACAAGGATCGTGTGTTATTGTCTGTAGTTACTTAGCTGCACGTATTTCATCCTTGGACCAGAGGCATTTCGATTTCCAAAATGAAAGGCGCTCGCTTAGGCCAGAATGCGTCTCACAGCTTTCCCCTGGTGACAGCAAGATGTAGTGGGGTAGGCTTCTCATTGTAGCGGAGCAGTGAGGAGAAGGGAGAATGGTCCTACCCTCAGGGTGACTACGAGATACGGGCAGGTGCAGCATGGCCCCGTACAGCTTCCCAGCCTGTGCGCAGGACGCTGGAAGTATGAGGCTCATACTGGCTGGTGAAAATGATGGCTAATCTTGCTTGGAAGATGGAAATAATGAAGGATATTTTTTCACCTGTAAAATTTTAGTATTAATGGTATTTTTAATTGTACAGGGCTCTATAGTTTACAAAACATGCTCATATATATTGCATTTGATTCTTTACACCAACCCTGTGCAACAGGGTTGTGGTTACAACCCAAAGTGTGTGAGAGTGTGTTTTCTGTGTATTTGCCTCCCTTTTTGACTCTTCCCCCACCACCGTCCAACATAAAACCAGAAACAGAGGTCTAATCACAGGCCCAATTATTTAAAAGCTGTGTAAGAATGGAGGTAAGAAGGAAGAGGAAGGAGGTAGAAAGTGACTTGGACAAGACAGAAGGAGTGAAAAGAACATGGTGTTTGAACTAGGAAGGTAAGGAGGGGTCTCCTTTCAGGAAGACCAAGAAGTAGAGTAGAAGGGACTTAGTGCTGAGTGGGCTGAAGTGCAGACCCCCTTGCTGACCAGTTGCCTGCGGATGACTCATCGACCAATAGTCATAGACATTTGTAAGATCCCCTGACATTGGGTGCGGAACTTGGACAATGTGTGTGGGAGTGGGATGAGAAGGCAGAAAGTTCACCCATGTTGGAACTGAACCGAGCAGTTGGAATGTTACTGGGGACACACTGAAACACGTGGGGACTCATTTACGCCTGTAAACTAGAATAACAGGTATTACTAATACCAACTCTTCCGAATAAATGATAACTCTGAAGCCAAAAAAGTGTGGGGAACTCACCAAAGGCATAGTTGCAAGAAGTAGCATCTGCGCACTATTACCGAGTACCATCACTGAGCACTGTTACTCCAGTTAATTTTCTACTGTAAGAGGTAACTACTGAGGAAGTGGCCAAGAAAGGGCAGGTTAGAACGCAATAGCCCTGAGTGATTCTCTGCTGTGCTATGAACAGCTGAATGAAAGTCACCTCAGAAGTTCTTACCCATTTTCTCTTTTCACAGCGTCTGGGCCGGGGAGCTGGTGGTGCCCACCTAGGAAACGGGTTAAGATGGTTGTTGCAGATTGAGAGGTAAGATAGGAGAGATGAAAACTCTAAAAGACCAAAGATAGAGATGCAACCTCACCGATAATCAGGGAAATGCAAATTGAAATGGCAATGAAATAGTTCTTCATCCCACAGAATGACGTTGGCAAAAAGCAATAAGCTTAATAATATGAAATGTGGGAAAAGATGTGGGTACTTTTTCAACACTGCTAGTGAGAGGTCTGTGGGAAGACATTAGAAGGCAATATCTTTTAAATTAAAATACATATGCCTTATATCCCATCAGTTCCCAATATCTCCATAGAGAACCCCTTTAAATGTGCTCAGGAAACATGTTCATTGTTAGATGTTTTTCATAGCAATGAAAAGCTGGCACCAATTATAGAATGCCTAAAGTTAAAAACATTTTTTAATTGAAAAAATAAAACAAAACTATCATTCACATCCTTGCTACTCACACCATGTAAAAATATAGAGTTATATGGATGGCCACAGAAAATTCCTCGTGAGATAGCATTGCATGGACAATACATAAGTTAAAGTATCACTTATGCAAACACATGAGCATAAATCAATATTATAAAATTTTATGAACAGATATGTTATAATTGTAGGTAAAAAGGTCTGAATGAGTTGGGATTTTAACGTGCACTCGGGTGGTGGTGAACACTCTGGCAAATTCATATTTTGCATAATCATCAAACTTTTGGTTGAAAGTATGATCATCAAACAAACCTCTGGATTAGAGACAAGGATTGCGGATGGAGATAAGAGATTTTAGCTTTCTCTGTAATGTCTGAATGTTTGCGATGGGATTACATTCATATACTATTGATGTAAAATATATATATGTATATACATACATACACACACACACATACATATAGAAAGTGATCTCAGCAGCAGCAGGAGGAAGCCTGAGGATATCACAGCCAGGGGAGAATTAGGGTAGAGGGCTCCCAGAAATTCCCTGAGAGCTTCTGTCAGCTTCAAAACTGGAACAGTTCTCTCTGCTCTACCCTGCTCTGCCATGATGGGCCGGGCCCCCTGGACTTACTTTATTTTATTGTTGCTTTATTTCCCACTATAAAAGTATCATGTGTTCATCACAGAACATTTGGGAAATATAGTAAAAGTAGTGGGAGATTAAAACAATCCCCAATAGTGCTACAAACCAGAGGTAACTGTTGTTAAGCTGTTGTGTTTACTCTCACTATTAGTTTTAGTACACAGTTTACATGGTTCTAATCATATGGCATATATCTAATAGCATATATTGATTTTAATATTTTTATGACCACCAATGTAGAATGTATTATTCACTGTAATATGTATTAGTTTAGGGTAGAAAATTAGGGGGAAAATAAAAATCATAAAGGGAAAATGGCAAATCACCCAGGTTCCCAACTCCCACAGTAAGCGTTTATTATATTTTCTTATGTTTACTTTTCATGTAATTTAAATAGTTGAAAGAAAAATGCACTCACTGATTTTTTAACCATAGTTATAAGGGATATCAATAAGTACTAAGTAAAAGAAGAGGCCTGGTGTAGGTTATGTCACTATTCACAAGTTTCTAGCTCTTTCAAAATGACACAGGATATTTAATATGGGTTTTCTATGTGCAGAATACCAGGATTCCAGTTGTTCTATGCGTCATTTCTTTTTATTGTTAAAAATAATTCTCTTGGAATAGAATTATTCCAACATTTGCTCTATTTGCTGTTGTTTTAAGAATAATTAATTACTCAGTGTGAGGACAGGAAGAGGTCAGCAGTTCTAGGGAAGTCAGTGACACTTGGGTGGCAAAACGAGAGTGGTCACAGGATTGAAAGAGCAAGCAGGTAATATCACAGCAAAGGGCAGCAGAACTGGAGCTCAGAGCTCTGACTGTGAGCGGGAACCGCCTTCTCCCCTCCTGACTCCTGATAATGCTACCCACGAGCACTTTTCCTAATGCTCACCTATTCTAAGCACTGTGGTATACTGACTCATGTACTCCTCGCAATAATCCTGTGAGGTGGACACACCATGATTGTCCCCACTGACACATGAAGAAACTGAGGCAGAGAACTGAACCATCTTGCTCAAAGTTACAGAGTTAATGAGGGGCAGAGCAAGCATTTAAACCCGGACTTCAGCCCCATTGCCATGCCCTTAGCCACATGCTCTGCTGCCTCTCAGTGAGACGGAATCGGGAGGCGACTCCTGGAAAAGACTGAGCTTCCTCCTCCTGGTCAACTGAGCAGATGAACAGACCACTGATAATCAGAATACGGAGTCACAGTGACACACTGGACAAGCCGGTGATCAAAGCCTGGCATCATATGTGGTACATTTGGGGGAGGGGCATTGCCACCAGCTTTCCTATTTCCTTCACCTCCTGCGTGTTGCGTGTGGGGAGTGCTCCTCGTACGACGCGAGGACCTCTAGCTAGTCCTTCCTCTGCTTCTCTCCCGGGTGTTTCTGGTAGCTGCTGTCTCGGAGTAGATATAGAAGTACTGACAGGGTGACAGTGGAGAACAGGACGCTGCTCAGAGCTGTGACAGCAGTTGTAGCCACAGAGTAGATAGAGCGCCAGCCGCCTGTTTTCCTTGCGGATACGTAGCCCTTTCTGTCTCAGAGCTAGCGGTGGGGAGGAAGGAACAAAGACAATGTAGAGAAAGTGTTCTCATTACTTCCAGTGCTAAATGGGTTCCTTCTGCACCAGGTGAAGTAATTGAAGGTACTGAATGAATGGATGAATGAAGGAAGGAAGGAAATGATCTAATCAGGCTGCAGATAAGGCCCCAATTTATCTTACCTCTGTCCATGAAAACTCCACACCCAAAGCTCTCCCTGACTCTCCCAGCCTTTCCCCTGTTGCTGTTCTTTGTACCGTCCTCGCTACAAGTTGACAGGTAACTGCACACCACTGTGCAGCTTGCCATGTCGTGTGTGCACACATGCATGTGTGAGTGCCTCATGTAAAAATGTTAGATCGTTAGATCATAGAGGGACCACGTGTATTTACCCATTCTTCTTCCCCCTAATGCTTCTGGAAGAATATTGAATATGCAATTACAAGCTACCTGTCCCTGAGTGCCTTCCGAGGGTCAGGACTTCTCACAAGATGCTCTGCAAGCATCACCGTATTTAATTTCACAACAGCCTAGTAAGTAGATATTTATATCTCAGTTTAACAGGAGAGGAAAATGAGGAGCCAAGACATTCAGCAATTTACCCAAACTCAGATTTAATCCCAGGCTGACAGGTTCTAAAGGCCATATTCTTAACAACATACCGTGAAGGGGCTTCCACCCAAAATGACATTGATATGATTGAGATAAAAGAAAAGGTATTAAATTATTAATGTAAGTATTTCAGACTTTTCCTAAAAGAAAATCCTGTTAAAGAACAATTTCACTAAAGACAATTTTGGTTTTGGCGATGTGGCCCTTTCAATTTCTGGGTCTTCTGCTTCCGTTTCTGCGCTTTGGTTGAGGCAGAATCTGAGAACCGGTTAGACAGAACTGAGTCGTTGGCAGGAAAAAGACCAGTTTACTCTGTTTCCTTTTGAAAAGGGAGGGAGAAATGCTTGCACAAAAAGGAAAAATTGAGAAAGAGTGAGGGGGCTAAGTTGATTATGTAGTTTGGGAGAATTTTGTTTTGTGGTCAGATTTGAGCATGAGGGTTGAGAGAGATTTGGAAGCAGCCGCAGTACAGGGAAGATGCAAGTGATGAGGACAGGAAGAGGGAAAGTCCCACAACTGGTCTTACAGGTGATTCTGCGAAGGGAAAGATGCCTCCAAAGGGGGTTGTCTAACTGCATAGGGACGCCAGCTCTGGAAGAAATCAGACTGGAGCATTTTCATGAGAAAGCAGAAGGAGAAGATAATCTCCTGTTATCTTCTGAGACCAGTCTGTATAAAAACACAAGGACCTCTCTTTGGGAGATGCTTTTCAATGCAGGGGATATAGCACCAAACTCAACAGATGAGATTCAAGTAAGATTTAGTTCAATTCGTAAAACAACTCTTAGTAACGACTGATTATATGGACAAGGTGGCAATATGCACTCAACTCATTCTATATTATGCATTATTTTTATTTTGAAATATTGCGTATATCAAAGCATGTGTACAGGTGTGTAGAAGGTACAAAGGACACATGAACACTAACATAGCTAAAGAACTAGGACATTATGGGTACCTTTGAGCTCTCCTACGTATCCTTGATACCACAGCCCACTTAGAGTTAACCCTGTCCCAGATCTTGTGTTTATAATTCTTTTATTTTGCCTTTCTTTAAATTTAACACATAGGTTTGTATTGATAAACAGTATACTTTAGTTCTGCATATTTTTGAACTCTATATAGATATCTTCATACATCTACATATGGTACATAGAGTATATATTCTTCTGTGACTTCCTTTTAATGCTTTGTGAACATAATCCATTTTGATCCATGCAGCTGAAAACACCTCTATTTTCACTGCTATATTAATGTCCCATTTTATGAATATACCAAAATGTATCCATTTTCCTGCCAAACATTATGACTGTCTAATTATTTTTGCTACAATAAAAATAGGAAGATGGCTTTCTTAAACATGTCTCCTTTGTATGTGGAAGATTTTTATCAAGGATACTTAACTCTGAGAGAGAAATTGCGAGATCACAGTGTACTTCACCATCACCTTCACTAGATCACGCCAAATTTGCTCAAACTGACAGCACTTCCATTGTCTGAGCCTGGTGGCTCTTGTGGTATGTCCAACCTTAAGATTTTGGACAATTTGTTCCGTGTAAAGTGGTGTCTTATTGTGATTTAAATTTGCGTTCCCTTGACTACTAATGTCAGGGTGGCAGTCTGCCCTCCGTTCTTGGTATGCGCTTGGCCAAAGAATGACCAGACATGCTAAAGTGTCAAGTTCAGACTATTATCTTGGAAAAATCACCAGCAAGGCCAATAAAGTAGAGTAACCTCAGGCAGGAGGCAGTTTCACAGAGCAGCTCTTCACTGTTGAACAAAAGGGGTCTGTCTCTGGGAGTGGAGAGGGATAGACCAACTCACCCACTGACTCACTGACAGACCCATTCTCTCACTGAATTCTCAAATCCTTTCCTTTTATTAGCCCATTCTTGGGGTGGGCTCTTGGGAGTTGTGGGATGTTATCAAATGATCAACAAGTGTCCTGAAAATCCCATCTGCATATAGGAGCTCCTTCTCTCAAAGGCCACCTGGAGAGGGTGTGAACCACAATGCAGATTCAAGCTAATGGCATAATAATTACCCATAAGGTTACTCTAGGTCACTTTCTAAATCCTATAGTGCCTGGGCTGGGGCATTCCCAGATTGATAAAGCATGCCCTCTGTCCCCAGGTGTAGCAGTTGCTTGGGACAGGATTAAGCCGGGGGCGGGGGGACACCAAAACTGAGTGAGTGCCCACCTCTTTACCTTTCTTCCCAGGTGGAGCAAATGCTGAGACAGCACCAAAGCAGGGCACCCTTATGCTGAGAAAAGCCGGAGATCCTAACTATCTACCTAACACTAATAAGGTGAACATCTTATAATATGTTTACCAGCCATTCCTGTTTCCTCTTTTATGAAATATCTATGTAACTCACTCAGTTTTTAAATTAGATTATTTTTCTTATTGATCTGTTATTTTATTCTGAACTTTAATCATTTCTTTGTCATATGTTTTGCGAACATATTCTCCCTGTTTGGAACTTTTAAAAATTTATCTTATGAAGTCTTTGATCAATAGAAGTTCTAATTCTAACATAGTTGAATTTTTAAATCTTACTAATGGGAAGTAGTCTAGAGATTCCCAAGGGCTTCTGTGAAGTAATCATGACCTGTATTAACAAGTGATGATTTATTTTCATACTCTCTAATTCCTGCACTCTCTATTTCTCTTCCTTCTCCTACTGTGGCCAGTGCAGTTTTAAGTAGAAATAGGGGTGGGTGTTTTGCTTTCCTCTGATTTTAAAGAAAATGTTTTTAAGTTTTCTCATTAACAGTGATGTTAACTATCAGTTTTGTTGCTGTGGTTGTTCATGTTCTTTATCAGGGTAATGAAAGTTTTCTTTTAGTCCTAAATTGCTAAGAGTGCTTTTTGTTGTTTTTGTCTTTCTATTTAAACCAGGACTTGATGTTTACCGTTACTGAATGCTTTATTCCTCTGCGTCATTTGAAATGATCATATGGATTTTTTTCCTTTCCTCTATGGAGTAAATTATATTTCCCAAGATAGTGAATTACATTGCTTTCTTAAGATAGATATTTTTATGTTAATCCGACTTTGCATTCCTGGAAAAAACCCAATATGGCAATGCTCTATTTATTTTCAATACATCAGGTAGATCTAATTTGCCAATAGTTTGTTTAGAATTTTTATATCTATGTTTATAAGTGAAGCAGGCCTGTAATTGTCCTTTTTTATTTTATCCTTCTCAGATTTGGTTATGCTAATCTCAAAAAACAGTTGAAGAATGTTCCTTCTTTTTTATCTTCTGAAATAGTTTATGTAAGTTTGAAAATAACAAGTCATTTAATATTCAGTAGAGGTTGGTTACAAATAAAAAGTAGCTAGGCCAAGAGTTTTCTCTGTAGAATTATTTCCTTTATTTTTTTATTTTTAATACTCTCTTTTTTGTTTAAAACTGTTAAATATATTTATCTCATATTCTATTCTGAAAAGTCTGATATCTGAGGACACTTTAATTTTCCTCTAAATTGTGTTTTGCATCAAAAGAATATTTTTAAGTCTCTAATCCTCAATTATTGTGAAAATGATACATATTTTTCAGGGTAGTTTCATCAAATGCGTCTTTTAAACATGTCTCTGAGGTTACAAGGATAAGTATTATTAAATGGAAGTTTCAAATAAAATGCTTCATAAGTATGGGGTACTGTGATTTTTACTTTTGCTGATGTAACAAGAAGAACCTAGGGCCAAGAAATATGAAATGATCTGAGATTTTCTCCTAATCTGATAGGTTTTCCACCCATACACATGACTGGGGCTAGTCTTTATTTATTGACTTTCTTAAATTGTATTAAGCTGAGAATGACTTTTTACTGACCCCAAGAGAATGACCAGAGAGAACTAAAAACAAAACATATAAAGCAAACTAAGAACTAAAAGCAAAAGCTGAGAATTCTGCCCAGTGTGTCGATAGCAATGGGATGAGAATCCTTCTTAAGAAAGAAAACAGTTAGGTGCGGTGGCTCATGCCGGTGCTCCCAGCTACTTGGGAGGCTGCGGCAGGAGGATCGCTTGAGTCTAGGAGTTTGAGACAGTAGGGGCAACATAGTGAGATCTCATATCAAAAAAAACAAAGGAAAACAGACATATGCTGAGGTGTAGGTTCATTGTGTGTCTTTCATTAGGGTTTGATTTTATTGAAGATCTGTGACCTTGCAGTTCTTATTTACAAGTGTTTTCAAGTTTATTATATAAATGTTTTATAATTTTGGTGTATTATAATTTCATTAATGATAAAGTAGAAGGTCAGAGAAGCAAAGAAACTATTGATTAAATTATAATTGTTAATATGAGCCTGCTGTACACCAATCATCTGATCCTCCCAGAGTTACACAAGTAATGTATTGTCCTTACTTTACAAATGAGGAAACCTAATTCACACATCTGTAAGTCATGGAGTCAAAATTCAAATACAACTTTTCTGTCTCCAGAAAAGTGTTAAAATTCTTTGCCTTGTTTTACACAACTCTTCTGTAATTCTCCAGGGTCGCACAACTTGGTTATAGTGATACAACCAAGACTAACACTTTATTCTTTTGATTTCTAGTCCAATAACTTTTTGCCATATTTCACTTTCTGTAGAAAAATGGCAAGCACTTTTCCTGAATATTTTCTACCAGTAAATAAAAACAGTTAGATAGCGATTATGGCAGAGGTTATTGGGTGTCCCCCAACATCCAATTCCCCTTCTCCTATTGCATTTGTTTTCCCTTCTCCCAAGTTGTACCTAGATTGTGGTCATCTTTGAATAGAGGCTAAATTTCCCAGCCTCCGTGGCAGCCGTGTGGGGCCACATGAATGAGTTCAACAACAGGATCTAAGTGGGAATGGTACGCCTGCCTGTGGGAAGCATTCTCAAACAGGGGATGTGCATTATCCTTCTGATCTGTCCTCTTTGGGCTGGAATAGGGTTGTGATGGCTAGAATTACAGCATACATTTTGGAACACAAGTAGTTCATGGGAATGGGGACCGTGGCCAGCAGGGCAGGGAGAGAGGAGCCTGGGATCTTGCACCCAGGAGTGTTATGCCAGCTCTGGACTCTCTCTCTTGTTTTTTGTGAAAAGGAAATAAATTGTTACCTTGCTTAAGATATTTTGGGTTTGCATATTTTTTCCTTGTCGTAGCCAAATTTAATCCTAACAAATAGTAAAACCTTACCAAAGAAGAATCTGAAGTAGTTATTCCAAATCGTTTTTTTTTTTTTTCTTTTCTTTTTTCTGATGGGGAAAAACAAATGTTTGCTAAAATGAAAGCTAGTTCTTCCTTATTATTTCTCTTTGGGAGTGGAGAAGTTGGAACGGAGCCTAGAAATGATGTCTTGGGGTTTTAACATTCCCATATGGTTTACGTAATAAAAAGCAGAGCTTCTGGATGGCTTTTTAGAAGCCCAAGATGAATAGACTACAAAACCAAAATGTGATGTAATATCCAAAGTATAAGAGGCCTAACTCTGTACCTTACCTCAGCGAGCAGAGTCTAGCGTTTATCTTCCTTTCAAAACTCGCCAGCTAAGCCTGCACCACCGATCTCCTTGTGAACAGTCAAACTGGCTAGTAACTTGTATCATTGCACACAGAGGATAGAAAGGGCTTTTACAAATTATGTTTGCCTTTCCTCCTAGTGACTTTAAAGTTTGTCAGATACACCCATCCTTGTTTAGTAGGGCAGTATTTATGCACTGCTGACAAAGAGATGAATTCTATAACATTTTAGGTGGTGATGTGATAAACTCTTTCAGCCTGATATCGTGTTGTTACTTTTACAAAATAGTCAATTAACTATTTTCAATAACATAGCTCTTCTGCAAGGATGATGGATCAACAAGAACATACCAATATTTCCATAGGATGATTCAGTAATTTCAACCCAGATGAATGATATTACATCCTTTAAAAATGGAGGATATTACTATGATAATTCATATTCAAGGTAAAAATATATATGGTTAATAAGAAAAAAGCAAGAAGAAAGAAATAAAAAATCTGCAATAATCCCATTTCCTAGAGCAGTGGTTCTCAAACTTAAGCCTGCATCAGAATCACTCCCAGGGCGTGTTAAAACACAGATCGCTGGGCCTGCTCCTTCAGAGCTTCTGAGCTAGGGGATGGGGTGTAGCTTGAGAATTTGCATATCTAACAAGGTCCCTGGAGAGGCCGGTGCTGCTGGTCCTGGGACCATGCTTTGAGAACCATGGACTTCGAATCATCACTCTTCCCCTAATGGCACTGATCTATACAGTCTTCTGATTAGCAGCACCTAACCGTTCTTACCAAGGTCACCAATGACTTCCACATTACTGAATACCAGGGTAACTTCTTGGCCTTTCTCTTTTTGACTTATCAGCAGAATTAGACGCAATTACTCATTCCTTCCTCCTGATACAGTGTCCTTATTTGATTTCTGAGTACGCCTCTTAACTCACTCCTCATTTCCTGACCTCAAATGTGGGAGTGCTCCAAGCCTCAGGCCTTGCACTTCTATTTTGCTGTCTTTACACTCTCATCCAGTTGCATGGATTTTTAATACCATTCCATGCAGAAAATTCTAGAATTTACATCTCCAGGCTGGTAACATTCCCTGCATGCATACACAGACCCACAGAGCCAACTTCCCACTCAGCGTCTCCTCTCGGATGTCCAACAGACATCTCGCACTTAATACACACAATACTGATGCCTAATGCGTCCCCGTCCTGTACCTGCAGGCTTCCCTGCCATGGCCAATGGCAGCATCAGGCTTCAGCCAGCCAAACCAAAGATCTGGAGTCTGCTGACTCTTCTAATTTTTTTTCAGCCAGTTATGTCAGTTTTTCCTTCAAAATATGTACAAAAATTCCATCACTTTTCTGGCTATTATCTTAGCTCAAGTCACCATCATCTCTTATCTGGAAACTGTACAAATTTGTGATTATATATCTATGAGTGAGAATGTTAATACATTAATTTGCCTAAACCTACACCAATCTGAATAATTGTCAATTTGATTAGTGAACAATAATGTCTTTTTGTTGTATTGATTTGCATATTTTAGTCAGTCATGTTGAATATTTGCCCAAATATATATTTGCTGCCCTTGGTCCGAATTTGCTTCTCCTTGTCGAAATTTCCTCCTTATGACTTCACAAAAGGATGTTGATATTTTCAATGATTTTAAAATTTTCTCACACATTTAAGAAGCTAATCATTTATGCATACATATTTAATATGTCTCTCAATTTCTGTTCGTCTTTAAATTGTTTATATTACACCTTTAAATGTATGAAAGCTTTGGTTTTCATATAATCAAATCAATCAGCGTTTCTGAAATACTTCCTGCTATTGCTGTCAGAAAGCTCTTCACATATCAGCATCGGCTTATCATTTCTCCTCCTTTGTTTATGATTCCATTTTTACATTTGTCTCCTTAAACCATTTAAGATTGTATTAGTGCATGAGTTGAGGTCCAGATCTAACTAGGGTGAGTATGTGGTTATCTAATTGTCTCCAAACAGTTTATTAAAAATCCAGCATATCACTTCATCACATGATGTGAGAGAGAAAGAAATAGAGAAATTCTTGCATAAATATTACACCAGACACTAGACAAACTCTTCTTCTTTCTGGAACCGATTCAATTTTTTCATGTAATTAGTTTTTAGTTTCAGTTGGATGACTAACATCTTTGCAAGTTAATAATTTCCAGTCATAATAATATAATTTCTCCTCATTTATTCAAGTTTACCTCCATAAAGTTGGGCAATTTCATTCATAGAGACCAATCACATTTCTAGTCGATCACTGTCTATTTCATAGTTAAAGTTGCTGTCGAGAATGGATTTTTTTCCTTAACCTTTTCTCAATGGGTACTGCTAGTACCAAGGAGAATGATTGGTTTAAAACATCTATAACTGACTACTTTTCTGAACTCTCTTATAGGAATGTTTGAATGGTTTTATAGTTGATCATTTTGGCTTTTTCAGTTACATACTCTCATGATCTGTATTAATAATAAAACGTTTTTATTTATTTCTTATCTGTTGTCTTGGCTGGAATCTTCAGTAAAATAGTAAGCATTTTTTATGGTTGTAGAAGAAGATGTATGAAGAAAAAATCACCAGTATGATTTATTACAGTAATTCAAAGTTGATTAAATGTCATAAAATGTATTAACACGGTTAATAGTCACATTAGTAAATCATAGAAAAATATCAATTGACAAAAAATTCAAACTCTTCCTGAATTTAAAACCAAGATTCACCACCTGGAAGCTTAAGCAAGGGGACCAAACTCACTAATCTCCTTTGGCAAGAGGTAAAGACAACAGGTCAGAGGTAACTCAACTGGCTAAAACATCTCTAAGGCAATACAGGACCAGTGCGCTTCTCCCCAGCACTGTCAAGGAACGTCCCTTTGGGAACTTGGAGATAAGCCATAAACCAGCCCCAGGACCCCCAGGTCTCGACAGAGTAGCCTGATGAGAAAGAATCAGTGAAAGAATGCAGGAAACATGGAAGACCAGAGAGAAAACTCACCCCCAAAAGAAAACATTTAATCTTCATCAATGGATATCAACTTATACGATATGATTAAATTGGCAGAGGAAGAATTCTGAATATAGATTGTAAGAAAACTCAATGGAATTGAAGAGAAAATAGAAATCCAACACAAAGAAGCCAGAAGAACAATACAGGAAATGAATGAAAAATTCTCTGAAGAAACTGAAATATTATGAAAACACCAAGCAGAAATTCTGGAAATGAAAGATGCATTTAGGGAACTACAAAACACAGTGGAAAGCCTCAAGAATAGAATGGATCATGCAAAGGAAAGAATCTCAGAGCTTGAAGATAATGCCTCTGTGCTAAACAAATTGGATGAAGAAAAAGAACACAGAAACAAGAGAACAAGAGACAAGAACAAAACATACATGAAATGTGGGATTATGTAAAGAAGCCAAATATAAGAATCATAGGCATCCCAGAGGGAGAAGAGAAAATACACAAGGGCTGGAAAATTAATTTCATGGAATACTGAAGGAAAATATGCCTGGCCTGGCCAGAAATCTAGAGATCCAGATACAAGAAGCACACAGAACTCCTGGGAGACTCAATGTAAAAAGGCAATCACCACGTCACGTAGCTATTAGGCTGACCAAAGAAGTAAACACGAAAGAAGCAATCCTTCGAACAGTAAGACAAAATCAACAGATTTCGACTATATTTAATTTTTTAAATGTCATACCAAGGAATTATCTATTTAAGATATATCTTTAAATGTATATTTACTTACTATTTTAAAAATGTGTCTATTTAAAGATATAATAAGTCAGAAAGAAGGTAAGTGTGATTGCTTTCTAACTTATTTCTTTTCATAACATTTTGTTGATTAATTCCTCTTCTTTTCTTCTTTCTGTATTTGCAGACTATGAATTTTATTTCCATTCTAAAGTGGATACTATTAGTAATTAAAATTTTAAAAACACACTTTGAAATTAATGTCCCCAATGAATTAGTATCTATTGATGCCCCTTTAAAAGTGAAGCATTAAGCAGAATTTCATCCTTCACCCTCACCTCTTGTTTTACAGAGCAGTGTTCATGGCCATAACATGTAACGCTAGATCACAGAGATTAATGTGGACTTAATTTGGGCATCTGCACCTTCCATTTCAAGGCTCTCATGACCTGGCACCTGCCTACACTCCAGCAGTTCCCCCCTGCACTGCCCTCCACCAGCTAGCCACCAGTTCTGCAGACACCATCAACTTTCCCACCTCAGGGTCTTGTCAAGCAGTTCCTTCTGCTTGAAATATTCTTCCCTTTCATCCTCTTCTCCTAATTATTAATAATTCCCACTGATCTTGCATATCTCAAGTCAGGCATCACTTCTTTTCCAGTTGCTATATTATATAGCCATTACTGTAATTTATAACTTCACATTTATTTGTGTGTAACCATATGCTGTCTCTTGACTCCACTAGTCTCTCAATTCCATGTGGGCGGAGCCTGTGCTTTAATGACCATTTTATCTCCAAAACATTTTTTACTGAATGAATGAATTATATATATCTTAAATATTAATTTGCATAATCGTACTAATAGTGATTTGAACTCACATCTGTATGGCACCAGTTTCATTGTTCATCATCTGGAGGAACTTCTTTTAAACTGGTTTCTGTAAGAATGATGAGGGAGGGATCCCAGGAGAGATCACCTTTTCTCCCAGTCACGCAGAATTGCCACCACGGGGACTCAGATACGTTTCCACTAGGCACAAAGGTTTTCATCCTAATATCAGAGGCAAAATAATACTCAAGACAAGGAGGGTTGGCAAGATCAATTTACAAAGTATGGGACAGATTAGAGAATTCGTATCAAATTTCCCAAGCACTGGGTCATTTCTTGATCTCTGTCGGTGACTTTCAAATTAGTTCCCAAGGGACATTGCTATGGGCTTCTAGAGAACATTATTTTCTGCATTTCCCAATTGTTTTATAATGAGCATGCTAGTGCTTTCATGTTCAAAAACAAAATGTTAACCAAAATAGAATGCTCTTTACAAACTTTGGACCTTTTGTGGAATCCTGTTCTAAGAAAGGTTACTTAAGTTTTGGACTTAAACCTCAGCTCTAAGAGGATGTTTATTTCCAACTGCATCAGACTGATTTGCCTGCATTTAGAACACACTGCTATCAATTCAGCAATCACTTGGAAACCTATTTGTAGTGGTATACTGGAGCTATCTCATCCCAGTTTGAATGTCAAATTTTCAGAAATTTTGCAAGCCATTTGTTAAACCCTCAATAGCTTGAAATCAGCCATGGTGGAAGTTTTACACCATGGAAATTGGCAAATGCTACTAATCACAGCATTTTTCCCCCTTGAGAGCTGACTGTTAAGCCTTTACCAGCATACCAATGAAGCAGGCTTGAATTATGTAGCATTCCTTTGGGCCATTTAAAGGCATACCCTTAAACTCTGAGTAGCCTAATCCTTCACATGTGTGGTTAACCAAGAGAAAATTTGGAATGATGCCCTACTCTATGAATGCTTTATTATATTTGGTGCTTGACGAAATCAGAGGGGACTTCTCTCTGTAGGCTAGACATATTTGAATATTTTAATGAGCAATAAGGCAAAATTTCAAGATGCCAAGAAGTTTAGAGACCAATCAAATGACTATACAACTGCTCATTTATTTTCTACATACACACACACACACACACATGCATGCACGCAAATAGAAGCACACATATCTTACAGAATAGTCAGATACTCTCTGCCTGAATATTCAGCCAGCCCTCTGCTTATGGTATTAATTCTTATTTCTTATATCTGAACAAAGCAAAACCTTCCTCTTTTGTTTATGGGACAGCTATTGAGGACTTAAGTCATCTTAATTCAGATGGGACAGGTTCTTTTCCTCCTACCCATCCCAAGGTGAAAATGATTGGCAGTTATGCCATCCAATCAGAACACCTTTACCAATAATTGTCAGTGATGCCATTCAATCAGAACACTGTTCCCTCAAGGTGAGATGAACGGGCAGGTCCTCTGTTCTTGTTCAGTAGCTATAGTAAAGAGTAAGCTGGTGCATTTTTTAAACAGTTCTTCCAGAAATTGTGTCAGTTGTTTCATACATTTGTGCCTAAAAGGTAAAACTGATCTTGCTGAAAACAGTGTGCACAGATCATATGGGACTTAAGTTGAAAGTAATAGTTCACAATCACAATTTGTTTTATTATTCTCTTCTCCCCATGAGAAAAAACAAAGCATGGAATATACATGAATGACAAGGGGGCTCCAGGCCTAGAAAGAGGAAATGGACCACGGGCCCGCTGGAATACTCATGCGGCATAAACACCGGCTCAGATTAGCACAGGTATTAGTAAGGAATGGCTGGGTGCAGCACATGTCCTGGCCTAATGCTACTTTCACCTCCACTGTCACTCAGTTCTCACCTGGGATTCCACTGCACACTCCCCAGAGCCTCTTCCACTACTCCCATGTCCCAGATGCCAATGTCCCTCTCCTTTTTTTTCTCTAAATAGAATAATCTCACTCTGTTAAGATATTCACCATATCTGCTTCAGAGTACTTCTTTATCCACCCAGAATTCCTCATCTGCTCTCTGAATTCCACTCCAAACTGCCCACTAGAGGTCTGGCTTCCTCATGACACCTCACTCGTGACATGTCCCCATCTGGAACTTTCTCATCATGCCACCCCCATCCCTCTCTCCCCATCTTCTCCAACCTAACTCTCGTCTCTTCCTGGTTTCCTGATTTTGGTAAACAGCATCTCTGGCCCTCTAGTTGCTCCATGTAGAAATCTGGGAGTCATCCTTTGTAACATCTCTGCTACCTCTTTACTAACATTCTATTTGTCACTAAATCCTTTTTGTTCCACCTCCTTAAAATGCCTGGAACGACTCCACTTCCCTCTATCAGTATAAGCCGCCATCTTCTCTCAGCTCAACTGTCACAATAGGCTGTAGACAGCCTCCCTACTTACGCCTTTGCCTCTCTTATAGCCCATTCTTCGGACAACAGCCAGACAGATCTGTTTGAAATACTGTCACTTTCTTGCTAAAAATATTTTGTATTTGCTTTCCATTACACCTTGAATAAACTTAAGTTCTTGGAGTTTATGAGGCCTTTAGAGACAGACCCGCCTGTTTGTACTCACCGAGTGATGCTCTCACTCACTCACTGTGTTTTAGGCAAATTGACCATTTTCACTTCCTTGATTTAATCAGCCTGCCCTCTGGTTCCGTCCTCAAGCAAGGTCTTTGCTGTACCTGGCTGATACCTCCTCTTACTCATCAGCTTTTAGCCATCACCTAGCTCTCAGCTCAAATGTCTTTTCATTGAAAAATTTCCATCTCCTTTTTCTAAATTAGAACCACACCATCATCCTCTCTCACTGCACCTTGCATCTTTTCTTCATGGAGGTTTTAGTAAGTGGCACTATTACATCCATCCATATGTATTTGTCTAATGAAGTTTCTACCTTTAGACGGCAGATTCATGGGTGTGGCAAGTAGCTCTGCGTGGTTCCCCACTGAATTCCCTTGTCTCACCCATGGTCGGTGTTCAGTGAGTGTGTGCTGAATGCATCGTGTGTATTCTGACACTTCTTCCAGTCCCGGAGAGTGAGTTTTCCCGTATCCTGTCTGAGATAACCCTTCAGTTTGTTTCCTGGACACGCTTTCTCATAACCGTGCAAGGACTGAGCTCCCCAATGATCCTCTTTCTAGCAGCTCAAATACTTCACTTTCACTGACTTCTTATGCGTCGTATTGAAATGCTTAGGCGACACTTCATTTGCCTATTCACTTAAATCTTCGCTGTCTTCTCGCAACACGCTAAGTATCATTTCCATAAAAGTCCATGAAGAAGAGGGTAGGGAAAGCCATCAGACTGCAGTGCAGAGGGAACAGGGAAGGGCTGGGTAGGAAGAGCCACAACTCAAAGCAAATTTCTAAGAAAATTGCGGTCAGGTTGAGCCCACGTCACCTGTAAGAGGAGTCTCACATTTCTAGGATGTGGCTTTCCTCATCCAGTGTGTTAGTGCGTGAATGACAATTAAAGATTTCTCAAATATTAAACCATCCTGTGTTTTGGAGGCAGATTCCATTTTCTTATGGCGTATTATCATTTCCCATACTGTTGGTTTAAGTCTGCTATTATTTTATTTGGGATTTTAACACATACATTCATGAATGAAGTGGGTCTTTTATGCTCCTTTTGATATCAAAGTTATGCTATCCTCATTGAGTGAATTTGGATGTATTCTTTTTTCCCCTCCTTATCTAGAAGAATCTGTAGGGTTAGAACAATCTGTTTCTTCACAGTTTGTTACTACATGCCTATAAACTAACTGGATCTGGCATATTATATGTGTGTGTGTGTGTGTGTGTGTGTATAAAGATACTAAATTGCTATTCCAATTTATTTCACAGCTTATAAATTATTCAGCCTTTCTATTTGATTTGATAAGTTACATTTCTGTTCATCTAAAGTTTTCTGATTTGTTGGCCTGTCTTTGATAGTTAGCACCTTTCCTTTTTTTCCTGCTTAATCTATACTTAGCATTCTTTTGCATTTATAGTATTATTTGTTAGTGCCTCAGCTTTCTTTCCCTTCATCGGGTTTGCCAGAGGTTTGTCTTAGTTTTGTTTTCTGTTTTTGTCTTTTTAAAACCAGCCTTTGACTTTGATCATCTTCTCTATTCTATCTTTGTTTTTTATTTCGTATATTTTTACTGATATTTTTATTTTCAGCACTTTCTTCTTCTTCCTTCGGGTTTATATTTGGTTATCCTTTCCCCTTTTTTAGCTTGGACCTGTAGCTAATTAATTTTCAGTTTTTTTCTTTTTCTAATATTTAATGCAACCTTTTCACCCTTGAACAACTGATAGGTGCAGGAATGGTTATGACAAACCTATCTCCATTTAATTAATGAGTTTCCCCTGCAATCACCAGACATATCCTGGAGAATGGCCATAGAGACTGCAGACTCAACCACGCAGTCACCCCACGTGCAGTGGCCGTGCAAGACAGGTGGCCTTTGCCAGGCAGTGCAAGTGTAGCTGTTCCTCCCTCTCAGAAAGGAAGATCAGAGACAGTCACGTACGTTCACTTGGGACAGAAGAAAATATACACTGATGCTCTTACCCCACGGCTACTTTATCTCACTCTCTGTCAGAATATAGTCTGAAGGAACCTGGGCTGTCTAGACACTTCCCGGAATATCACTTTGGTGCAGGACTGATGGATGACCTCGTGTTAATGTAATAGGAGCTGGTGAACGAGAGGTGGCAGATACTCTGCTGTGCTGGTAGGACACTTGTGCTCCAGGGGGAGACAGTGGAGCCTATATGGATTTAGGAGCACCCAGAAGTGAAGGATTGAGGGGGTTGGTGGTGTGGAGCAGGTTTCATGTGATGACAACTTGGAGATACAGTAACTTGTCCCTTACTCAAGTTCTCACCACATAAAAGAAGCATAACTGCTGTTAGACCTCTTCGGCAACTGGAAGCAGCACATTCCAGACATGGAACAGTGCTCTGATCTCTTTACCAAGGTACCAGGAAGGCTGCCAGCTTCAGCTGGGACCCGGGCAGGAGAGAGCCTGTTCACCAGTTCCAAGCTGCAGTGCTAGTTGGCCGGCTACTTGGCCATGAGACCTGGCAGCCTTTAGTATCAAAAGAATCTATGCTGAGAAAAGAGGCGGTGTGGAGTTTATGCCCAGATTCATCAGGAAAATAACAACAGAGATTCCGAGAGTTCTGGAGCAAGGTCATGTCATCTGCTGCAAAACTGCACCCCATTGGCAGAGAGCTGTTGGTGCACTGCAGAGCCTGGCAGACACGCAGTGCCCAGCCGTGGGTCACCGAGAACGGAGCAACTAATCTGCCTGTCGTTGTCTGGGTCCCGGAAGAATCTGAGGGCACAAGGAAGGTAATCCAGAATCCCATGTCACTGTTTATTAGTGCCTCTCAGTTCCTACCTGTGGCCACATACGAGAAACTCATGAAGAAAGAAAAGGCCAGGCCTGGTTCACAGATGAAGGCTCTGTACGTGGGTAGAAACTGGAAGTGACCTGCTATTGCCACACACCTGTGCTCAGCACTGGCCCTGAAAGCAACCAGTGATGGGAAGTTGCTCCAGCAGCCGGAGGTTCGGGAAGGGCAGCTGTGGATACCTTTGGAGGCCCATGGTAAGAATGTGAGAGCAGTGGCAAATGGCCTTCCTGGTTGGTCTGGGGGCTAGAAGGAAAAAGATTGAAAGCTAAGGGACAAAGGAAGCTGAAGAGCGGCACAGGTTCAGGTGTGTGTCGCCAAGTCCCCATCCCCCTCGCCGTGGCACACAGTGTTTCCGTCACCTGAAGAGTTTCCTCCTGATCCTTTACAGCTGTCCTCCTCCCAGCCCCTGGCCTCGGGTAACTACCCATCTACTGTCTTTTACTGCACTCTTGCTTGTTGGAGAATTTCATATGAATGGATTAAATAACGAGACAATAAAAGGAAAGCGATTCGCTCAGATTCACAATAGCCTGGCCTGGACTCAAACTTAAATCTCCCGATTCCTAATATGGAACTTTTTCCACTCCAGTCCACAATGTTCCTGTGTTGCAAGCTATGAAATTCCCCGAATCAATTCTGCAATTAATGCACAGCTGGACTTCGTGGGAAAAGGTTAAACACTAAGGAGTTTCCTTAAGATGCTAGGAAGGGCAGCTCCGCCCTAAACCCGTGCTCCAAGATGCAAAAGGCAGGATTTGCTGTGACCTCCCTGAGCTCTCTGTGGGCGTGAAGACTGAAAACATGAGCGAGGCTCCAATATCGGCATACATTAGCTGTTTTTATCAAAAACGTAGAAGCTGCCTAAAGTAAAAAAATAAAATAGACACAAGGATGCAAAAGGATCTCTTCCTTAGAAAAGAAAGAAAACTAGCAGAATCTATAACATCAAGATTATCATGTTCATTTCTTTTTGTCTCTTCAATTCTGTGTTCCTAGTACACATTTTTATTTTTTAAAAAGCCTTTTTTTAATTCAATTGACAAATTGTGATCAGTGGAGGAATGGCTTAAAAGTTTTAATCACATAGCTTCCTTTGCTTAGCTGAGATTACAGCCAGTATAGATCCTGTTTCAATTCTCTCCTTTCTGAGGGTTTTTTTAGAGCCCTCGACTTTGATGTATTTGCTGCACGCTTTTATATCTGGAGTCTCACGTTGGTTTATAGTGTGAGGTACATGTCTGGGGTGACCTGTCCCTGTGCAAAAGTTGTGTCATTGTTCTTTCCTGGACTCCATTCCAATGTACTTCTTGCATTGGCTTCCTGCCAAAGCAGAATATCTCCAAGGAAACCTGGGGCTGGTTGCCATGGACACTCCCTTTGCTGATAAGTCACATTGCACCTCTCTACTTCTAAACACACCCACGACGCCAGTCCTTTGGGTGATCAGACAATTCTATTCACTGACATTTCCAAGCCCCACGAGCTCATATCCATTCCACGTGCAAGGAACAGACATACAGAGGGGCCTTTCAAATATTTGTACCTGTCCAAGCTAGCATGGCGTGAAGCCATCTTTCTGTAATTTGGATTCATGCCGTGGGGAATACGTAAGCTTCAGCAAATATCAAGCCCGAATTGAAGTGATTGCACTGGAGCGATCAGAGCAGCAGGAGTGAGGAGAGCATGTGAAATCCGGTCCCACTTGCTGAATCCTGCCCTTCCGTGTTTCCCTGGAGTGTCGCAAGGAGACCCTGGTCACCCGCAGGGGTCATTCATGCCGGCGGTGTAAATGTCCAACATGTGGCTATTTTTTAACAGTGAATATTTTGCTTATGATTTATTACTGACATGATGTCACCTTATTAGTATATCATAGAAAGCCTTACTATTTTTCCTTAGTATTTCGTGAAAGTGTTTTTTTCTGAGAGCTGTACGTAGTGGAAAAGTAGGTTTTACTCCAAAATCTTCTGATCTGATCTGTACCCTAGCACAAAACATTTTGAGCCACCAGCCCAGCTAATCCTTCTTGCTAGCGGGAAATTCTGTATTAAAACTGCAGCGGGACAGGCTCCATGGGATGCACTCCTGTGGTTTAGTTGGTTTTATGGGGTCTTTACTCCCTACTCTGCACCAAGATTTACTGTGAATCAAAGGGACTTCAGACAGGGAGCTGTGGGTGTCTGTCAGTCCACAAATATGAAGGCCTGTTTATTTAAATTGATTAACACAAACCAATCATGTATATGAACAGGCGGAGAGGAAATGACAGAGCGTGTACTGCAGATTGGTAACATTTGTTACCTTATGGGGAAAGGAGTGGACGAAATTAGCGTGTAGATGGTAGAAGATTACAGACTCTTTCCTCTAAATATCTCTGCATGGTTGGTTTTTTACAATGAGAATATTATTTTTGTGGTTAAATAGATATGTAATTTTTTTTTTTAAGAAAATCAATGGCAAATTTTCTTTTTATTCTTGAACATACGGTTGTCTGCTGTGGACATAATTTTTAAAAAGGGTATTGATAACCTGTAGGAAGCTGTATGTTTTGGCTCGCTCAGCAGCACAGGTTAAAGATTGTGTTGCCTACGAGTAAAAGGGTGACTGGACCTGAGACATCTAATTTCCCTACTGCTCCCGAACACTGATGGAAAGGACCAAAGTCGGGTATAAATGGAGAGGAGCCTGCACCAGCACTGGATGGGGAAGATCGTCATTTACGTGCAACAGTCTGCAGGAGAGTTTGGTTAGGGATGCTGCCCGTGGGACCAGACTGCAGGACAGCTGCACGGTTCTCCTCCTGAGAGAGTGGGCATCTGTCGCAAGGAGAGAGCAGAGGACGTCCTGGCAGAAATGCAGTTGACACGCAGTCAGGTCGAGAGGCCATATCGGTGGGTGTGAGTCACAGGCGTCAATCTGCTCAGAAACAACAGCTAGAATTCAAAGGCAGTGGGGCAAACCAGACCACAGCCAGCCGAAAACTAGGTGTGGTGGTGCTGTCTTTGCCCAGGGCAGGAAATCAGAAGCAGGGACTCCAGAGAGGAGGTGAGGCTGAAAGGCTGAGCTTGCTTAGTAGGTGTTCAGCTCAGGAGTCCAACCAAATGAGAAACCACGTGGGAGTCTGAGCTGATTTCTCAAGCTGAGTCTGAAAACCCCTAAACCCTTCATAACACCCTTCCTGCGGCCAAAGCACTGAGCAGGGACTAGGACCTTCCTCCCCCGGGGCTCCGTTGAAGACCTGAGAAGGGAGTCTGTGCTTCTGGCTGGACAGCTTGAATGGACAAGTGTTTTTCTTTCGTGATATTGCTGGCTCCATCCGCCAGGGCTCCGTCTGCTATTTCCTCTTCTTCTTCTTCTTCTTCTTTTCTAACTTCCAAAGAACCAGCTCTTTTTCTGTTCTCTGACGCTTTAATATTGCGCTGGTCAGCATGTATTCCTTCTCCTCCCTTCCTTGGGTTTATTTTAATGTACTTCTACTAACATTTTGAGGTGAATGCTTAGATCATGTATTTGTATTCTTTCTTGTTTGGTAAGAAAAAAGGCAGAGGTCTTCGAATTTCACGTTGACTAAAACTTTGAGAACATCTAGTAAGTTTTGACGCAAAATCGCCTTTGCATAGTGTGTGAGGTCTCTGACTGCTTTTGTTTTCATTTCTTGTTTTGTGATCCAAGAATTACTTGAAAGTGCTTTTTAACTTAAAAGCAAATGAGATTTCTATTTAACATATTTTTGTGAAATTCTTCATTCCATGTGTGTGGTCTTTATAAATTCTAATTTTTGAAAATGTATTCTGTTTTTTTCCTGATAATAGTACATCATTAGTTTTTTATAAATGTTTCATGGGCACTTGGAAAAAAACTGTATATTCTCCATAGAGTAAAAAATTGTTAAAATATATGTTGGTTATTTGTTTGTTTTACCTTGGTTTTAAGGAGTCACATTAGTAACATTTTTTCATTCGTAACACACCATCATGATTAGTTCAAGCCAGACTCTGTTTTTGCTTTAAGTTAATTTGCTTTAATCTATTTTATTTTTCCCATGCCCATTCATTCCTTTCTTCCTCCAAGGATACAGTGCTCTCTCGAATGCATTTGCTAGTGTCCTTTGAAATGATATATACTTATAAAATATAATGCTGCTTTGTATGTGTATATTTTAAATTTATATAAATCTTACCGAACTATAGATTTACTTTTATTTCTCACCTTTGTTTACTTAACACCGTCTTTTAAGGTCTATCCCTATTGCGGTATGTTCCTTTTGTACTTCCATCTCCTGCACCCTTTAGTGTGCATCCAGCATGTTTTACATTCAATTTATCTCAAATTAGACCCTAATGTGTTCCAACTCCCCACTCCCACAAACAACAATGTGATGAACTACCTTGTATGAGCCCCTGTCCACACCTGTGTAAGAGTTTCTTTGGGGCAGGGTTTCTCAGCCTCAGACATTTGGGGCTGGGTCGTTGTAAGCTGTTGAGGACTGTCCTGTACCTTGTAGGATGTTTAGCCGCATCTTTGGGCTCCATCCAGTTGAAACCAGTAGCATCCCCCCAGTTGTGACAACCAAAAATGTTTGCAGACATTGCTAAATGTCCCCTGAGGGTGATGGGGGCTACATCACCCTACCTGAGAAGCACTGGTCAAGGTCATACACTCAGGAAAGAGACCAGAGCGTTATTATGAATCTGTAGTTTCACTAGGTGTGGCCAACTTGCTCCCACTGGCAGGGAGAGGGCTGTTGTTTTCAGTATCTTTGCCAACAAAAAATACTATTAAAGTTTCTTCTTTAACTAATCTAGTGGGTGTAAAGTGGAAGCTCACTGATTAATGAAATTACCAGCGATACTAAGCATCTCCATACACTAGTTAGCAGTTAAAGTCGTCTTCCATGAATTGTCATCTCATATCCTTTATCTGTTTTCCTGTTGTGTATCTTATGTTTTCTCTTGTTGAGTAAATCTGTTCTCCCTATCTGTCAGCTATCTGTTAACTTTGTCTTTGGTGTCCTTTACTAAGCATAAATTCTTAATTTTGATATAGAAATTGCTTACACTTTGCCTTATAAAGTTTTGTGCTTTTGGAAGTTTAAGAAGACATTTGACTTCTAAACCTAAAATAAATAAATAAATGAATAAATAAACCTTTATAGTTTTTATTAATCCATCTAGAATCGAAATTTGCATATATTATGTGGTTGAAATGACAAATGATTTTCCTTCATTCAGTGAGCCATTTTTTCCCAGTAATAATTAATGATCTAGCCTTTTCTAAATATATGTGACAAGTATCTCCTCCCAGTGTGTAACATCTTTTTGTTTTTGTAAGATTTTAAGATCGTCCCATTTAGCAATTTTTCTTTGTATTTGACACTTCTTGTACTTGTTGGAGAAATCCTTCCCAACCCTAGGGGCAAAAATAAATTTATATTTTCTGCTAAAATTTTTCCACCTTCTTTTGACATTTCAGCTTTTATTCCCTTTGGAGTTGATTTTGTTTTTCATTTAAACTGAGGATACAACTTAATTTTTCCTCTGTGTGAATAAACACGTTTTCCATCTCCCTTTATTTAACAGTCACTCGCTTTCCCAGTGACAGGTCATGCATCCAAGTTCCATACGTAGGTGACGTGGCCCGATTACAGGACGGGGGAAGAACACAGAACATAAAAGAATGACACAGACACACATAAAAGACTTTACATGACTCGAGTGCCCAATGCACCGGTCGCTTTATTTTTATACCCCCCAGACCCACGGTTAGTTCCTTGTACGTGAGCATCTGAGCATAGCAGCGATAACCGTCAATTCCGTAGTTGTATCACAAGGGAATAATTTCCCATGGTCTCAGACCTCGACGTCAGGTCTCAGACGGTTACTTGAGGCGCCAGCGCCAGACATAACTCAAAAATCAAGGCCGAAGTAAGCAACATTAAACAATGCAGCCATCAGAAGGACTTCTTGTGCTCTCTCCCAGTCAGCGGCAGGCCCCCACGATTGTGCCTGTCTTAGGTCGTCCTCCCCCATGAGGGATCTTACCTGTCTTTGACTACCAACCATCTTACGGGGCCAGACCTTGGGAATGTTCTTTTTAACTTTATGGCCTCCAGACTCCCATCACGGGGGCCCACCGTGTGGGAGCTGGGCAACATTTGCTTACGTGCAGAAACTCAGGCCTCTTGTTATGTCCCAAGGCAGTAACTGTGTCTAAAGAAAATACTGGTTACCGCTGCGTCATGCAGCACACGTATATTACAGGCTATAGTGAATGATTAGTTTAAGGCATGACGCCAGAATCAGCCCCCAACACATAGGCTTTTGTTTCTGGGCTCTCTATCCCATTCCATCAGGTGATCTGTCCACCCCCGCATGGTGACGCCCTGTTTCAGACACGACAGCAGCATGTAAGTCCTGATTTCTGGTCAAGCACATCCCCTCTCCTTCGTCTTTTCCACACGTGCCTGGCAATTTAGTATCAGCTTGTCACATTCCATGAAAAAACTCTATTAATTGGAGTTGTGTTAAATCTATAAATTAATTTAGGGAAAATTGATATCATCTTGACATAAAATTTTCCTATCCATGAGCATGAAATATTTCTCCATTTATATCTGTCTTCTTAACATCTTTCAATAAGCTTTTACAATTAATGTGTGCCGGGTCACTTCCATACTTTGTTAAGATTCGTTACTAAGCATTTTATTGTTTGTGTTGCTTTTGTAAATAGTGTTCTATATGAATTACATTTTCCATTTGTTGCCATTACAAAGATGCAATTAATTTTTAATATTAATCTTACACCCAGCTACATTGCAAAAGTCTCCTATTATTTCAGTAACCTGTAGATTGTTCTGAGTGAGGTTCTATATAGATAATCATATTGTTGGTAAATAAGAGCAATTTTATTTCCTTCTTTCGAATCCTGAATGTCTTAATTTTCTCTTTATTCTCGTACTGTGCTGGCTATGCCTTCTACTACAATGTTGAAGAAAAAGTGGTGCAAGTGTTAATCTTTGTTTAGTTCCTGATTTTAAATGGAGTGCTTTCACAGTGTTTTCTCATTTAAGATGATGCATATTGTAGGTCCTTTGGTGTTTGTTTGTTGCCATTCTTTGAGAGGGATGGTAAATACCCAACAGCATGTTAAAGATGTTCTCTTCTTTTTTTAATTTGCTAGGTTTGATGTCTTTTTTTTTATCACACCAAAGGGATTTTAAATATTCATACATTTAAAATTTTTAAAAATTCTCTCTTCTATTCAAGCTTATTAATTATGTTATTAAAATCCTCAATAAATTTACTGTTAAAAATTCTGTTTGGTCTATCAGTTTCTGAGTTGGGTATATGATATATACAATTATAATTTCTTATGTTTCTATATCTATATATTTCTATAATCATTATATACATTTTGAGATCATATTGTTAGATAAATACATGTTCATGCTTATTGTGTCATTAGGATGTACTGTGTGTTTTCATAGTATTAAATATCTCTTTTTGATGACAAATCTATAACTAGCCTAATTTCTATCAAAATTCACACAATTTTGTCTCAAAAAAGAATTCTAGTATTTGTGTTGAAGCATGGATTGAAAGAAGATTCAAGACATTTTTGAATAAACTTTTTGAATAAAATGTATAATGAAGGAAGACTTGCCAATCCAAATATTAAAATGTAAAGCTCTGGCAGTTAAATGAATACTGGCTCAAGAACAAGCATACAAACTATTGAAACAGATTTAATATAAAGATAACATTACAAATAATGGAGACAAAATATAAAGTATTTAACATATGGTATTTTGAGAAGTTATCTATGGTTCAAGGTAAAATTATTTTTGTCCTCAGATTATAAAAGGAAGTATCTTACTGATTGATATGATTTATAATGTTTGAAAAATTAATTTAGTATAAAAACTACAAGTAAATATAGTTGTGTGTTATGTAGATTTGCAATGAAGGTGGCTCAACTATGACCACCCAGCTTATCAACCTTAACTATGTGGAAGGTGATGTTCCAGCAGCAAGGATCATAATGATAAATACAAGGCAGCTTCCGGTCCCTGCCCTAGCAGAGCTTACACTTGTTACATATCATTAAAGTCTCCAAGAACAGCCCAACAGGAAAAAACCCACATGATATATGAAAATGCTCGGTGGTTAAGGAAAGGGGAGGGGGGTGACTCATGTGAGTAATCACGCAAAAATTATGCCCATGAAAGAGATTTACTATAAGAAGTGAGAAAAATGAGAACATTTTAAATCCTGGTTTCAATGAAATTTAAAAAGTGCATCTATGAAAAAGAAAAA
>VBSM01002223.1:1425488-1448817 GCA_008086735.1 Cheirogaleus medius
AAAAAAAAAAAAGAAAAAGAAAAAGAAAAATCTGAAATCAGGAAAGCTAGCTTTCAAATAAAAGCTAAAATCAGAACAGCAGACTAAATAATGCAGAAAACTGAGCCAATCAATTAAAAAACCGTGTTAAAATATACTCCCAGAACTCCAAAGAGAAAAATAAAAGGATGAATGAGAAGGAGAAAATATAGCAGACAGAGAAGACAAGTCCGGGAAGCCCAGTGTGGCCGTGGCACCTGGGCACCCGGCAGCCTGCATGCCAGTCCTGTGCTGTCCCCGGGACTCCCACCCTGTCCCACGCAGAGACAAGAGGGGGCTTCCATCCGGTTGCTGGGGCTGACCTGGCTATTTACCCTCCCACCTCCTTGATTATTTTGATCTCTTTTGTCTCTTTTTCCAAGCTCCAAACCACCAAACATCTTCAAATCAGTTCACGTCACAAGTTTAATCTCGTTCGAACTTGCTTGCCACCAGCCCACTAAAAATACAGCGGGACCCAAAAGAGGAAAACAGAGCAGATGGTGAAATGATTAAAGAAGTAATGGAAGAACATTTCCTTAAAATTTAGAAAATCGTCCCATGTACAGGGCCGTTAGCCGAGGAGCGTTGTGAATGGCATGTGTGAGGTCAGTATGAGGATGTTTTATAACACGAATATTCCCCTCCATGCATTCTTCATGAGCCGTCACTCAGGGAAGCAGCACAGCCTAATTCGTGGGCAGCAAACAAAAATGAAGGACTCAGACGTGGGACGGATGTAGTCTGAAAGCAACGGCACCGAACAATTAAACTGTAAAATATATTTGTTTAAATATTCATAGTTGATATGGGATTTAACAAAATTATTTAAATGTTAAAAGTAACATTACTGGCATATCAGTTTCCCAGAGAAACAGAACTCAGATATATTTGTGTGTGTGTGTGTGTGTGTGTGTGTGTGTGTCTATAAGGGGTTTTAAGAGGTCAGTTCATGTGGGTGTAAGGAACTGGCAAATCTGAAATCTGCAGCGCCAGCCAACAGACTGGAAATTCAGGCAGGATTTGTTCCTGCTGCTGTCTTGAGGCAGAATTCCTTCTTCTCTGGAAATTTGTTTTCACTTTTAAGGCATTCAACTGATTGGATGAGGCCCACCCACATTAGTAAGGGTTATCACCTTTACTTAAAACCCACTGCTTGTAGACGTTAAGCTCATCTCCGACACACCTCCCAGCAGCGTCTAGACTAGTGCTTGCTCCAATAACTGGGTCTCCAGCCTCACCAGGCTGGCACGTAAGAGTAACCGTTGTAGCTGGCAATACCCTTTACCGAGTGCTTCCCAGGTGCCCCCACATTGTTCCAAACCCGTATTTTAGTCAATCTGCACAGAAACCTTCTAAGGAAGGGATTGACATCTCCATTTTATAGTTTCTCAGTAAGAAACTGAGGCATAGAGAGATTACGTAGCTTACGTGGACTCGTGCAGTCAGTAAGACAGAGAGCTAGGACTCTGGTTGTCAGCCCCCAGGTCTCTTCCAAGCAATCGCTGTGCTCTGCTGCCAGCAGTGGCCTGGATGGAACCTAGAGAAAAAGACATGAGCGGGGCAGGGAAAGGTAAGACGTGTTTGAAAACCTGCTCGGTGTCTTGATGTTGATGGAAACATGTTTTTGCAATGTTAAGAAATGAAATATTAACTTCTAAGAGAAATAAGTCAGGATATTCAGCGACTAGCACACTAGAAGAAAAACAGAGATGCCTAAGACATAAAACAGAATGAGAGCAGTAAGACCAAACATGTGAGCAATCGCATTAGCTAGAGAAGAAATACAAATAAATAATTAAAAGATACGAATTACCCAGTCTATTGTTATAATAACAGAAATTCACTTTATTGAAAAATAAAATATAGTTTTAGCTGTCAAATTGACAAATATATTAAAACATAATTTGATTTATTGCAGGCAGGACTGTGATGAAACAAGGACTCCTGTACACTTCTTTTGAGATTGTAAATTGACGCTTTTTTTCCGGAGGCCTATCCCATATCAAATTATTCGAAAATGTTGATATTCTCTGACCCACCCCGTATTTCCATGCCTAAGAGTTTTTCCCCCAAGAAAATGCGCGCACACACACATATATATAATGTATAAACGTGTATATATATGTGTATATATGTATATAAACATGCACGTATACATGCATATATGTAGTGTGTACATATATGTATATAAGTGTATGTATGAAGATGTTCACGATGTTCACTGGAGCATTATTTGCATGAACAGTAGCACTAGACACATCCATTCATAGGACTAAGTCATGCACAACATTGAAAGCATGTTTCTGAAGATTATTTAAAGGCATAGAAAAATCTTAGGCACTTTAGAAGAAAAAAGAAAGCTCCACAGTTACATTTGCAGTGAATGTGTATTTTGTGAAAACTTTATGCTGCATATGCCATATATATGTGCTTTTACAAAGTACAGACGCAGAGTTTTGTCTACACAGAAAAAAGAATCAAGTGGAAACACATCAAACTGTTAATAGTGGTCAACTGTAGGTGGTGGGGTTAAGGATGGTTCCTCTCTTCTTCTTAATACTTTACTTTTCAAATAGTCTGCTGTGGACATGTTCTACTCTAATAATTATTACAACGTGTTATTTTTAAAAGTGAGTCATCTGGTTTGGTGGCGTCTCTGACAGATGGTACACCAGCCTGAACACGTCCAGTGTGTAGGGGTCTCAACATTCCCCAGATTATCCATCTCACTGTGTGACAGTTATAATGATTAGAAAATGTCCCTTCTCTGGAGCCAAAATCTGTCTCCCTGTTAATTCTATCCGTTGGTCAGAAATGCATCTTCTCTCCCATATGGCGAGTCCTCAGATATTTGAAGACAGCCGCCTTGTCAGTTCTGAGTTTTTCCTGGTTAAATTCTCTTAGCTTCTTTTACCATCCCTGGTATGGACAGCCTCTCACTCATCGGCTCTCAAGTTGCAGAGCTGTGTGTTATAGATGAGGAAAAGCTTGATACCAGAGTTAGTTCTGCTTTGCTGTAAAGGAAAACTCCAAGTCTGTCTATGGCCGTTTGTCCAAGTTCCGACCTCGTCCCCATTCTACCCAAGATCTCAGAGTACGTCAGGCGGTAGCAGGGTCTTGTTCTGGTTTCCTCCTGCCCTCCTCACCCAGCCTGATCTCGGTTTCCCGCCCACTGCCAGAATGAAGCACAGTCCTTCTTCCTGTGCAAGGCTGAGTTGGAAGACATCGGCTCTGCTCTGCTATTCTCTTTGTACTGTTTCTTTAATGTTCTTCCCCTAAATTTTATCTCTTTACATTATTAACCAATTTTATCTACCTCTTCCCCCACCGTATCTTCATCCAAACTCTGATAACCAGATATATAGAAATTCATGAAGATAACCATTCATTTCCTCCGTCTCATTAGTTAATTCATAGTAGTACTTGAGAACACTGATTACATGTTAATAATTTATTACCAGAAAAAAGCAAAGTTGAAAACAGAATATGAAAAGAAAGAAAGTGTTTGATTATTACATAATATTCTGTTATAATATAAAACTTCTAAACTAAATTTTGGTGGATTCTATAAACCACAAACATTTACTTCTGTGTGTACACGAGAATGAGTTCCTTAAGTAGCATCCCATGGTGTTTCTAACCAAGAAAGAGGAAAACATTTTTCCAATGCTCAAGTGCAGCAAATATGATTCTACTTGCTTTCTAAAGGGCTTAATTCTAGGGATGACCTGTGTGTTAGTCAGGATTTTCCAGAGAAATAGAACCAACGGGACATGCAAACATAGAAATATTTTTTACTATAAGGACTTGGCTCATGCGATTATGGAGGTTGACGAGTGCAAAGTCTGCAGAGTGGGCTGGTAGACTGGACACCCGAAAAGGTTAATGTTGCAGTTCAAATCCAAAGGCAGGCTGCTGCGGAATTCCCTCTCACTCAGGAAAGATCCGTCTTTTATTCTATTTAAGCCTCAACTGATTGAGTGAGCCCCACCCACATTATGGAGCGTAACCTGCTTTACTCAAATGCCACTGATTTAAATATAAATTTCATCTAAAACCCATCATGAAACATCCATCCCATAATAATGTTTGGCCAAATATTGGCACTGTGGCCCAGCCAAGCTGACACATAAAATTAACCATCACAGCCTGCTTATTAAAAATAATCTAAATACCCATAAATGAGGATTAGCTGAACAAATAATAATATCTGCTGGAATATTATGTAGCTACTAAAAATGTAATAGTAAATGATACTGAAAACTTCTATGAAATAAGATTTTACAAAGAAAATCAGAATAGAAATACATATATACACAAAGATAGCCCATAGCTTGCCAAAAATAAATGAGCATACCAACAATGAGAAGAAGAAAATTTAAGAAAAAAATTGGGGGTGATGGGGATGAGGGTATGAAATTTTAAAATTCATAATAGCATAATGGGCCTGCAATTATGATACGTCCAAACCGCTGTCTCAGCCATACATTTATAATTTGTTATGCCCTATAAAATTATCATTAAACAATTCCTTCAAAAAATATCTATAGGATCTAAAATTTAAGTTGAAATCAATAGAATTCCCATACCTCAGTTTAGTGAGGGTTGTTTCTTTCCTTCAAACTTTCTTATTTCTCTTTAAAAATTAGTGTCAAAGCAAAGAGATTAAATGGATTTCTTTGAATATGTTCTTTTTGATAAGGGTCTTAGCAATCCCAGGGATAAAAAGAACAAAGGAAGGCATCCTACAGCTGGCTCCCTGCTTTTAGAGCAATCCCAAGCCCGGTAATTATATAAGATTTAAAGTAAATCTTCTGAAGTTTTTCTCTCTCTTTATCTTTCCCCCGTTTCATAGCCCTTCTGGTGAGAAAAGTGGCAGAGCGTCCATTTTCCAGTACAAGTAACGTAGATTCCAAACAAAACTCATCTGCAAGAGCAGAAGCTCCCTTTGAAGAGTGCAGGGTGTTCTCAGTTGTTTCCCCTGTCCACGGTGTCACGGTCTGAATATTTGTGACTCTCCCATCACCCTCCAATTCACATGTTGAAACCCTAACCCCCAGTGTGATGGTCTTAGGAGGGAGAGCCTTTGGGGGGTGATTAGGTCATGAGGGTGGAACCCTCATCGATGTGATTGGTGTCCTTATTAAAAGAGACCCCAGAGAGCTCCCTCAGCCTCCCGTCACGTGAGGACGCTGTAGGGAGATGCCATCTGTGCACCAGGAGTCGGGCCCTCGCCAGATACCAAGTCAGCCAGCGCTTGGACCTTGGACTCCTCCACCTCCAGAACTGTGAGAAACAAATGTTTGCTGTTTAAGCTACTCCATCCGTGGTGTTTTTCCTAGAGCAGCCCAAACGAGCATCTTAGCTCTTCAGGGTAAAGGCTGATGAGTCACGGTTGTAGCAGGACCCTGATGGCTGGACTGTAGTGAAGACAGAATGTGGGGAGAGAACCAGGGGAATGTTGGGGCACCCAGGAACTGACCAGAGCAGGAAGCTGTTGCTGTTCTAGGCCTAAAGGAGCATGGGGTCCGGGTGGGGGTTGGGTGATGGTATCAAAGAACTGGGGAGCAGGGGCTCAGGCCAAGGCTGCGGTCACCGAAAGACACAGGCTCTCACCTTCTCTGTCCTCTGGCCCTTTAGTCTCAGCGGTGCCTCCCATTAGTTGATCCCACCAGAAGCCAGGGGACCAGGGAGCCTGGATGATACAGTCCGCTAGGGTCGGTCTCCTGAATGACAGAGCAAGGCAGAGGAGGCCAGAGGAGAGGAGAGGATAACTCGCAGCTGAGTGGGGGGTGGAGGGGTTGGTAGGAGTTCAAATAGAAAATAATCAGCACAGTGCTCTCTTTGCATGGAGGAGGTTAAAAGTTTCTCCAAGGGCTTCACTTGGCTTTTGTTAGAAAAGGATAGTTCTCTACACAATATATAATCTAATTGGAGCACCGGCCAAGAGCCTTGTATCCTTGAAGGTCAGCTGGAGTTTAAAGAAGAGCATGGTCACCATCCTTCCCCGCTGAGACACCTGCAGGCCAGGCTGGCCGGGAGGTGATGCTGTGTGTGAGAGCCTGGCACTGAGTACCTGTCGCTGCCTTCCCCCCAGTGGAAAGGATCGGAGGTTCCCTGGGGCAACGTTTCATGTCAGCATTTATAATGGGCAACGTTTTCCACAAAGGTAAAGCCCTCTAAGTCTTTCTTATGCCCAAGAACAACTTCCATGTTATTGATCTTGGCCACCTCCGTAAGACCAGAGAGAAGCTAGGATCCCGTGGGCCAAACACTTGGTGAGGTGCATGCCCACGATCAGGAGCTCCACGTGGGTCAGAGACAACTTTTGCAACTCAGGGAAGGTGCTATTTCCATTTGTGACGTGTACATCCCCAAAGATGGGACCGGCACTGACATGCAAATGAATTTCTGATCCCTGTGTCTTCATCAGTTTCAGTGATAACCATGGCCCAGTTGAGCCCCCACTCTGAAAGAGTTCCGTGTTCTCTCTGAATGGAGGCGGATCTGCAGGCAGCGCTATGTGCATGTCTCTCCGGGTTAGATGCCGGTTCATGGGCTGCAGAGCTCTCCCAGGAAGCACTGCGCCCACGGGCTGCCAAATCCTTATTGAACGTGAAGTAAGGTCCGTGAATCCTCTTCCAGCGGCTCTTTGTCCAGAGACGCTCTCGTGATCACAGCCTGCCCCCTGCCAGTCCCGCTCCCCTCTCTCACTAGACATTTCTTAGTGAGCATCCTGCTGCCGGAAGTCCTCTCGGTTTGCCTTTGCTTACAAGTACTGTGCTTAATGATTTTCTCTGGAGTCTATCATCATTCAGGTCTGCAAACTAGACGTCTGTTTGTTCACCAACTTTGTGCTCCGTTTTCTGTTCAATTCACTTCCCATTGTAACCATTTTTTCCCCATCACCCTGAATTCTGTATCAAATATCTGCCCAGATATCTCCTTTCTTCCTTTACTTTTCCTCCACAATATTTATCGAATCTTTCTGTTAAATGGTATTAGATTTACTGCTGGCCCCCATCATGGTTCTATATCACTACTACCCCTATTTCCCTGCCCTGTCTCTTATTCTATTTTTATTAATAAGAAACATTTCACCAGTGTTTTCTGTTTAATGAATTGCTTGTGGGCTAAGTCTCCATTGCATCTCTCTCCCTCTTTTTCTCTCTCTTAAATTGTACTCAGCCCTCAACTGCAGGTTTGCAGCTTTCCTCATGCTGATGTTTGTCTAACAAGCCACATTATGCTACTTGCTTACATCGCCCTCGTTTGAATATCAGCCTGCCACTCCCTCGATCCCAGCCATTGTTCCAGTCCTCCCTTAGCATGAGATCTTTTTTCCCATTGCTAACATTTCCTCTACTTAGAGGGCAGGTGCCATATAGTAAAATTCCAGAGAAAGGAGACTTCTTCAGCCAAGAGTGAAACCTAGTGCATTTAGCTCTCTCTCTAGACAACAGTTTTAGCTCCTGACCCTGGCCCTGCCCTCAGGGGTACAGCCAGTTTGAGTGGGTTTTCCTTGGGTAGAGAAGACTCCGGGAGAGAAACCCCTGGAGCTTGCAAATGGCATTTCATCCAGTTGTGAACACTTTATTGACCCTTTCTTGTGTTGTTCTTTGACACTCTCCCTGAGTTTTCTGAATTCCTCCTCCCCTTCTCCAGTGTGTCAGTATGAAAATGAGTTTCCTTATATATTTAAATTTTCGGTTATCAGAACACCAACTCATGCACCGCAGTTCCTGCTTTTCAAAGGCTTGAGTCCACCTGCCTTCCCAAGCTCAGACAGATCTAATCTAAAGATCTTTTTGTTGTCCAAACAGAGGCCTGTCTCCTGAAGCTGCCTTTGTTGTGCATTTGGGATGAGTACAAACATGAAGGCAGGAAGAGTGTGGCCCTGAGTTTTGCAGGAGGAAATAGGTTTCACTTCGCTGCCCTCCGGCCGGCCATGTGCAGCCTGTCTGTGCCCGATGCCTCAGAGGAGCCAGGCTGGCAATATCCGGGTCCCTGCCTCATCTTTTCCTATCTCTGGGTTGGCTGGCCATGAGGCTTGTTTGGTATCTGAGCTTAGGTGGCCTTCCCTGTGAGGGTCACTGTGCCCTTTGTGCCCTGGAATGGCACGTTCAATAGGAAAGGGGCGAATTCACCCTTCCAGGCGGGGAAGACACCCGCAGGAAGGTATCGTAGGTGTGGCTCACCTGTCACGTGCAACTTCATAAATGGTGTTTGCTCTGATAGGCCCTGTGCATTTTTCTGAGAATTCTTTTTTAAAATCAGACTTTTACATGCAATCTATTAAAGCCCACACAGTACGTTTGAATATGCAGAGTGACAAAACCCAGGGATACAACATTCTTTATTTCCCCCTATGATTGAACTCTATTCAATTATTTCAGCCCTCGAGCCCTCAGTGTCGCTGATACCAGAAAATCTGATCTCGTCAACTCAAGACGAACTCAGGCACCCCCAGCCTCAGTGTCAGTCTCTTGAGTAACCAGTCATTTGAAACATCCTTCTGAAATCCAGCTCCTCATCTCCCTTGTCACCTAGGAGGATGTAAGTTCTTGGGTTGGAGGTGAGGAAGGAAAAGGAATCTGACACCAAGGCGAATGGGGTGTCTGGTCTGTAGTCCTCTCCCTTCTGGTTGGATTCCAACAAGTGTTACTCATGTGGGGTAGTCTCTGTCGAACTGTGTTAGCATACACTATGTCGGTTTATAAAATAGATTTTATTTTAGGTTCACAGCAAAACTGAGCAGAAAGTTCAGAGAGTTCCCATCTCACCCTGCCCCCACACACGCACAGCCCTCCCCCACTCTCAACATCGGGCGCCAGAGTGGTACATTTGTTATGATCGGAGAGCCTGCATGGACACATCAGTGTCACCCCAAGTACGTAGGTTACATTAGGGTTCACTCTTGGCGTCGTGCATTCTATGGTTTTGATAAATGTGAAACGGCGTGTATCCACCATCACTTGTATATTCCTCCTCCCCACAAACTCCCGGCAACCACTGATCTTATTACCATCTCTATAGTTTTGCCTTGTCCAGAATGCCAGGGAGTTGGAATCACACAGTACGTATCCTGTTCAGATTGGCTTCTTTCACTTAGTAACATGCATGTGAGGTTCCTCCGTGTCTTTCTTGTCGCTGGATAGTTCATTTCTCTCTAGCACTGAATACTATTCCACTGTCTGGAGGCGCCACAATTTGTTCATCCACTTAACTGCTGAAGCATCCTGGTCACTTGCGAGTCTGGGCAGTTATGAATAAAGCTGCTATCAACATCCGTGTGTGAACATAAGTTTTCAACTCCTTTGGGTAAATACCAAGGAGCATGACCGCTAAATCACATGGTAAGAGTATGTTTAGTTTTACAAGAAACTGTCAAACTGCCTTTGAGAGTGGCTGCACCACTTTGCGTTCTGTCAGCAGTAAATGACAGTTCCTGTCATTCCACGTCCTCAGCCTTCGCTGTCATCAGTGCTCTGCATTTTGGCCACTCTGCTGGCTTTGCAACAGTGTCTCACTTATGTTCTGATTTGCAGTTTTCTAATGACATGTGATGTGGGCATGTTTCGTGTGTTTATTTACCGTCTGCGTATCTGCTTTGGTGAGGTGTCTGTTCAAGTCTTTTCCTCGCTTTTAATGGACTTGTTCATCTTCCTATTGTTCAGTTTTAAGCATACTTTGTGTATTTTGGATAACAGTCCTTTATCAGACAACATTTTCTGCAAATATTCTTTCCCAGTCTGTGTCTTGTCCTCTCATTCTTTTGACATTGTCTTTCCCAGAGCAGAAACTTTTTTTAAATTTGAATGAAGTTCAGCTTATTAATTCATTTTTTTTATGGATCTTGACTTTGGTGTCCTATCTAAAAAGTCATAGCCAGACCCAAGACCACCTAGATTCTCTTTCTTTTCTTTAAAAATGTTACTGATTTGTGATTTATGTGCAATAAACTGTATCCATTTTAAGAATGCAATTTGAAAGGTTGTAATCCATATACACACCCACAAATC
This sequence comes from Cheirogaleus medius, assembly GCA_008086735.1. Taxonomy (NCBI): domain Eukaryota; kingdom Metazoa; phylum Chordata; class Mammalia; order Primates; family Cheirogaleidae; genus Cheirogaleus; species Cheirogaleus medius. The sequence continues at coordinate 1,435,532 of VBSM01002223.1, forward strand.
CACTGCCACAATCAAGACAAAATTTTTCCAGTTTGCCGTGGCCCCTGGCGCTCCATCCCTCTGTCCACTCTGCCCCAGGACAGTGATGACCTGCATTCCATCTCTACAGACCAGTCTGCCTTTTCTAGAATCTTATGCAAATGAGACCATACAGGATGTACAACTTTGCGTCTGGCTTCTTTCCCTCAGCAAAATGATTTTGAGATTTATTACATTGCTATGTTTATCAGTGATTTGTTTCCCTTTATTGCTGAGTGGTATCTACTGTGCTGTGTGGATATTCCACATTCTATTTATCCCTTCGCCTGTTGATGGACATTCAGGTTGTTTCTAGTATTAGTATTCTAGAATTAGAATACTAGAATATTAGAATATTAGAATTCTAGAATTAAACTGGTATGAGCACTTATGTACAATCTTTGTAGGGACATATATTTTTTTTCTTTTGGGAAAATACAGAGAAATGAAATGGCTGGGTAGTATGGTAAATGTCTAGCTTTTTAAGAAACTGTCAAAAGTTTTCAAAAGTGGTTGTACCATTTTATTTTTCCATGAGTAATGTATAAGAGTTCCAGCTTTTCCAAATACTCTTTAACACCATATTGTTATTGTTGTTTTATTGTAGCCAAGCTGGGTGCATGTATTGCAGTTTAATTTTAATTTCCATAGTCACTAAAGATGTTAGATATTTTCCATGTGTTTATTGGCCATTCATACATAATCTTCAACTGTTTTGCTCATTTTTAGTTAGCTGTCTTCTGATTATTGAGGCATAACATTTTTATGCATCCTCAATTCAAGCTTTTTTGTCATATATTAATATGATGAATATTTTCTCCCATTCTTTAGCTTGCCTTTTTATTTTCTTAATGGTGTCTTTTGACAAGGGGAAGTTTTTAATTTTGATAGTCAGACTTACTAATTTTTTCCCTATGATTCAGGCTTTTGGTATTAAGATTTCTTAAAAATCTTTGCTTACACCAGTCACAAAAATACTCCATGTTTTCTTCTAGAAGTTTTATAATTTTAGCTTTCACATTTAAGTCTACTTCTACTTTATTGCATATCATATAAATATCATGTATTAGTATCATTAATACATGTCATATTGCACATTACATGTGTTCACCACAATGCATAGTTATGTGCAGTTGGGGCCTCTGTACCCGTGGGCTCCACACCCATGAATTCAACCAGCTGAGGATCAAAACTTTTGGAAAAAAGATGGAGGGCTGTACTGACATACACAGACTTTTATTTTTGTTGTTATTCCCTGAACTATACACTGTAACATCTATTTACATAGCATTCTCATTGTATTAGATATTCTAAGTAATCTAGAGATGATTCACAGTATACAAGAGGATGTGCACAAGTTATATGCAAATATTACATCTTTTTATATAAGGGACTTGAGTGTTCATGGATTTGGGTATCCCTGGGAGTCCTGGAACCACGCCTTCATGGGTAGCAAGGGACAACTGTACACCGCACATATATATCTTACATATGGTATAGATAAGAGGTGAGGTTTATCTTTTCAATAAGAATATCCAATTGCACACGCAGCATTTGTTAAAAAGATACCCAGATTTTCTTTCTTTCTTTTTTTTTTTTTTTTTTTTTTTTTTTTTTGCATGTTGAATGTCCAGTTGTTCCAGTATCATATGTCGGAAACACTATCTTTTCTTTGTTGTATTGCATTTGTTCCTCTGTCAAAGATAAAGTGACTATATTTCTATGGGGTCTATCTCAGGGCTCTCTTTTTTGTTCCATTGATCTATTTGTCTACAAAATTCATTTTTGATGGGTGGGTACCATTCTGCTATGGCTTCTGACAGCCAGCTGCATGCACAGTGTCTCTTTGTCCTAAAGCCCACCAGCGTGAGTACTATGATTCAGTTCTGAGTGTTCAGGACTCCGGAGGTGCCTCGGCCCCACTGCCCTGAGCACTTCATCCAGTCATTACTACACTGTGCATTTGATTTTGCGAGGGATGACAGGCCTCTACGAGAGGTTCACAGATGTTACCCCAAGAAGCAAGGCATAAATCACCTCTGTTCCCAGGTTCTCCCTACAATCCTCTGGAATTCTTTGCTCAACTCCACTGTGAGGCATCACACCCTTCTCCTACCAGGGTATTCAATTTTATTTCCTTTTGTGCAGGAACTAGATCTTATAACAGCATGCATTCTCCTTCTAAACTACTGGTTTTCATGGAAAATTTATGCCTTCCTCCTTTAGAGGTCTTGGTCTGTTTAGTTTCAAAAGATCCTCTTTCTCTCTCAAAAACAAATAATCAAAACAAAAGACTTATTTCCGTAGTTGAAGACTTTGGCTTTAAAGACTGCTACTTATGAGTTTAACAAATCCATTCAGCAACTCCACTGATATCTGTTGTCGTTATTCCGGGGCCTGGGCTCTATCCTTTTACTCTGAGATCAGTTTATCTAGTAAGTTATCTCAGCTCCCTGACTAGTGGGAAAAAGGAAATGGTATTAAAATGCATAAGAAATTAACCTCAAAATGTTATGGGTACACGAATAGACACTCACATAGATTTCAAACAGAAAAATAGATAACCTTACAGATTAAAAGAAATAAAATGTTATATACACATTGGTACGTTTCTCACTAAGCTCAGTTGAGGGCAGTTTTGCATAGTGAAGATAATGTCAGAGCAGAAGGCTCTATATTTGCTTATATCACTAATTAGTAGTATAACTGTAAGCCAGTTCTTATTTCAGTTTCTTTATCAATTAAATACAACATTTAACAAAATATTTATTTAAATATTTAATGGCTATTATTGAATGGTAGGGCCACTGGTTATTTAATTTTTTTTTTCCTGCATTTTCCAAAACTTTTAATGGACATTAAAATATTTAATCAGATTTTTCTCCCCTAATTTTTTAAAATGTAAAATGCAGTAGTCACCATGAAATCTCGTTGTTCTCACCTGTCCTATTTGCAAATACCCATTCTTCAAGTGCCCCTTAGCACTTGGCAAAAGCAAACAAAAGTTCTCTCCAAATGAAGATCACATCATTCTAGACCTCAAATTATTTCTAAAGGTAGTTTTGCAAATGTAATATCCAGGATCAAATCAAAGATAACAGGAACACAAGAAGACCATAAAACACAAATGGGACCAACAGAGAACACGGCAGTAGAGTAGACCTACATGGACTCCAGATATTAGAATTATCAGATACACCCTGTGACACAACTGTGTTGACCATGACAAATGAGGTGAAAGACAAGCTAAACTTTTCCACAGGGAATAGAAAACTATAAAAAACTGACATAGAAAATTTTGAAAAGAACAAAGAGCAAATTCTAGAACTAAAAAATACAAAAAATAAAATTTACACACAGGTTTAAGAGCGTACAAGACACAACTGAAAAGAGAATTAGTGAGCGAGAACAGAAGTAAAGAAACTGTCCAAAATAAAGCACAGAAACACAAAGGGTAAAAGACACACAAAAGAGGGTAAAAAGCTAAAATAGTGGAAAGTTCTAAATGCATTTAACTGGAGTCAGAGGAAAAGAAAAAATGAGGAAGAAGCGTTATTTGAAGACTATTGGCTGAGAATTTTTCAGAAGTAACAAAAAACATTAATTTATAGATTCAAGAAGGTCAACAAATAGGAAGCAGGAAAAATAAACTTAAACCTAGACACCATTTATTCCTGGCTTTTAGCACCAAAAAAAAACCACACCAAAAACCTAGAAACGGAGCAGAAAACAAACAACCCCACACACACACACACAAGAGACAGAGTACCTTCAAAGTTTCAAAAATTAGGCTGACAGCCTACTTCTCAACTGTAATAATGGAAGCCAGAGACAGTAGAAAGATAAATTTAATGGGCCAAAAAAGTAAATATATAACTGCCACTTCTGTGTATCCAGTGAACACACCCCTCATGAATGAGAAGGACAAAATAAATAAATTTTGAAGAAAGCAAAAACTGAGACAATTTGCCACCAACAGATCTACATTATGAAAGGTCTAAAGAGAATAATTGGGATAAAAGGAAGATGCTCCCAGAGGGAAGGAATGGTGGAGATGGAAAAAAGAATGAAGATCAATGAAAGTAACAACTAAGACCAAATCAAAATGGCATTTTACTACAAAAGGCAAGGATGATATTGTCTTGCAAGTGTTAAAGTATGTATAAAGAATGAAAATGCACACCAACATATAAGTAGGAATAGGGAAAGTGGAGTTAAAATATTCCCAGGTACTTGCATCATTAGGGAGAAGAGTGTACAAATGTCAGTTAATGTGAAGTTGTAATAGGTTAAAATCTTACTGTAATTTCTAGAGTAACCACTAAAGGAATAGTAAAAGAGAGCATAACTTCTAAACTAATAAGGAAAAATATTGAAATAATAAAACATATTCAATCCAAAAGGTGACAAAAGAGACTAAAGGCAACTTAAAACAAGGGGGGCAAATAGCATACACTTAGTAGGGTGGCGGCTTTAGTTCAAATACATTGGACAAAAAGAAAGAAAAAACATTCCACCCACATTCCATTCGGATGAGACATCTAAAACATAAGTATACAAAAGATTGAAAGTAAACTAAAACGACAGGAAAATATTTAGCTATTGCTATTTAGAATGGCTCCCAGGAATGGCCCCCCATTGTTGCCATGGCACTCAGCATCCTAACACCGAGAGACAGGCCAGGGGATGTGCTGTGCTGAGAAAATGTCTAACGGTGCCCAGAACTAAAAATACATGAGATATAGCTAACATGGTTTTAAATGTATAGAGCCAAAGTTACCTTTACAAAAAAAAAATTCCAATCATTAGGTCTATAAGAATACCAGAATGTTAGCTAGATAAGTTAGCATAAATAATTATAAACACACCATACGTATTATTTTATTTTTTTATTTTATTTTTTGATGGAGGTCACTTGAAGTAAACTTCATCAGCATCCTGTGTGCAGGACATAACCGTGTGACGTTCTACAAGCAGTGAGTAATCTTTGTACAAAGTCACAATTTATTCATCTCATTTTATTGGCTCTCATTAGGTATCTGACACTTCTTGCCCTCACAGAGTTGAGTGGCTCCACAAAACAGCACACCAAAGTACCACCTACACAGTAAAATGACCCAAGAAATATGTGCCTGTGACCAAATGCCTACACATTGTCATCCTTAAATCAATGCATGTGTTTGTGCATCTCAGTACAATGTAGCAGGCATTTTAAAGTGCATTGGAATCATTCGTGTGTACCTTCAATTTTAAATTCTTTTTGGTGTATTGAATGATTATACCAAAATTCAAATATAATGAGAACAAAGTACCTTATTGGAAGGCAAAAATCTAAACTTAAAAAACTTGCAGAAGCTTCAAAATGTGATATTATCTCATCATATCACAACGAAAAATAAAATTCTAAGGCTTATGGTCAAAATCATAACAGTAAGAAAAAGAATTATGAGAGCTAAGACAACATTAATAATGAAAACAACAACAGAGGAGATCATGAAAATTAGGAGAACATCTCAAACAAAATGAAAATACAAAAGGAAGATAATAATAAGAGTAAACAAAGCACAATTTGCATGGTCAACAGAGCACAGATGGTGGTCAGCAACAGTTCATCTTGATGAATTATTTTTCCGTAAGGACCATGGTCTTTCTATTATGATCTGATATAATAAGCAATAATTCCTTTCAATTCTATTTAATTATAGTTTTTCCCCAAAATTATGATCCATTAATAGCAATAGAGAATCAGAGAAAATATACAAAGGACAAAACATATTTTTCTGACAGTTCAAAAAAGAAAATTTAATGGTCTTATTGTTAGCCAATCTGATCAAAGTCTGCCTACATCAATTTGTTTCTAATTAGTTTTTAACGTGACAGGCATTGCTGATAATCAGGTAGACTTTCAGATTATTAAAATATGTCGGAATCCTTGAGAGTCATGATAACTTTATAAAGTACAGAAAGTCAATGTTTACTTAGATTACATGCAGATGAAATAAAATGAAATAGATCAATATCTGTAAGAACATACAAATATTAATTTGAAGGGCTAGAAATAGTGCAAGTGATTATTCAATTTTTACATGAAAGAGGCTTTCCTTTCAAGTGTCATGATACAAAGTGGTGCTCTTCAAATAATGGCTATCTAATAAGCATTATCAAGCTAATTGCCATATCAACACTCAGAGAATTATAAAGATAAAAAATTGTCTTATTTAAAACAATTTATGAAGAATTCATCAAAATAACTATTAATTGAATTGATTGCAATAATGGTCAATGAAATGATAAATCTAAGAAATTAACCAGATCCTAAATACGACTCCATTATTGTAGAATTTACACCAGATGTGGCAAATAATGACCAGAAAGTGTGTTACAGTGGAAAATTCTATGGGCAATTTTTAATTATTTTGCCAACTACGAACCTCTATTTGGGAATTGATTCAACAAAACAGAAACGAGTTCTGGGTGATGCTAAAGAGAACTCACCGCGGGTCACGCAGGATGCTCCTGCTGTTGAAAGGTGAGGGGAAGCCACACGCACTTTGAAGACGTCGACGCGCACCGGAGCATGCACAGGGCCTCCGTTCAGTGGGACCGGACTCTGTCTGCTTCACTCTTCTGCAGCAGCTTACACACTTTCTCCCCACGTTCTCCCTAGAGCGGAGTATTTTGCCAACTGAAGACTTTCTCTATAGGAGACCAAGCATAACAAGATGGTCTGCCCATTAAAAAGTTGGTCAAGCCTTGCATCATGGCATGATGACATTTTTGGAGTCTAAAATACAATTTTGAAGATTCATGAGAGAAGCCCATCACAAGCGCAGTGCAAAACGTTTCTTTAAAACGTTGACGACATTTCAGGTGTGCCTCCCCCAGCAACACGCTTTCACCCACTATCCACTTTCAAAAAATGAGGCTCCCGTTTCTGATTTTCTTCCTGCTTTCCTCAGTTTCACTCTCCTTTTCTTCTTCAGTTATCTGTGGCTTTACCTGCTCTCTCACTGCAGGGAAGTCTCAGTCTCATGCTGGATGTCTTCTCTCTCGAAAACCTCATATAATCACAATTCCAAATATAGCCTCTATTTTACCAACACGCTGATTCCTCTCCTGACTGCTATTTCTGAATTTCCACCTGCCTGTTGAACCTCCCTGGAGCAACACACTGTCTCTACTTTGAATATATATATATATATTTACTTTTTTTAAAAATTCCAAAGTATTACAGGAGTACAAATGGTTTTGGCTACAAGGATCATTTTTGCAACGCTTGAGTGTGCCGGTCCCCCAGATAGTGCTCGTTGCACCTGTTAGGTAGATTTTCGCCCATCCCTCCCCCAAACCCCGCTGTTTGATTTCCATTGAGTTACGCTTCCCTTCCACTGAGTTATGCACACGTGTGCCCATCGGTTAGTTCCAGTTCAATAGTGAGTACATGTGGTGTTTGTTTTTAAGTGAAGTATCTGAAGAGTGAATACAAATACTGAAAACAAAACTCATCATGAGTCACCTGCCCTGTCCCCATTCATCCGGACATCGACTGCACGGGAGGCTCTTTCGTTCTGGTGGCACAAAAATAAGATGGCTTGGTCCCTGCCCTCGAAAACCACACACGCTGGGGGACAGGACCTGTGAGTAGTGGCTAGAACGTGCCCGGTGAGCTACAGAGCCATGCACGTGGCTCCCTAGTCCTTGGGGAAGGGTGACGCCATCCCAGCTCCTTAGGCGCAGTTATCCGTAGCTTGCTCTCTTCTTGCCACCTTGCATACAGGCAAACCAAGACTTACCATTAGTGCTTATAGTCTCCTAATCTCTCTTCAGTCTCTTGGCCACCACTGCCAACAACAATCTCTCGTTGGCACCACCTTGATTACGGCTTCATGTTGGCCATCGAAATGCGTTTTTCTGATGCCAGCCCTTTGCTTTCCGTCCATTTTATAAACACAACCAGAGCTGGCATGCAAACACCAGCTCCAGGCTGTCACCCCAGACCAAAGTCATGCAGTGCAGTGGTTCCCACGGTCTAGAGAATCCAGAGAACCAAATCCAAATTTCCTCTTGATATTGAAGGATGGAGCCTCCCCACTGAGCCTCTACATGCATGCACTCCCTCTCCCATGTACCCTTGGGCTCAGGCAAGGGAAAGGAATTCCCTTTTCCATGGGAAAGGAATCCTGACAGGTGGGTCACCTGCTTCTGCCCTGAAAGACCTTAGGTGAGTGAGGAGAGTAGGGGTGTCGATTTTAGTACCACAAACCATTACCATGTGACCTGCGGCAACTGTTAATAACTTCCCTGGGGCTCGGTTTTCTAATCTGCAAAATAGGAGCGGAGATTGGAACTGAATACTCCATAAGCTTCCATACCTCCCTATCTTTAGCTTTGAAATTCTAGCTTTCTAATGCCCCGTGACAGAGACACCTCGGGGCTGAGCGGTTCTAATTGTTAGGTCAGAGAGCCTGTCTGCCCCGTGGACAGAGGCTGCCCTCACACGATGTGGGGGATTGATGCGGAAGGAGGGACAGTCCTCTCTCTGGTGACCGACCTGCCTGTCACCAGGGCACAATGCGGAGTCTGTTCGTCCTCGGCTGCCCGGGAGGAAATGAGGTCCCCCCACCCCCGACCAAATCTCTCAGTTTCCCTACGAGGCTGGTGAGCTGAGCTCTTTAATACAGCCTGTCACAAACGCTGACCAGATCCTGGGGGTGGCAGGGAGGACACGCCTCCCAGACTGGACTTCTTGCCTCGTGGGGGCCTCCCCTCCGCGCCAACAACGGCGGACTCGAAGGCCCGTCACAAGAAGCAGGTGATGATGCTCCTGTGACTGAGACACAGAGAGGGCGCCGGGGGCGCGGCCTCCGAACTTCCATCTGGGGGGCAGCTCTCTAGAGCCCTGTGCCTGGCCGAGGTCCTGGGTCCCCTTGACAAGAGGTCCGCAGAAAGGACGGTGACCTCAGCGTGGCCCCGGCGAACCGCTCTGCCCCATTATGGCCTTTAATGGGAAACAGCGAATGGAAGTGTGTCATCTAATTTAATTCCAGAAGGAACGTCGCCTTTCGGGCCACATTACCTATGTCATGAGAGCACTGCCTTCAGCAAGGGCCATTTCCCGCAGGACATCACATCACGTCGGTGACGAAAGGGCCCCTAGGGATGCCGAGTCCATCCCCACCCCCCTTTGCGGTCACCCTACAAACCAGCGCCGAGTGGGAAGTGACTGCAGGCAGGCACGTGCGCAATGCTTAGCGTGTTCTGTGAACAGGACCTACAATTATCCCCGTGGCATCGTCGAGGAAACTGAGGTTTAGAGAGATTGAACACTTTGTTTCTTGTCCTCCGGTAAGGAAGTCGTGGAACTAGAAAGTGGCAGAGCCTGGGTTTGAAATTAAACCGCAATGAAAAGAAAAGTCGTTCAGACAGTCATGCAAACACATGAAGCAACCCCTGAGCTCAGGAGCCTGACCTTTGGAGGGATCGAGGATAGAAGCTTTAGAATCAGACAAGCGCAAGATATTTAATTCTACTAACTCCATTGCCTTGAATGAATAGGTTTACAACTCTGCGTCCCAGTTTTTTTATCCTATAAAATGGAGATAATGACACATTTCTTAGGATAACAATGAAGATTCAACACGATTATTTGGAGGCTCTTTAGAATCCGAGGAACCGGCAAAGCTGAGAAGGAACAGCCAGGACTACGTGGCGGCAGGATAGAGTGCTGTCCCCGCAGCCCAGGACAGGAGTGTTTCAGGAAGGGGAGGTGGCTGAGTAAGCCAGGGGCCACTGCAAGGTGCTCCAGGAGGCAGAGTGAAAGTGCATGCGACTTGTAGAGTGGAGGTGACAGTGGTCTCAGCGAGAATAGGTTTTCCTGCTTGCTCTCCTCCCTTCCTTCCTTTCTTTTATTTCTTTCTTTATTGGAGAACAGAGGCAGGAAAACCTCTCCGAGTGGACTGAGGAGTGACTGGGAGAGGAGGAGGCAGTGGGTCATCTATCTGTGAAAGACAGAGGCAGGACAGCAGCCAAGGAGACAATGAAGCCTGGGGCGGGGGAGAGGATTGCTCTGTAAAGACAGGGGCCGGATCCCATGCAGATGCCGGTGGCAACACGAGTCTCCCGGGGAGGTGGGAAGAGGTGGGAAGAGCTCAGGTGAAAGGAGCCGCCTTTCATAAAGGAAGAGACATTTCCTCAAAGTACAGCATAAGGGAAGAGACCACAAACACCTCTCCCCGGCGTGCTCACTGATAAGGGAGTTGACACGTCCTTCAGAGACATCTGTGGTTCCATTCCAAAAGGAACTGCTTCGGAATTGCACATCAGACATGGACTGCCCTCATGAGCACGGACTCTCTCCACCTGCATAGCGGAGTATCTCCCAACAGGCGGGCAATGCGTGGGAGAGGCAGCCGGGCTTGTGGAAAAACAGGGCAATGGGAGGCATAGGTTTGGGTCTTACCTCTGCCATTTACTAACCAGATAATTCACTTTGGACCAATATTCTCAATCTGTCTGGGCCCCCCACAGTTTCCCACTGCAACTCGAGAGCAATAGTCACCCCTACTTATGAGGTTGCTGTGGGGGTTAGATGCAACGCACCTCACATACTGTGGGCACTCAGTAAACACCAGGTTTCATCTCAGAAAATCTAGTCTCTCACAGCATCAGTATTTGACCCTCAGCATGAGAAAATGGGACGGACGCACAATCAACGATTACGCCTAACACACAATCAATGATAATGCAACACACCTGGTGCCCCACAATCAATGATAATGCAACACATCTGGGCCCCCAGTCAATGATAATGCAACACACCTGGGCCCCCATGCGCAATTAATGATAACACAACACACCTGGGCCCACACACCCACCGCACCTACAATCAATGATAACACAACACACCTGGGGGCCCCCATGCACAACTAATGGTAGCACACCTTGGGGCCCCAGATAGCATGTCTGGGGATTTTCTAAGTTAAATATTAGTCTCGTAGCTCCACGGTTATTTTAAGCTCTTCCCAGTTTGCTTCCACGTTTTGATCCATGTGTAAAGTGGACATCGGTTGAAACTGAAGATGCCTATGATCACAGAGATGTCTTCTAGAGGGAAGTTGGACTAAATGGGTTCAACAAAGTCTAGTGCCCCTGCGTCGGTAGGAAGTGGTTCCTGGGCTTTAGGGGGAATAACTGTATTCTTCTCTCTTCTCTGCAGTTTGGTTACCACTGAGAAGCCTGATATAGGAGTCAGAAAGTTAGAGATAGAACGATCAGTTTCATGAGTGTGGAGTCAGACTGGAGCGCAGGGTCTTGAGTATGCCCTGCGACTGCGCTGGAAGGCCCTTCCGGAGCTGCAGGGCTCCTTTCCACGCCCCACTGCCCCTTCTCAGGGACAACACCTGCCCTGGTGAGCTAACGGTCCTGCAGGTGGCTGACCCAAAACGAGAGACACCCACAGAAGCTGTGCAGCACACACGCTGGGTCCTCCCCGCTCCCCACTCAAATAAAGAATGCTCTCAGGGAGGAGGGCAGTGCAGGAGGCAGACAGGAGGAGGTGAGTGTTCCTTCAAACCGCTCCGTCCTGGGAGGCCGAGTCTCTCTTGGAAACATGAAAATGGGGAATAAAGACTCTCAGCTCCTCCTCCTTAAGATATAGAGTGAAACCAAGTGCCCTGCCTCTGGGGCCTGTGGACGGGGGTGGCCCGGGCAGATTCAGAGATTGCAGTGTAGTGTGGGTATCATTAGAGACACCTTGGCGGACATTACACTGTGGCAGTTGACTTTGGTGCTGGTTGAATCTTTCAGCATTCATCAATGCCCCCGAAAACTCTCATTTGTTTCACAATTGAGGAAATCTAGAAGGGACCAGAGAGTTGAAGAATTAGGATTCAAGTCTGGGTCTCCTAAAATACCCAGGCCAGAGTCTTCCAGAAAAGAAGTAAATCATGTGAGCAAGGCTAAAAGTATGGAAATGTGGCCAAGCCCTACCGTTGCGTGGTTTCCTGGGACGACGGGTTCAGGTAGCCCTCACCCCACGAGCCCCAAGGGCAAGTGGCGCTGTCCTTCCGCAGAGTCTGAAGAGCAGCTCCTTGGAGAGAAAGGAGCATATTAACAACACGATGTGCATTGCATATTCTTAACAAGGCAGCCTCGGAGAAATTAAGCATAAAGGAGTAGTGTGCTGCTCAGAGCTAATTTATAACCTATTCAAGGCAAAAAGCTCTTAAAAGATAATGAGGACGAAAGTTCACATTTATTAGAATTTTGTATGTGCTAGCAAGTGTGCTATTTGCTTTGCATGGATTTTGCCATTTAATCCTTACGGGGCCTGAAGAGTTTGGTGCCGGGATTATCCACATTCCTAGAGCTGAGGAGCCGAGACCAGGAGCCTCCAACCAGTCCTCAAAGCACTGAGCTTGCTCCCACCCCACAGCCTGTGCACCTGCTGTCCTTGCTTTCCGGAACACTCCTCCCCAGACTACCACCTGGTCGCCCTTCCTTGGGCTGCAGTATGCGCTCAGACATCGCTTTCTCCAACTGAAAGAGCATCACAATTTGCTCCCCAACCCCTAACTCCACTTGGTTTCTTTTTATGACATTTATCATAACTTGAAATTACACCACACACACATATTTGTTTACTGCCTGTCACTCCTACGAGAATGGAAACTCCGCAAGGGCAAGGGATTGATCCCATTAACCACCATCTCCCCTGCCTGGAGCAGAGCCCGGCACATGGCAGGTGCTGAATAAACATTTGCAGACGAGCCCCCTCAGCACCCAGTAGGACGTAGGCGCGGGCCAGCACCCTGCCCAGCATCCGCACCCCTACCCGGCTGCGTAGCCCCTTCAAGCCTGGTACAAGCTTCCTTGAAAAGCTCCCTCTGCTTCAAAGTGACCTACAGTTCGGTAAATAGTAACAGGGATGCTTGCGGCGCTATGCAAATCAGTGTCCCACTGCAGGTCCTTGGGCTGATTAGTACAACGCCAGAGAACTGAGGATCATCAACAGCCGTCCTGGACGCGAAATTCTGTGTGCTGCTATTGCTTTGAATATTTCTTCCTCCACTGCCCCCTGGTTTTTTCTTTCAGGAACTCCTATTACACAGATACTGAAACTTTCGAATCTGACTTCCATATAACTTCTTCTTGATGTAGTTCCTATCTCTCTGTTCCTTGGTGTCACATGCTAGGGACTTTTATTTGGTTTACACATCAGCTTATTAATGTGGGCTCTGGCTGCTTTGTGCTGTTTTTGTTTTTTTTTT
>VBSM01002223.1:1448917-1472611 GCA_008086735.1 Cheirogaleus medius
AAAAAAAAAACAAACAAACCCCCCAATAATTTGAAAAATAAGTAATATCAATGGAAGTGGTTATAATACAGGGTGTCCCCAAAGTTGCCATACATAGGGAAAATGGGAAATTATAGCTAAATGTAGCTTTATTTACAATATATTCATTACAAAATTTTTCCTTTGCATGGAGACCTTTGGGAAGACGCCCTGTATGGTCCCATTTAAGGGTCTCTGAGCTATCTGCATTGATAAATGCTGAACCCTGGGCTGCACTCTCCTCGAGGGAGGGATCACTTGCTCAGTGACACACTCACCCTAACCCAAGCAGAAAGCCCTGTCTACTTGGGGGCGGGCGTGTTATTCAAGCGCAGATGTACAGTCTCACACTGTCTGTGAAGCCACCGGACGTTGGAACAGCCCTCAGAGTCTGAGGAGGGGGCCAGGCTGCGAGTTAGGACACGGCGGCGCAGAATCCACTAGGCAGTGGACAGGGCGTTACCTTGTGACTTCTTTTCTGTTTCCCTCTTGAATGATAAGCACTGAGGGCTGGGGCCATATGACAGTCATCTCAACATCACTGTGGTCCCTCGCACTAGAAACGCTGTCACTCATATGCTCTAGATGTGAGTTCATGCTTTTTTCTGAAAGTAAAATGGCGCGTGAATTGTACTGCAAAGATCAAAGTCAACGCTGTAATATTTACTAGATCTTAATCAATTCAATCAATTATCTACATTCAGTAGATTGACTGTGAACCCAGAGGAATAGTTTATTTGAATTTTTGTTAGTTTTAAAATATTTGTTGTGAGTTCCCTCTCTATAAAAAACGTATATGCCCTTTGATAAAGTAAGAAATCAATTCATTTATCTGCAGCACAGCAAGTGTTAACCCTTCTGAGCTCTCAGTCACCAAAACCCAGTATTAACAATTTCAGGCTGCACAAGGAAATGAGAAGAAAGGCTCTGGTAGGGCCAAAAATCACAAAAGTCTCTGAAAGTAAAACAAAAAGAAGATGGGATCATATTAATAGAAGCAGCAAATATAGGGTCAGTATTTAGACAAGAGCAACAAAAAACAGAGGGTGTGTATTTAAAGCTATAATACCGGATAATAAGTTTTATTGCAAACCGAGTATATGCTTTGCATGTATGAACTTATTTAGTCCTTACAACAACCCTGTTAAGTGTGTAGTTACTATCTCCATTTTACAAATGAGGCCCAGAGAGGTGAAGTGACTTGCCCAGAGTCACACAGCCAGTAAGTGAAGCTGGGATACAAATCCAGCCGGCTGGTTCTAGAGTTCGTACTCTTGAGTACTGTGTCCTCACCTGGGCTTGGTTCTTCCGTGCTGGTGTGCTGTGCTGTACCGTACTACACTATACCACACTGCACTGCACCATACTAACATCGGGGCTCAGAAAACAGTACCCCGACAGATACTGCTCAAAAGATATAAAATGAAAGCCTCAGAAGCAGAAGTTTTTCTCTGACCTTCTCCTGTCCCCTGACCTTCTCCTTGTCTCTCAGTCCCATTCTCCCCTGAGGCTGGCTGTAGAAATTAGAATCCCTCTTCCCCAAGGCAGGTCACAGAAACCAGAACCCCTGTCCCCCAAAGCCAGTCATAAAACCTGAGAATATTCTGTGCGATAACTGGCCATAAAGAAATCATCTGACCTACCTCATGTGACTGTGGGCCTAAGACCCCCGTTCCAGAGGGGCCCTGCCCCCTGCCTAAGGAAGGACGCTGCTCAGGCTGCTCAGAGAGGCCAAGAAGAATCGGGACAGACAGGCCCGGCCGGGTCCCCATGCAGTGTGTCGGAGTCAGATCTCACCCTGTTCCTCCGGTCACATCCCCACACGGCTGTCCGTACTTTGTTAAACCTAAGCGTAAAAGTGGACGATTGCGCCTGTATGTTTGGGTCTTCACTCTGAAGGCTCCCATGTAAGCACATTAGACAAATTCGTATGCCTTTTCTCCTATTAATCAGTCTATTTAATACCTCTTGTCAGTGGTTTTTCAAGGAAGCTTCAGGGGCCGCGGGCCCTGGCCCCCACACGACACTGCGCAGCACACTGCCGTTCAGTGGAGGGTCACAGTGTCGCCGTCTGAGAATTACCATCTCATTTCTTTCTTTCCAGTCCGTATTCCTGTTTAATGGTTTTTCTTCACTGACTCATACCTCGAATCCAATGTTGAGTAGAATTGGGGATAATGGCATCTTTGTCCTGAATCGTTCCAGTCTGTGATGTAAATGTGTCTGCTACTTTGCCATGGAGGAAGATGTTTACTATAGATTTTTAGTTAAAAGTTCTTTATTCGGTTAAGAGAGTTTCCTTCCTATTCATTTACTGAGAGATTTTGTTTTGTTTCGTTCTGGCCATTAGTATGGGTTGAATTTAGCCAAACAATTTCCTGTATCTATTGAAAGGATCCCATTTTTTTCTTTCAATCTTTAATGTATAAAACAAGATTATCTATTCCTTGAGGGTTTTTTTTTTTTTAAAAACTCACCTTAAAGTTGTCTAGACCTCGTTGTTATTTTAACTTCCAAAAGAACATTTTATTGAAATGTAATAGAAATACATAAAATTTCACAATAATGTCCACGGTATCTCTGAATGTTCACAAAGTGAATATGCCCTTGTTCTCAGCGCACTAAAGAGAACGAGAACACCACCAGCACCTCCGAAACCCCCCCCCCACCTTTTCTAATCACCGTCTCCTCCTCCCCAAGGGGCAGCCCCGTATTCCCACTTCAAATAGCATGAATTCGTTTACCTGTTTTTATACCTCATATAAATTGAACAGGACAAGATACACTCTTCTTGTGCCTGAGCTGTTTGCTCAGTGCTGTTTGCAAGAGGCACCCTTACTGCTACATCGGTGCGGAGCCTTCCTTCTCATTGTTGTGCCTTGTGCGAACAGAACACCACGGTTTATCTTTCCAGCCTGTGGTTGAGGGACTACGGAAGCGGTTCCCAGGTTGGGGCGCTACCACGAAAAGAAGGCCCGTATTTGACCCTCTGGGCTCTTCTGCCTTCCACTGGCTCGACGCACACAAGCTCAGAGACGGCGGAAACGAAGCTTTGACGACAGATGAAGCGCAAGAGAGAAAATGAACCGCTCACCCAACAGGAACATCCCTTTGGAGATGTAACTGAGTATGAAGTCAGCGTCCGTCATGTCTGAGCCATTACGCATCGAACGCTTGCTTATCCAGCAGCCGGGATACCTCAGCTAACATCGTTCCATAGGATTGTATTTGGTTAGTTTTAAAACCTATTGGGATTGAGTTTGGTTTTGTGTTTTGCTAATTTAATTGTCTGTAGCCAGAGGATTTTGTCTGTTTGATATCAGTTCTTTAGTTTTTGTTGAAACTTCTTTGCGGCTTGATAGGTAGAGACTTTTTATAAATGTTTTATGTAAGCTTTAACAGTGTATATTTTCTTTATTTCTTTGCTCATGTATCTGTGATCAAGCCTGCTAATTATGCCACTCAACTTTTCTCTGACCTTACTAACTTTTGGCTGCTTGATTGCTCTAGAGAGGCTTTGTTAAAATATTTTCCACTTTAATTGTAGAATAGATGATTTTTCTTCCTAAAAGCCAAGTCAAGTCGTAGAAGCAGAAAGTAGAATGGTGGTTGCTAGGGGCTGGAAGGGGTGGAGGAAATTGGAAGATATTGGTCAAAGTATATAAACGTTCAGTTACAAGGTGAGCAAGTTTTGATACCTAATATACAGCAGGTGGTAGGTGGGGATGGACGTGTTCATTAATCTGATTGCAGTAATCGTTGCACGATGTGTACAGATACCGATTCACCACGTTGTGTAACTTGGATACATTCAATCTTTATTTAACAACTTAATATTTCAAAATTTAAAAATTGCTACTAAAAATAACAATTAGGTTAAATTTTTGATTCCTAAATTTTGAGGATATAGTGTTAGATACATTTCTTTTTGTGATGGTTTGATCTTATTATTATTATGAATGCTTCCTTTATAGATCTATTTATGTTTTTGTCTCAAAATCTTTTTCATCCAATAATACTCTCATTGCCAGGTTAGTATGTCTTTATCCATTTCATTATTTTAAAACTCTGTCATTTTGCATTAGGTTGTATTTTTTTCTAAACAGCCTATGTCTGAATTGTGTTTCTTTTTCATTCAGTCTGAGGATCTGTACCTTAGAGATTCAGTCTGTTTGTACTTACAGTGTTGCTGACCTAACTGGGCTTATTTTTACCATCTTGTTTTGTTTTACAATTGTCATATTTTATCTGTGCTTTCTTTTTCTTCCTTCCTATCTTCCACTATTCTGTTGGATTAATTAAACATATACACAACACACACACGTACTAGAATAACACCTGGCACATAGTGTGATAAAGCATTATTACCAAGTTTGCTTTATCCCATTTTCTTTACTGGTTTAGTATTTATTCATTCTATTCTATTGTTTAGTGGTTACTCAATTTTTAATAAGTATTTTTAACATAATGAAGTCAAAAGTTAATCTCTCCCCCTGCCAGACAACACAGGGGCAATTTAACCACAATTTTCCTTTACTGTTGACATGTTATTGCTATTTAGCATTTAATTTCCTCTTTTAAAAATAAATTCCACAAAATTAGCACTTTCTATGGCCTTTCCTATAAACTTAGATTATTTAGATTTATCAAAACACTAACCAATTTCTAGAATACATTGTTTCTTGCATGCCATTCTTTCCTGGGGAATTTCATTTTCTTTTTGCTGAAGAACACTCTTTAGTATTTTTGTAAGTGCTGGGCATTGAGTAGCAAAGGCTCTCAGTCCTGTGCATCTGAGAATAAATTATCACCCTCACTTATCTCTTAAGAAGTTACAGGTAATTTCTGGGTATAATATACTTAAATGATAGGGTTTTTTTTCTTTTAGCACTTTGACTATATTATCCCATTCTCCCTCAACCTGTAACGTTTCTGCTGAGAAATCTGCTGTTAGTTTAGTGGGGACTCCCTTGTATGTGACTTCATGCTTTACTCCTGATTCTTTGAAATTCTTCCTTTGTCTTTGGAAAATCTGAGTATAATGTGCCTCAGAGAGGACCTTCTTGGGTTTGGGATTCTTTGAGTTTCCTGTACTGAGATGTCCATCTCTCTCCCATGCTTGAAGTGTTTTCTGCTATTATTTCATTAAATATGTTTTTCTCTTTTTTTCCTTTTCCCTTTTCTTTTCCTTCTGGAACTCACATAATACAAATATTTGACTGCTTAGTGTTGTCCCATAAATCCTGAAGGCTTTTTAAAATTCTGTTTTCTTCTTTTTTCTTTTTGTCTGCCTGTGTTATTTCAAAAGATCTGTGTTCAAGTTCAGAAATTATTTCTTCTGTTTGATCCAATCTATTGTTGAAGCTCTCGTTTTCAAATCATGAATTGTTTTCCTGATTTCATTGAAGTTTTTTCTGTATTCTCTTGTATCTCACTGAGTTTCCTTAAGATTATTATTTTGAATTCCTTTTCTAATATTTATATATTTTCTCCTGAGTAGGGTCCACCCATTACTGGAGACTTATTGTTTTTCCTTGTGGTGACATGCTTCCTTGCTTTCTCATGGTTAACGTGTCCCTGTGTTGATTTCTACACATCTCTTGGAAAAGTTATCTCTTCCCATTTTATGGAGCAGATTTCATAAAGAAAGACTTATTTATATGAAGGGGTGTTGAGGCGCCAGGTCGGTGGGGTGTGGTGGGCTTGGTTCTAGGGGGGGCAGTAGTGCAGTCTCCATGTAGTTTTTTCAGTTGTACTTCACATTACTGGTATTTGAGTTTCTCGGTAACTTAGGCTGAGAGGGTTTGTGGCAGTGGTGGTGCCGCTTTGCCAAGGGTGGGCTTGCCGGGCTATTTCTCACGTCATGGGGGGTGTGTGTACATGGTGGGTCAGCCAGCTTGGCTTGCTGAGGCTGGAGCCATGGGGCTTTTGCTCTGGCTGGGAGCACGGGCACAAGGATGCTCAGCTGGCATAGGGCACACCTGCCAGGGATGGCCCTTGGGGCTATTTCTCAGGCCTGGTATGTGGACACACAGCTGCGTGGCTAGCCTGGGGGTGTGTCTGCTATGGGCAAAGCACCAGGCTGTTGCTCAGGCCCAGGATGTGGTCACGCAGCTTCTTGGCTGGCCTGGGTGCATGTGTTTGGGGGTGGCCCATGGGACTGTTTCTCCAGCTCAGGACACAGGCACAGAGCTGCTTCGCTGGCCTAAGAACGTGTCTGCCAAGAGTGGGCACAGGGCTGTTTCTCAGGTCTGGCATGCAGGTGCCAGGCTGCTTGGCTGGCTCAGCAATGTGCCTGCCAGGGGCAGCCATCGGAGCTGTTTCTCGGGCCTTTGTCAGGGGTGCAGAGCTGTTGGGATGGCCAGGGGCATGTCTGCAGAGGGTGGGGGAGCTGCAGGACTGTTTCTCAGGTTCCAAGTGTGGGCACATGGCCCAGGGGCACATCAGCTCCTCTAAGGCTCAGGGGCCTCTCTTGCTTGGGGGAGGGAGCACATGGTTTGGCTAGCTCGGGGAATTGGCAGGGTGTTCCTCCAGCTGGAAGTGCAGTGGCAAGGGGTGGTTTCCCTGCAGTACAGGGCCAGAGTCACAGCCAATCCTGGGCCCAAGCTCTGTGCAGCTGGTGTCATGGCCTTCAGCCACCCGTGTGGCCTCGGTATAGTGAAGACGGAGCTCCGGTGCTGGAGAAGTACAGTGGCTACTGGCCCCCAGAGGAGGGTGCACTTTAGAAGTGGCTCTGGTCTGGGGGTGGCATGGCGTGGCGCCGCTGCAGCTTGGCACGCAGGGGGTGGGTAGGGGTGCGGAGCGCACGCTCTGTGCCCCTGATCTGGGGCAGTGCCGCTGCGTGAGTTCCCAGCAGCTCTTAAATGGACTCAAGGCTGGCGAGGGCTGTGGGATTCTCCTGCAGTAAGGACTGTAGGTGTTGGTGGTGGCGCTGGGGGCTGGTGGGGATCTTCTGCTCACCTCGTCCTCACAACAGGAAGTCCCTCCTGTCAGGGTCAGTCTGGTCCCGGTGGGGGAAACGGGGCTGCAGAGGCCAAGAGCCTCCAAGCTGCCCTCCTGGACTTCAGATCACCACAGGAGGGTCTCACCCGCTGCTGCACGCCGGTGCCCCCAGGGCTCTTCCTGCAACCCTCCAGGCAAATCTCAGCTGTTTGTTCTTTGCCTTGGTCCTTTCTTGTGGGTGAGACAAGCACCAGGCAGCTATAGTCAGCCAGCTCGCTGACACTGGCATAATCTCTTACTCAAATCCAGCTTTGCCCACTGGGGGCTCCTTCACTTGGCTCCTGTGTCTCTTTGGCATATTCCCACCATTGCTTTCTGGCACTTAAAGATGCTCTAGGCCTGTCTTGTCTATTTCCTGTTCCAGTCCTGTCTCCAGAAAAGGAGAATCGGCCGTTTCTCCCAGGAGCCCTGTTTTCTTTCACTGGAGAATGGTTTAGAAACCAAGCTCAGGGTGAGCTTGTTACTGTTGTGGCTTTATTTCTTTCATGCCTGCTCAGCTTGCAGAACAAGGAGATGTATGTGTGTACTAACCTATGTATATACACATATCTATACATTTTGCTATATGCAACTGTCTTCGTGAGTCTATACTGATGTGTCTAACCCTAATACATTCCCACATGGGTGATTCTAGCCTCCTTCCCTTGCTTATCTGTAAACTCCCCCCTCAGAAGTCCAAAGTCCAGCCTCCACAACTGTAAGAAAGAAATTTGGTTCCTTTATAAATTACTTAGTTTTCAATATTCTGTTACAAGCAACAGAAAAAGACTAAAGTAGGTAGACAGAAAGATAAATAAGTAGCTAGGTAGTTGCTATTTATATCCTTTTCTTTATGTCTTTTAAAGTTATTCTATTATTTTCACATTTTCTTCCTCATTGAATAAGCAATCTTTTCTCTTGATTATCGTAGATTTGCCTCACATGAAATATTAAAAATTCATTGTAGCTTTTGCTCTATTTGTGGACTTTGTTTTCTATTCATGCTCTATTTCTTCATGTGTCAGTATCACATTGTTCTATTAATGGTTCTATGATACGTTCTCATATTTGGTATAGATTAAGGCTGCCACATACCGTGTGATGTGTGTCATTCCAAAACACATAAGCGTGGTAACAACTGATGTTGGTAATATTGAAGTGGCATTGATAATGCATTGCTGGGGTTACCATATATTGGAATTTTGGAGATCAGTGTAGGAGTACATAGCCAAAGCCATAAAAATATCCTTATCCTTTAGTTCAGTAATAATACTCCTGTTAGATATCAAGAAAAACAATTCAAATAAACGAACACGTATATATATGAAAACATTCTCTTCTGCTTTACTTATTGTAGAGAAAAGTTGGTTAGAGTCTATATGGCCAACAATAAAGAAATCAATAATTAATTTGGAAAATGATCTAAATGGAATAATATTTATCAGTTAAGATAATAATCATGTAAACTATGTAGCATCCCAGAAAAAATAGCATGAATGTATTAACTGTTAACAGCAAAATAAAACAGTATAATAACATATATGTAGGAAGCATATATACATATGGGTATTCAGCAATGATTAATTATTGTTCCTTTTTAAGAGATTGCATTAATAAGAGACTTTTCAAAGTTTTAAACTGTGCGTATAAAATATTTTAGTGACTCTAAGTGCCTTTTATTTGGAAGTTTTCTAAGGGTTATTTTATCACATATTTACCCATTATATTTTATTGTGTTATTATTCTTAAGCCATCGGTTAGTTTAAAGGATTTTAAAGGAACACTTTAATGATGTACTAATTATTTTGCTAAGAAACAGCTAATTCAGAAATTGCCATAGCAGAATGACATTCAAATCTGAGTCATTAAAAGTCACCTTTTAAGAGCTGTCTTGTTGTCAAGCAGAGCTATAAAAATTGTGCCACTATTACACAAATGTAAAGAGGAAGGAGGAGGAGGAGAGGAGGAGACGGGAATAGAAGGAGGAGGAAAAAGCTCATAGAACTCTAGGTATCGGGTTTTCCTTTTCTCCATGCTGGGTGCGAATAATGATACTTGCCCAGCCCACCTCACAGGATTGTTCTAAGATTCAGATGAAAGAAAACACAAACTTAAGGGAAAGTTATTGTTATAATTATAAAAGTGCTTATTAATGTCGTTCGCCTTCTAAATGTACAGTGCCCCACCTGCTTTGTAGGAATAATGCCGCCAGTCCCACTAATACACTTCGAGGTTGCTGATATCTTAAAGGGATTTGGTTTAAAGGTAGCCCAATTATGTCTAGCTCCACACTTTGCAGGGAGTTGGCTTTTTTATTTTTTTATTTTCTTCCTTTCGGAAGAGGATTGCTTCACAAATCTTGACCTTAGTAGAGACTGAATGAGAAAATGCACAGGCTGACATTGACTTTGAAATATCTGACAGGACACAGGGCTGAAAGCATCTATCAATAATTCATTTTAGGTTACGGGGCAGAACAGGATCCCTGCTGGTTTTAAAGCCATTAATTGGTTGTTAGACTCCATTAAGTCACTATGGATGTGGAAAGTGTGTCTGAAGTTTAAAAAGACACAGATAATAAAGGCAGTTCTTTTTTTTTTTTTTTTTTTTTTTTTTTTTTTTTTTTTTTTTTTTTTTTTTTTGCACAACTGGTGTGACATCTTTGCCAAGGGGAGAAAAGCCTCGGTCAAAAGGGGCTGAAAACTGAGACTTGACATGTGTGTTTCTTTGGTCTTTGTCCCTAGGAACCCAGAAAAGATGGCAAGTCTTTCTCAAACCATTGCCCTTTCTCCCAAATGAAACAAAAATCTTTACCTTGAAAGTCAGGTCTTCTGTGGCTGCTTCATAATTTTGTAATGAATGCTGTTTGCAGATATTTTATTAAAAGTATATGTTTTAAAGACAAAAAAAAGGGAACTTATAAGTTCCAAGCCAATTTTCCAAAAATAAATAAATTTTCTAAAAATGACCTATTCACCAAAAACTAAGATTGATTCCTTGACCAAAATCTAGAACAGTTTGTTGCAGCCATTTGACACTAAAAGCCAAAGCAGCAGCAGAGACACCTATAGGGATGGAAGAGTTGGTCCACGCAGGCTGGGCAGGGGGCACAGTGCAGGTATTGGGTTTAATAACTCGGCAAAATGATGATGAAGTGAATGGATCATTCTGGAAATTTGCTTTTGACCAATTTCGAATCTTAGAAAATTGATTTTTGGTGCTTTGGTCTGTGTCCAAGCATTGACCATCAGCAAATGGCACCCTCCCTGTGGACAATAAAGAGATTCTACAAGAAATCTTTAAAGTCTTCCTTAGTTTTAACATTTTTTCATTTTTTCACTGTCTTTCTAAATAACCACAAGTGCACCAAGAGAACCACAGTTTCTTATGAGGTTATGGAGTAACGGGACAATGCTGTTTATCATACAGACCTTTTCCTTTTGTGGGTTTAACATGATACTTCTCATTTTGCATACAGAGCCCTTTCGTGAGCATTCAGTTCTCATGAAAACAGAGACAGGAAGATGGAAAAATTATCTGTGTTTCAGGTTTTCAGATGAAAAAATCAGACCCAGAAAATTTAAGTGGATCTAAATACGACACAGATAGAAATATGCCCACAGCTTTGGGGAGATGTTTATCTTGGCATCATTCTGTGAAGTCCTTACCTGATCCTTACAATTAAGGACAATAGGGACGATTATAAAATGTCCATTGAGTCCCTGCAACGCTTTCCAAGGTCAAAATAATAATAATAAAACATAAAGAGATGACCCACCCTTCCTGATAAACAGTGAAATAATTCTTCCAGCCTTTTCCTCTTCCCACTTGACTCTTCAACTTAGGAGTCGCCTTTTTCTTTCCCATTCCAATAACATTTGCCTATGTTCTCTCAGAAAATGAATGCATATTCTGGGAGAATATACACTCATGTTAATTTTTGAAATGGGCATATATAAGTGCCTATCTTTAAAAAAGTGACAATATACCTTTCTAGCATACATGAATCATCATCATTTAAAATCTAAACATTATAAAGCAGCAGAAGCATTTATGAAGAATGACTAATCCATACACTGTAGTCATGCACCTGCTGCTTGGCGCCAGACAAATATCCTCTAGGACCGGACGGGAACTAGAAATACAAGCAGGGAGCTGGATATGGCCCCGGGTTCTCCTCACCGTGTGTTGCTGGTTTCGCTGTTGACACTGCAGAGACTGTGGTTCAGGCAACTCAGGGACTATGAAAATGTCCACCGCGTCCAGTCCAAGAGATGAAACACAAGAAGCTTCAAGTTTTTTGTAATCATTGTATGCATTTTATTTCTCCACCACCATGGCTATTTGTGGCAGGAAAGCTTTCAACAATTCCAAGAACTGTATTAAATATATAGATCGCACCTATATGGAGCCCTTGGTCTGGATAGGAGATGTCCCAGAAGGGAGTACACTGTTGAATTCAGTGGTTTCCAAAATGTATTTTGTGTTGTCTCCTTTTTGCATATCTGTCAACTCCCAAATTGTTATTATGACCTTGTTACAAATATAGAAGTGGGTGCCTGAGCTTGCTGTTAAAATAAAGAGATCTTTGACATGATAGTTCAATTCCATTTGCAGAGGAGAAGACAGAGGCCCAGAGAACATTAATGGATTCCCCAAGGTTATGACTTGTGACCAATAAAAATCTCAAAGAGTTCTCACTAATATGTTACTTTCTTTATTATGAGTTGTACCTACAGTTTCGTGAACCTTTCTTATCATACAAGGTGTACTATCTGTATTCAAAATAGTGGTCTAGTCTCCTCTCTTGGAATTTAATATATTTAAATGATCTCTTGGGGGGGGTGTATGTATGTACGTATAAATTCAGTCTTCCAAATTATCTAGACTCTATAAAAACAAACTTTGAACTTTTCAGAACTGTAAGTAGCTCTACTATGGCCATTTCCTATGTGTGAAGTAACATTGAAACAATTCATCCTTTGTATTTCTTTCCAAGAAACAATGCAGGGTACAATGTGATCTTTGATCTGTTCCAGATTGGTGATTATCTGTGATTTAAACTTTCTTATGAAGAAGATATGGGAGAAGGGTAGGCAAGATGTGGAGGTTGGGGAGTCAGATAAGAGAGGAACACACGTCTGCCTTTGGAAAAAGAGTCTGGCAGAGTTGAGAGCCTGCCCTACCTCAGCGGTGGCTTTGTGGTAGGCACGTTCAGCAAGGCGAGAGCCTGCCCGCTCACTGTTCTTTCTCTACACAGAGCTACAACTCTTCACAAAAACAGCAAGGCATAAATATTAACTAGGCCTAGCATGAAATTATGTTTAAAGGATATTGTCCAAGTAAAGTCAAGCACAAGGTTATACATAAACCATCCTTTTATGTGAATATTTTGAAAAGTGTATTGGAGGAAACCCACTGGCTCCACTAAATGTCTGATACACAGGAGGTTCTTAACCTGCTGGAAATCAACCACAGGCCATTATGACAGAGCCAAGTCCCTGCTCAGGGCCTTGGACGCTGGCTCTGAGCTCTGATACGACTGAATTGGGCAAGGAAAACAGCTCAGGCAAAAAGAAAACTTTCTTGATGGGAAAAATAATAATATGTATTTTTTTGCAGAGTCAGGAGATTTTATGCCTCACAGGTGTTTATAATTTTCTTTTTCCAGCTTAAAAAAAAAAAACTCAGCAGAAGAGAATTGCAATGGGGAAACAGCAGGTAGTTTTCTCTGCTCCAAAGTGAACAGAGAGGTTAAGGACCAGTGGCCAATTCTGAGTGTCCAGGAATTGTTACCGTGGAAACAGGTAGCAAAAGGCAGGGGCGAAACACTGGGACTTGAACTTCCTTTGTACACATTACAAAGCCTCATAAAGAATCAATAAAACAAAAAGAAAAGTTTTTCAAAATAATTGTACCACCCCCACTAATAACACTATGCACCTTTTTGTTTTCTGATACATTCTTCCCGTTGAAATTATATTATAGTTTTACACAGCAATGATCCTTAGCATCTGTACACGTTTTATCCTGTATCTCGGCTTAAATTTTAATACAAACATTTGTCTGCACCCCCTGTTAATTTTTCAAAATTGTTTCATAAAGACCAAATTGATTCAAAGCAAATGACAGAGAATAGATTAGGAACGCTTTGTTCTTATCTGATGTCTGGTTTGGGGTGATTTAAATTTTATTTTCTGCAGAAGACTGCTTAATGAGTTTGTAATTTTAAGTCATATATTCATCAAATTTTATTTCATCCAGACAACACGTTTTGTTTTAAAAAATACAATGAATTATTAAACGTACTAATTCCCTGAATAAAATATTATATTGCTAACATTTTAGTTTATCTTCCTTTAGTTCTATGTATATGTTTTACACACACACACACACACACACACAATACCTAAGTACACAAGCATAGAACCTACACCAATTAGATCATCCTGTACACTGTTTTGAAGCCTGCTCTTTTTCCACCTAGAAATAAAAACTTCTCCTATTATTAAATATTCTTCACTATATCATTATGTGAATGTCCCATTGCTTAGAAAAGCAGTTTCCCATTGTTAGACATTTGAGTTTTCCCCCAGTTTTACTTTTAAAAATAATTGAGTTACGATTACCTTTGTCTATACATGTCTACAAATATCTTTGATTATTTCCTTAGGCTATTTGGCTGGATAAAAGGGTATGTGCCTTTTAGGACTTTTGGCTAATACTTCCAAAATGCCTTCCGGGATGGCTTTATTAATGTCCATATGTGTATTTCTACCAGCAGTATAATTGCACCCTTTTCCCATGTCATTGCCAACTTCGGATATTTCATTAAAAATAAAATCTTGAGTGATTACAAAAAACAAAGGAAAAAATTCAACATTTTAAAAATGTGAATGCTTATGAGGCTAAAAATTGTATGCTATGCCCCCCGACCCCTGTATACCTCTCCTACCTCACCCCCTTTTCCATTTCCCACAGTGTCTAGATTCCTTTGGTACTTTCACGCTATTTTAAATATTAATATTTTATCATGTAAATGTAGTGGGCTGGATGGTCCCCCCCAAAAGATATGTCTGTATCCTAATCCTCAGAACCTGTTGAGTATTACCCGATTGGTAAAAGAGTAAAGATTACCTTACATGGCAAAAGATGTTAGTAAGGTAAGGATTTTGAGAGGAGGAATTTATTCTAGATTATCTGAGTGGGTCATGAATCCAATTCTACGTGTCCTTATAAGAGGGAGGCCGGTTACTGGGGGGTTTGTTGCTGTCCTGGAGACTGGAGAGACACAAAGGGGAGAAAGCAACATGAAGACGGAGGCAGAGAATGGAGCTAGGGGACCCAGGCCCAGGGGAGCCAGGCAGCCCCCAGAGCTATGGGGTGGCAAGGAAGGAATCTGCCCTGGAGCTCCCAGAGGCAGCGGTCCCTGCCCTGCTGGACTTTGGACTTCTGGCCCCCCTGACCGTGAGGGAATAAATTTCTGGTTTTAAGCCACTACGTTTTTGGTAGTTTGTTATAGCAGCCCTAAGAAATGAATGCAGTGAATTATATTCCTAGAAATGAAAATCTCCTTTCATTCTTCACTAGCAATATTTTCTCCACGCTGGAGTAATTTTAGAATCATTGTGTCAAAGTGCCATGAAAAATAAAATCCTATTCTTATGCTACTTAGAAGATGTATGAAGGAAATTGGAAAAAATAGACTTCTTTGCGGTATCGACCCTCATACCTAGGCACATGGTATGGCTTTGCAGTTATTCTTTTGTGTTACTTAATTAAGCTTTGACTTTCTTTTCCATATGGGCTTTGTTTATCTTTAAGTTTTTTGGTAAGTACATTTTATTTTGTTTTATTGCTGATATAACCGAGTGTGGTTGTGTTTTTGCCATTATATGTTCTAAGTCAGTGCTATCCGATGGAACTTTCTGTAATAATGGAAACATTCTATAATTATACTTACTGATGTGGCCAACACACACTTGCAATGGGGTTAGTGTCATTGAAGAACTGAATTTTTCATATTATTTCATTTTAATTGATGTAAATTTAAACAGCCATATGTGCTACTAGCTACTAGCTACAGTATGGGGCAACATAGTTCAAGTGATTATTGCTGCTTCACTGGAAGACTAAGACAGTATAGCAAAGTGGTTAAGAGCATGGGCTCTGGAGTTGTATGGTCTGAGTGCATATCGTAGACCCACTATTACTAGTTGTCTGGACTTACACTGGGAAATAGCTCTATGTATTGGTCTGGAGGCTGGGGCAGGTGGTGAGACCCCAAGGAAGGTAAGCGTTGCCTTAGGGGGGACCTGCGTCATTGGAGACTTCCTCATAGTCTTCAAGCAAGAGGTGGGGAACAGCGAAATACTTCTTCGTCCCCAAAGAGTTCCAGGGAATCTGGGTTTCAAGGCTCTTACACACACGTATCCAAATAGCCCCGTCCCAAATCTCCAGGTCCCTGTTCCTTCTCTCTCAGGGCCCTGACTCTGGTGTCGGGAACTTCCCAGGACTGGGAATTCCGTGTTCTCTGATGTCTTGCCAGTCTTACAATTTGGTTATGATCCTGTTCCTCAGCGTGGTTCCCATCTCCACCACAGCTGCAGAAGACAAGGATTGCTCCGAACGCTGCCAAAGAGGCCCTGAAAGGAAGAAAGCCCAAAGAGGCTTTTACACTTGACCTTGAACTGGCGACTGATTGCAACAAGCTTGCTATTTTCTCTCTTCAGAGCTTCAGTGGTGTCTCACAGTAGCTGCCAAATTCCACAAACCTTATCATCGTTCCTTTCCTTATATTGCTCAAATGCCAGAAGTACTGCTCAAGCTAGAGATTTGGGTTCACGTAATCAGCTAAGAAAGTGATTGCAGGAAAACAAAATGAGCAGGCAAGCAGGGAGGGCAGCGGATGGGGACAGAGAGAGAAGTGGTCTCAACTGGAGGACGGCTGGAGCCTGAACACAAGCTCTACCCCAGGCTCAGCCCCAGCAGGGCGAGGATGCTGGCCTTTCCTGGCCCCATGTCAGCCGGCCATGGGCTGCAGGCCACCCGAGCGGGAAAGGAAAGCCCAGGGGAAGGCAGTTTCTGTTCTGCAGAGCGTCACTTTCTGGAGAAGTTGTAGCTGTGAGCTTTTAGCGGTTAACACAGCTCCTGGGGGACTTGTTGATGTTTTAGTAAAGAAAATCTCATCAGGGCACCAAGAGCTAGGTCTACTACCCTAATTATTTTTTAAGTGTATTGGGGATTGAATTTTATTCAAAGAATTATTGTCTTTTCATATCACCATGCGTTTTTTTCCTAATTGAACTGTGTGATTCATTATATCAATAGCTATTGATTATTTATTTATGTATTTTTGTAATTAATCTATCACTGAATCACTCTATTCCACCTTACCCATGATAGGTTAGTCAAAATTTTTACACTACTGTTAAATTCAATTCAGAAATATTTTGTTTTTTTTCCTATTATGTATAGCTGCATAAAGTCTACTTCCTAGAAGTAAAAAAAACACATTTATTTATTTACTCACAACTTTTCAATTTGGATAAGACATGGAGGGCATGTCTCATCTCTTTCCCATGTTGTATCCATGGGGATGGAACATTTGCAATAGCTTCTTCAACGTGTCTGTTACCTTATTTGAGGTGGCTTGGTATATCTCCCTTTCCCAATAGCTTTTCTTCCTGACCAGCTTGGGCTTCCTAACAGCATGGTGGCTGGGTTCCAATAAGGAGTGTTCCAAGAGGACAAATCCCAATGCACAAGCAAGCACATGGTAAGTTTCTGCTTGTATCAGGTGTGCTAATTTCCTGTTGACCAAAGCTGGTCACATAGCCAAGCCCGGAGTGTGAAAACCATGCAGCAAGGGTCACTTGAGACCATCAAAGTATCAGTTTGCTACATTCCACCCTAAAGAGCCATGACATTCCCACCTCCCAGGACTCTAAGAGTCTCATGCCACTAAGATATTTCAGGCTCAGACCTGAAATCCAAGATCTGGACATCCAAATTAGTCCAGATGAGAATTAAGTTCCTTGAGTAGAGCTCATCTCGATCTGAAGACCTGTGAGCTAAACAGACACATCTTCTGCTCACTTATAAACCCAAGATACAACCATGAGTCAGGACAGAAAAGCTGCAGTAGGCACTGTCATTTAAAAAGAAGAAAACTGGAAGCACATAGCCATCACTGATACACAGCATTTCTGAAAACCAGCTGTGTTCATATTCCAGTACCCTTATTAAGGCTCGGTCACCTTCCCTGGGAGAGATTTCCTTGGGACTGTATTCTCTCTTCTATTAGCATTTGGTTTCTCTCTCTGATTCATCCTTCTTTTTCATCAGCAATGGCCGGGTGTTTTTGCATCTGAGTAGCTTTTTCAGCCTGTTATCCACCCATTGTGAACATTCCCGTCTCTTTTAGTCCAAATTGCCAAGACTTATGGTGATATAATTTTCTTTAACAAAATAAAGGTTTCCTAGGAATCCTACTGAGTCTCAGCCCATTGGCCAAAAACTGCACCCACAAATCTCTTCAAGGCCGGCCACTCTCCACTGAATTTCAAGCAAGGGAGCTATTATACAACAGACATAACCATTTTGATAGCCCAACAGGGTATATGAGATGCTCCTCTAAGATGCTTAAAAGCTCTTTTGTCTAGATGAGAGGGCCTGTAAAAAATTGCCTTAAATTTTTCTAAGTCTTCAGCAAAATATTTTATAGCTACACACATTTTTTATTTGAGAGTCTTTTATTAGGAGAGACATGATGAAATGGGTAAAGTAAATAAAAATCCATGACTGAAAATATCTCCAAAGCCTGTATTCATTAATGAGGAAGAAACTGAAGCATTTATTTAAAAATTACACTATTCTCTCTGTCCTCCCTCACTCCTTCCCCAGCTACCTCACTCTTAACCCGGGTTTTGGGAAGGCTGGGAAGTTGGATTTTTTAATTCAGCAAGATCTTCTGGATCTTCTTTATATTTCTGAATAATTTCTACTGACTTGCTGAGATTTCCTGTTTGTTGATTCATTATAAGCGTATTTTCCTTTATCTCCTTGAGTATGGTTATAACAGCTGCTTTAAAATTCTTGTCTGATAACTCCAAAACCTGGCCCCCTCAGGTTCAGTCTCCATTAATTGCCTTTCCTCTCTGTAGGAGTGTCCCTGTTTCTTTGTATATCTAGTAATTTTGTATAATATACTGAACAGTGTGAATGATGTATTCTGTTATGTTCCTCCACAGAGCTTTGATATTTTGCTTTGTTTGCATTTAGTGTATCTGAACTCAAACTCATTCTTCCTTGGGCAAGAGGCAGTTAAAAATCTATCTTTTGTAATTTTATTCTCCGCTGTGATTATTGGAGCCATCCTGTACATAAGTAGCTCAAGGGCTTATAAAAAATAAATGTGACTCCTTTTCTCTGGCTCTGTCCTTTGAAGTAAATCTCTGGTCTTCTGTAATCTCCTTCCTTCTGGTTTTCCAGCCACGGAGACTAAGAGATTCTATTCCAAGACAGTGGGTTTGTATCCAAGTTTTAGCAGCCACACATGGTGCTAACTGGAATCTGCCCATAGGCAAAATGCAGTATAAAAAAGAGAAATGGAAAACACCCAGTACCGTTCCCTTCTTCCAAACATCTACTTTCCTACAATTTATACCTGTTTCCAATAGCTTTTCAGGACCCACAAGAAGTTGTATTTAAAATTTTTCCAGCTTTTACAGTTGTTATCTGTAGGAGGCTTTGTCCAATAGAAGCCACTCTGTCATTCTATTTCTCGAATGCCAAAGATAACTCGCGTAGAAACACATCTAGTCCCAAAGCCCAGGATGGGAGGGAGGTCATTAGGGAATGAAAGAGAAGTAGTGGAGAGGAGAGTATATATTATGTGAATAAATGTCTCAGTTTCTTCTTTATTAATGAATATCAGCATTTTTATACTTTGATTTTCAATGAGTTGTATGTTTTCAGTGATGGATTTTTATGTGCATTCTTCCACCTTGTAAATATTTCCTTGGGCAAGTAATTTAAGATCTCTGAGTTCCACTTTCTTCATCTTTGTAACAGGGTTGGCCATGCCCCTGTGACAAGGAGACTGAGATAACAGGCACTCTATAAATGCTAATTCCTCCTGATTGCACTCATTATAACATGAATTATTCAAGGGTAAGGACTGTGTTTTATTCACCTTTGAACCCATGGATCTAGATCATTTTGGTTGCAACATAACTGTTTATATAATAAATAAATAGACTTGCTCATGAATGTAAAGGGTAGTAAGATAAAATGCAAGAATATACTAAGCTATTGTTTCCATGCAGGGATATTTTATTACTCCAATTGCAAATTGAAATCTACTATACTAATACTCATTTTAATTGAGATGGAGAGACATCTGCTTAATTTTAATAGTAAACTATTTAGAATCTGCACTTCTATTTTTATGGTCTTTGTATACTTTTTGTTACTATATAAATGAATGTAATTTTCTATACCTATTGAAAAATAATTATGTTAAAATGTTCTTTAGAAATACCTTGGTCCAAAAATCAGGTTTCTTTATGAGGTATAAAAATATTTCCCCTGGAGCCAGTTCTGGGAAAGTATTATAATAGTCCAAAATCATGCCATTGCAGAGTTATAATAGTATAACTAATAAAAGATTTTGCAATTGTAGTTCCTTATGAATTAAGCAAATTACATTAAATATTGTCAAGAACATTTTCCTCAGGTGAACAGAGCTCTTTATGTAACTGAGGTCTCAACTAACATGGCGGCTGCGCGGATCTCAGCTTATCCCAGCGCGTCGCCGTAGCAACCACATTCTTACTGAGCGAGGCATCAATTTGCTCTCATGCACAATTTTTTTTCCGCTTATCTAAATACCTTAAATATGATTCAGAGCCCCCACTGGCCCGAACGACAGAGTGTGATTATTGGACAGGGCTGGGGCTTTCTTCTCAATTCCGTTTTGGTATGAAACAAGTCCAGGCTGGGGTCTCCCCTGTCTTGGCAAGTCCTTTCCCAGTATACCCATTTCTGCAGCCATTGCCTCGGGCGTCCTGCCGCTGTGAGGCATATGGCGGTGCCAAACATAAAGCACCTACTCTGCGTTGTGTTGTGTGCTGAGCACCGTGGGAGACTTGGGGGGAACGGGCATAACCCTTGCCCTCAGTGAAGGACAGCAAACTTCCAGCCAAAAGTGTTAAATTCCCAGCCTTTTGGACACAGATGTAACTTTTCGTGTAGCCACCACCAGTGTGAAATGGAAACCTGGCTGTGAAAAACAGAACTGCGGAACATTTAGAAAGGAGTAATGAAAACGGCAGAAAATTCGGTTCTCAGCAGAATCCTGCCAACAGGAGAAATTCTACTTCCACAAGTTCCTGGGTTGAGAAAGGCGTGCAGAGGGCTTCCCGGGCCATCTAGAAAACACGAGACCAAGCACAGAGCAGATGAAGAAAGGTTTCTATTTTCTTTCTGATTTAGCCCTAATTGTGGTTTATGTTTTTTAAAAAATGGTCTAAGCCCTTCCCGGGACCATTACAGGACCACGCAGCTATGCGCCTGCACTAACAGTGTTTACTTCAGAACATCTGTGCCATAGTCTTTGGTCATGCCTGTGGAATATGTGAGGTCATCTCTGAATGTTTATGTAGCTGAGGAATAATCAAAACCAACGCACCAGTGACGGACGCCCTTCCCCAGGCTTTTAGGCACTTCTGCCCCGTTTGCCTCACCTCGTAAGTTCGCTCATCCCAGCACCAGGGCACGCTGTGCTCTCAGCAAAATGTTGCTGAATTAATTAGTTAATACAATGTCTCAGCCTGTGCCAACCTCTCCCCTCCTCCCTCCACACACACACACACACACACACACACACACGCACACACACCACTGCAAAGCACAGAAGAACGATAAGCAACATGGAATTATAATGAGCTGAGTTCTCATCTTGGCTCTGTCCCCGTGGCCTTAGGCGAGTCTAGCCCTCCATCTGTCGCCAGGCTGAGCTCTCTTTGCTCCTCCTCTTAACATCCTCCCTTGACTTCCCATCACGTACAGGGCATAGTCCACTAGGTCCTTCATGTTGTAGCCACTGCCTACCTTTCCAGAATCATCTCTCGCAGTCCCACAAAGATGGGCCCTGCGTGTAATACCCTGCACCACCTGCAGGCTGTCCGTTTGCACACGCTCTTCCTCTCGCCCAGGTGGCACCTTCTCGATCCATCCTCCTCCTCCCTCAGCACCTCACACACATCCTTCTCGTAGCCTCGGAATCGTGGCTGCAGGTGATCCAATGGCAGCTCAGGACCTGGGACCGAAGAAAATCGCCAATACTGCGGCCAGGTGATGGTGGCTTTGTCCAAACTGGGAAAGGCGATGCAGGCCCCCATGAAGCAGGTCTGTGGGTGACGGGATTGTCAGCTAGCTCAGCTCTCAGTAACGGAAGAACAGTCTCCTAATGTGATTGGGCGTCCCTGCAGCCCAGGGTGGCAGGAGGCTGGACACAGCCACACTGTGTACTTGGAATAGAGAACTAGAACACTAGACGAGGAAGGTGACCTCGTGCCAGCAGGTTCAACAAACCAGAGGAGGAAACGTGAAGGGATGACACCTCCTACCCAGACGGCTCCCGACCTCAACCTTCTCACACCTGCAGTGATGTCCGCGGGAACAGGCGATGCTGTCTGTGCCCCCGGGCTTTGGCCTTAAGACCAAAGAGAAGAATCCATCCCAACAGTAGCAGGGTAAACCACGAAGAGACCCACTCGGACTATTCTGAAGGACACAGCAAGCTAGGACAGGCATGCGTGAGCTGGAAAACAGTGGTTGTAGGAGCAGATGCGACCCTACACCGTTCGTCACAGCCTAACACGAAGGGCAGGGGTTAATTTTCAGCCCCACTCGCCTCTGCAGCCACTGGGGCCCCTGTGCAGGCAGCCCTGCGGGGGAGACCCACCCTCTTCCTAAAATAAGTGGACAGGGAAGAAACATAAGCTAGGGCTTATCAAAAACTCACTAGCATAAAAGTAGGAGACAAATGGCTCCCACAAGGGACTAGAATAAGAACACATCCTTACAGAAGACTGACCACAGGTGACTTTTTGCATTTCGATTATACAAGCAATTATTCCTTGTAAAATAATAATAATTAGAAAATACTGAGTAGCAAAAAGAAAAAAAGACTTTGTGGTCTCATCTGTGAGATGAGCCACTTCAACATTTTCCCACCATCTCTTCTTTAGTTATTTATTAGTTGACATTCTACTATGCAATGGATTTTTTCTTGTCTTTTATTTTTATTTACCTATTTACTTATTCATTTGCTTGTTTCAGTCATCATGGACTCTTATTATTATTGTTTTATCCTTCTGGGTTGCAGCATTACTGTTGTGGTTCTATATACTCTGCTGCTGCCAGCTTTGCCCTTTGGGTCAAACCCCTCCAAACCGGCCTTACCTCCACCCCTGGAGCACCTCCCAGTGCTGAGACTGTGATCAGCACAGCGACCTTCAACCTCATCTCCCCCTCCCCCGGGCTCGGCCCTACAATGAACCGTCTCTCCAAGGATCCCTCCTGTTCACTTGTCCCCGTATTTCTTCCCGGCCATTTCCCCCTGCGAATACTCACAGGCTCCTGTGGCTTGAAGTTAAAGCAAGTTCAGGCGTTTTCTCAGCTGGTCAGGTGAGCTGGGTGGGCAGGTTCTCCTGAGAAACCTCTAGACGCGAGACGAAGCGGACGGGTGCACCTGGCCCAGTGGGACGCCCTCCCTCGACACAGGACGAGGCAAGTGTGAGTGAGCAAGAGTTTGTCACGAACCTGCCACCCTCCTGGTCCGGGCTCCTCTGCACTCCAGAGAGCCAGGGATTGTGACTGGAGCTTAAAGAAGCTTTCACCAAAAACACTGTGGGGTTGCAGGACAGGAGGGCCCCAGCACAGACAGAGAGCCCTGCTGGCAGCGTGAGCTAGCCTCAGAGAAAGACTCTAGGTCCCACTTCGTTACAAACCTCCCTTCCTGTAGCCCTGGCAAGGTATTTGCAGAGGATGGAGTTCTTGTCTGAACAAGAAGGGACAAGAACCCATTAAATCTTTGTCACTGCGATGAATGTAACTACATCAACACCCTTGGAACTGTACGGCTTAGATAAACCTGGAAGACAGATGGAGGTGTCCTTTTTTTTGAAGTCTACCTCCCCCACCCTGCCCTGCCAATCCCACCTCCAGAGAAGAAACGTGAAATCTTCCTTACAGACCAGCGCCTCTCAACTAGGAGTGATGCTGCCTCCCGGGAGACGGGAGGCAATGTCTGGAGGCATTTTCACTTGTCACAAGGGTGGGGGCGTGGGGGCTGTGCTCCTGGTGTCTAGTGGATAGAAGCCAAGGATGCTTCTGAGGTGCACAGCACTGCTCCTCAAAACAAAGAACCATCGGGCCCAAAGGTCAGTCAAGGGTGAGAAACCAGGTTCTAGATGGATGAATCTTACCGATTTGGAAAACCTCTTTGTATATTAGGAACATTAACATACTTTATCTATTATATGTGTTACAAATTTTTTCCAGTCTGTTGAGTTTTTGCACTTAATTATATTTTACCTACAGAAATATAATTTTTATATATTCAAATCTATCAATGTTCAGGTTGTGTCAGAAAACATTATTTCTATTTTTTTTTTTTTTTTTTTT
>VBSM01002223.1:1472711-1486695 GCA_008086735.1 Cheirogaleus medius
CTCTTCTTCTGATGTTCTTATAGTTTTATCTTTTATTTTTAGCCATCTGGACTTTATTTTGTGATAAGGTCGGTCGTAGGAATCTCAGTTTATGATTTTCTTCTTAAATAGCCAGCTGTTCCAGCAACATATACTGAAATAGCTGTATCCTTTCTTCACTTTGCAGTTCTTGAAACGGCAAAGTTATGCTTCTCTAAATCCAAATATTAGAATGCTTCTGGGTTCGTATTTTGTGCTGTTGGTCTACATATTCCAGGTATGGGTTCATTGTGCCTTTATTGATGTACATAATAACTGTGTAATGGGCAAAGGAAAATCACATTGAGATTTTGGTTAGAAAGGTATTTTCTGTGTTAATTTAGGGAGAATTAGTGTTTTTGCAACAGTGGTTCTTTTCATTCAGAAGCAGTTTTTCCAAATACATTCTATATATTTCCTTTAAATTTATTGCTGAATATTGTATATTTTTGTGTTATTAAGATATTTCTCCCTCATACCTTGATAGCTTCTATTTTATAGGAGAGGTATTACGTTCTTAAAATTTCATTTTGTAACTGGCCTTCTTAATTGTCACTGTTAATGGTTTTTTAATGGATTCCTTGTTTTTTTTTTTCCCCAGGTATCATGTCAAATTACTATAATTGTGCCTTTTTCTTTCCTTTTAATGCTCTGGGGACCATCCTTAGTCTCAGGAGTTAGAACCTCTTTGAAATTCTGAAATATCAAAAACACAGTGACTAGAGTTATCTATTAATTGTAATATCTTAATAATATGTAATGACTTTAGGATGCCTGTTTTTGTTATTTGCTATATTTCTTGAATATGGAAAACGCTATATTTCCAGAGTACTTTTCAAAATTGAGGTAAAATGTACAGCTACTGAAATGCACAGACTTTAATTGTAGAATTCTGAGTTGCATGCTCACATGTAACCACACCCCTATCAAGACATAGAACATTTCCATCACTCTAGAAAGTTCTTCCACACTTTTTTTCAGTCAATTTTCATTCCCCCATCGGCAACCACTGTTCTGATTTCTACCACTGTAACAAGTTTTGCCTGTTGTAGAATTTCATATAAATGGAATTATACAGTATGTCATATTTGGTTTTGGCTTCTTTTTTTAAACATTGTTTTTGAGATTCAGCCACATCGTCTCGCATATCAGTAGTTCCTTCTTTTTTATTGCAAAATAGTGTTCCATTATATAAATATACCAAATTTGTTTATCCATCCTTCTGTTGGTGAACATTGAACACAGCTACAGTGAATATTTCTGTACAAGTCTGTCTATGAACATGCTTTCATTCTCTTGGGTAAATATCTAAGACTGGAATTCTTGGATCACAGGATAGGTATATATTTAATTTATTAAAAATGCCAATTGTCCAAAACCAAATTTTATGACTTTTTATTTTGCTGTAATTTTAAACTTACACAAAAGTTTCAAAAAATAGTACAAAGAATTTATGTAATTCTTTACTCAGATTCATCAGTAGTTTACATTTCACCCTATTGCTTTTTCATTTTATCTCTCTTCCTATTATTATTATCATGTATGTTTATATATGTTATTCTTTTCTAAACCATTAGTAAATTGATGAAACTTTGGGCCTTTACCCCTAAATAATTTAGCATGTAACTCTTAAGAACAATCATTTACATTACTAGTGTACATTTATAAAAACTAAGAAATTTAGTAACATCATAGTCTATTAATAATACAAAGTCCACAGGGCAAATTATCAATTGTCCCAAAAAATGTCCTTTATAGTTTTTGGGGTTTTCCCCTCAAATGCAGGATGCAATCCAAGGTTACAAACTGCGTGTAGCTGTCAGGTCTGTCATACGAAGTCCCCTTTCATCCAGACATTCCAGTCTTTCCTCATCTCTCATGAGTGACATTTTTACAGAGCACAGTTCAGTTGTTTTGTACATTTCTCTCAGTTTGGGTTCGTGTAATGTTTCATCACGATTAGATCTATATTACTTATTTTGACAAGAATATCACAGCAATTACGTTTTGTCCTTATCGGCACATCAGATCAGGAGGGTGCTGCATGGCTCATCCCGATATTGACGCTAACTGTTATCTTCTAGATTTCTCCACTGGTTTACCTCGTGATAAATGAGAAACTTTTTCATAAATACCTTGTTAATTATCACATTTTTATCAGTTACACTTTGCATCATTGATGATTGTCTGAATTCATCATTCCTTCTCTATTTATTATTCCCCGTTCTACATCCAGGTCACAGATATTTCCACCAGCCCAGGAAGTTCCCCTGTGCCTCTTTCCAGCCTGTCTCCTCTGCAGAGACAACTGTTTCTTTCATTATTTTCACCATAGAGAGTTCTTCTCCATTTATCTAGCTAGCTAGCTAAATATCTGAATATCGAAATCCATGGACTCATGGATTCTTATTTAACAGAATGAATTAAAACACATTGCTATATTTATTTGTTTTGATGCTCAAATTACCAGATTTGGGAAGTAGGGTCTCCTTCAAGCTATCTGTATATGCTTTTGATACTTTGAGCAGCATTTTCTCACTTTTTGTCACAAGTTGACATTTCAGGCTCATTATGTCATTTCCTTGCTCAGCTCTGGAATCAGCCTTTTCTCCAACTATTCCTGGTAATTTACCATAGCAAATGATACTTAGAAACCAAGGCTCAGTGCTGGATATGCCTATTGCTTCTTGCCTGTCATAGCTTCTAGGTCCTTTGAGAGGACAGAGCTTGGGGATTTATACACATACACGTGTGTGTGTATGTTGCTTGTATGTATACATAAATATGTCTCTATATGTCTCTACTGAAAGCCATGAGCTTACACCTCAATACATTGCAAGATTTACCATGTTTATGGATTGGAATATACAGTATTGTCTTCCAACATGGATATATTAAATTCAATCCAAATCAAAATCCTTCAACATATTTAAAATAGCTGCTTTAAGGTCCTTGGTCTGCTGATTCCAACATCTGAGTGACTTTTTTTAATTTCAGAATATTACAGGGGTACAAACTTTTTGGTTACATGAATTACTTTTGTACAGTTTGATTCAAAGTTATATATGTGTCCATCACCCAGATAACGTGCATTGTACCCATTGGGTATGAATTTACCCTCCCCCTCCCACCTGCTTGATTTCCATTGAATTTTACTACCATGTGTGTACATGAGTGTTGATCATTTCGTTCCAATTTAATAGTGAGTATATGTGGTGTTTTTTTTTTTTCTTTCCATTCTTGTGATGCTTCACTTAGGAGGATAGTCTCCAGTTCCATCCAGGTTGTTACAAAAGGTATCAGTTCACCATTTCTTTTGTGGCTGAGTGTAACTCCTTAGTATACATATACCACATTCTATTAATCGACTAATGTATTGATGGGCACTTGGGTTGTTTCCACATCTTTGCAATTGTGAATTGTGCTGCTATAAACATTTGAGTGATGTCTTTTTTATAGAATGTCTTTTTTTCCTTTGAGTAAATACCCAGTAGTGGAATTGATGGATCAAATGGTAGGTCTACTTTTAGTTCTTTGCGGTATCTCCATACTACTTATAGAGGTTGAACTAGTTTGCAATCTCACCAACAGTGTTTAAGTGTTCCTATCTCTCCACATCCATGCCAGCATCTGTTGTTTGGGGACTTTTTGATAAAAGCCATTCTCACTGGAGTTAGGTGATATCTCATTGTGGTTTTGATTTGCATTTCCCTGATCGTTAGAGATGCTGAGCGTTTTTTCATATGTTTATTGGCCATTAGTCTATCTTCTTTTGAAAAGCTGCTGTTCATGTCTTTTTTTTTTTTATCATTTCAGCATATTATGGGAGTACAAATGTTTAGGTTACATATATTGCCCTCCCCCCCCCCACTTTTTTAATGGGGTTGTTTGATCGTTTCTTGCTGATTCCCTTGAGTTCTTTGTAGATTCTGGTTATGAGCCCTTTATTGGATGTGTAGCATGCAAATATTTTCTCCCATTCTGTAGGTTATC
This sequence comes from Cheirogaleus medius, assembly GCA_008086735.1. NCBI lineage: Eukaryota > Metazoa > Chordata > Mammalia > Primates > Cheirogaleidae > Cheirogaleus > Cheirogaleus medius. The sequence continues at coordinate 1,476,723 of VBSM01002223.1, forward strand.
TATTCACTCTATTGATTGTTTCCTTGGCTGTGCAGAAGCCGTTTAATTTAATCAGGTCCCATTTATTTTTGTTGTTGTTGTTGCTGTGATTGCCTTTGGGATCTTCTTCATAAATTCCTTGCCTGGGCTGATATGTGTAAGAGTTTTTACAACCACTTCTTCTAGAATTCTTACAGTTTCATGCCTTAGGTTTAAATCTGTTATCCACCATGAGTTGGTTTTTGTGAGAAGTGAGAGGTGTGGATCCTGTTTCAGTCTTTTACATGTGGCTATACAATTTTTCCAGCACCATTTATTGAATAGGGATTCTTTTCCCTGGTGTATGTTTTTGTCTGCTTTGTCAAAGATCAGATGGCTATATGAGGATGGTGTTATATCTGGATTCTCAGTTCTGATCCACTGGTCTATGCCTCTGTTCTTAGGCTATTACCATGCTGTTTTGGTTACTATAGCCATGAAATATAGCTTCAAGTCTGGTAAAATGATGCCTCCTGATTGGTTCTTTTTGCTTAAGGTTTGGGGTCTTTTCTGGTTCCATACAAAGCATAGAATTATTTTTTCTAGATATGCAATAAATGATGTTGGTGTATTATTGGGATTTCATTAAATCTGTAAATCACTTTGGGTAGTATAGACATTTTAACAATGTTGATTCTGCCAATCCGTGAGCATGGTATATTTTTCCATCTGTTTACATCCTCTGCAATTTCCTTCCTTAGTGTTTCATAGTTCTCCCTGTAGAGGTCTTTCCCCTCCTTGGTTAAATATATTCCTAGGTATTTCATTTTGTTTGTTGCTATTCCAACATCTGAGTGATCTTCAGGTCAACTTATGTTGACTACTTTATTTCTTGATTATGAGCCCACATTTTCCTGTGTCTTTTCACATTTACACCAATATTAGACATTATGGATGATATATAATAAAGATTGTGGTTTATGATTTTTCTTCCATAACATGTTGATTATTTTTCTAGCAGATAAACTACTACTATTTGAACTTAAGGAGCCTTGGTGTTTCACTTTGATGGAATGGAAAGTCTGAGTAGTTTAATAAGCCTTTAACAGGCCACACACTGCAAACTGGCTGTCCTATGGCAGGCAGTAGGTAACATTTTTGCTCAGTCCTTTCAGCCTCCCAGCCGTTGCTTCTTCTGGGGTCCTTAGAATCTCCCCCATGCATGTGCAGTTTAAGGTTGGCCAAGGCTTAGAGGGAAGTCTATAAGCAGATTTGGGGACTTTCCTGAGGCCCTCTCCTTTCTAGGATTCCCCTCCTTAAATTTGAGCCACTCTGGTATCCCCAAACTTCATCTTTTGACACCACAAGCTAATAATACTGGTTGAGAGACCACATGAACTGGGAAGTACCCCTAGGGGAAAAGCCATGTGAAAATGTTCTCATCCAGTGAGGTAGGTTCATTTATTTCAAGGTGTGTAATCCTCTACAGGTTTTTTCTTTTCGTGTTTTATCACTCTCCAATGTCTTTAAGTAATTGATTTTTATTTTATTTATTTATTTTGAGACACAGTCTTGCTCTGTCTCCCAGACTAGAGTGCTGTGGCATCAGCCTAGCTCATAGCAACCTCAAACTCTTGGGCTCAAGCAATCCTCCTGCCTCAGCTTCCCAAGTAGCTGGGACTACAGGCTCACACCACCATGCCTGGCAATTTTTTTGTATTTTTAGTAGAGACGGGGTCTCGCTCTTGCTCAAGCTGGTCTCGAACTCCTGACCTCAAACGATCCTTCTGCCTCAGTCTCCCAGAGTGCTAGGATTACAGGCGTGAGCCACTACACCTGGCTTAAAATAATTGGTTTTTAAAAGATATTTTGTCCAGAGTTTATCATTGTTATCTGTGGAAGTGGGGATTAGTCTGAGAAAGCTTTCCCACCATTATAAGAACCAAAACTTGCCTCAAGTTATTGTTTTTGATAAAACTTATTGAAGGAAAGCAAAAATTCTCTCTCAGTGAAGTGAAGTTAATAGTCTTCCTCCATCATTTTCAAAACACAGATTATATGACAAACAACATGGGAATTATCATGTTAGTTTAAAATACATGTGCTTCTGATAAGTTTAACCCCAAATGAGACATATTTGAACCCAGAGAAATCACTCAAATGATCTTTACTTCTTCATGTGGGATCTCAAGACTCTATGACAATAGCATTAAATAAAAAGGTTTCCAGTTGAAGCTAGGATGTCTCAGTATCTTAGCACCATTGTTATTTCTAGAATAACGAAAAACAGTGGCGATTATAATGCATAGCCTATGTCAAACACATTTTACAATGTAAAATCCTCTTTAAAATTATGCAGTAAAACATATTGCTCATTATGTATTATTATTTTCATTTAGTGTTTGAATCCAAATAATATTTTATCTATAGTTTGTGTGTTTACAAACACATAAATTCATAAATTCAACTGGTTTGTGATTTTCTTCTTTGGGTTATCTTTGTCGGACTTCTCTGCGAGGGCTGGTGCGAGCTTCATACAATGATGATGCTTATTTTTCTCTTCTCTTCAGTAGTTTAGCTAGCAGGGAAAGCTCTTGTTCTTTGCACAGTTGAAACACCGCACCTGCGAAACTGCCTGTGTCTGGCTTTATTATTGTTGTTGTTATTATTATTATTCAAGAGTTAGTTCCATGATGCGTTTTTCAAGTTTTCAAGATCACTGGTCTATTCAGATTTTCCTCTTCCTCATAAATAAAGTTTAGCTCATGCTAATTTCCTTGAAAATTACATGTTTCACCACGATTATCAAATCCATTAGCATAGATTTCCCATGGTAGCCTCTTATAATTTTGTAATCCCGTTTGTATCTGGGGTGGATAGCTCCCTCTCTAATGTTATATATTTGTGCTTAATTTTATTTTTTATATTAGAAATCAAAACTTAGAATGGTTGTGTTCTTCTAATTTTTCCATTCATTTTTTTTGGTTATATTCTTTTGTTTTGTTTTTCAAAGATCCAGCTCTTGTATGTGCAGACTCTAAATTAATTGATTTTCCAATTTATTAAATTCTATGTTGCTATTAATTTCTTGCTTATTTTTTCATATATTTATTTTATTATGCATTCTCTGACTTCTTGTATGGAGTACTGATTTCAATTATTTTAATTTCTTTTTATTTTATAATAAATACAGTTAAAGCTCTAAATTTTCTAATAATTCATCTTTGGCATGGTGCTACTTAATTGTATGGTTATGTCATTTCCAAAATTGTTTTATTTGTACACTATAAATTCTATTAAATCATTATTGAAATGTTGTGGGCCAAAGTTATTAATATGAATAGATGCCAAAGATATTTTTAAAGTAAAAATAGTGGATTACAATCTAGCATCTACAAAATCACCCTATTTTTATTCACTTATTCATTAATTCAACAAGTTTTTACAATTATTCATTATGTAGTAAGCCTTTTGAAAAATATATTTTTGTAGGTAGATATATATAAATATATCTAAAATATATAGAGAGATTGTATAAAAATTATATTAAATGTATTTATATATAGTTTAATAGATATGCATAGAAAAGGTATGGAAAAAAATAATAAACTCAGACATGGTTATGTGCATATGCTAGAATTATTATTATTGCTTTCAATGTTTTTCTTCCTGCTTATTTCTATTTGTTCATTTTCTACAATTAATAGATACTAGATTTTTAAATATTGTTGTTGATTTTTTTAATGTGGCTCCTCTTTGACACAGTGTTTGTATTTTAAAGAATTTTTTTCTGAGCAAATAATCCAGGATGTAGCAAAAATTTAGGAATGAAGTTGTTTAATGCAAGATTAGAAGTAAATAAAAAATGCACAGTCTCTGCCCAACAATAAGTAACGGATAAAATGAATCATGGAATGTCCGTACATCGTGTTATGTACCCAATGACATTATGTTACAAAATCCACTTAAGTGTATTGATACATTTTCATACCAGCATATACTCTTAAGTGAAAAAACCTGTTAACAGAATATGGTACATAGAATGGTTATACTTAAAAATCAGACATATAATTAGATACTCATAAAAACATTTGGAATTCATACAATTTTAACTGTTTATTTCTGAATTGTAATATTATGGATTGCCTCTCCTTTATTAATGCTTTTTTTTGTTTTTTACAATAAACTTGCATCCCTTATATTATTTTTTAAAAGAGTTGCAAAGGATAAAGAGGCGGTGTAAAAAGTCGAGGGCTACTGGTAATTGACTTTTGAAAGAATGTTTCTCATTTAACCCCAGGGTGGGAGAAATTTCTAAAATATTTTTTTCTGGAAACTCTAATAAAATTGGATAAAATAGCAATAAGTAAAATGAGAGGACTCTGTGGAATTTTTATTGCAAGTTTCTAAAGTAGAGACTGTGTGTAGGTGTATGTGTGTGAGACCTCTCTTACTGGCGGATTAGAAACATTTTAACATACCAGAGGACAGAAACTCATATTGTCAGTGAATGCAAATGAAATGCATCCTTATTTTATTCAGAACCAAATAGGACTTGGGGTCTTGTTGCTAACTAATTCACAGATGCAAACTCAATCTGTTTCTTATTAACCGTCGCACCTTCATTCAGAGCTGACCATAGAACCGTTGCTAGGAAAACAACAGTATTTAATGACTCTATATGCAAGACCTGTCTTGATGAAATTTGTGGTTTTGGTTAAGTTATCATAGAATTGCGGGGAGAGTATAGTGCCTTGAGCTTCCAAATTGTTATCTGGCAAAATACATCAAATAATCATATCATTTGAAATAATATCTACCCAGATAAACTGATACATAATCAAAAACGTTTGAGCCAAAAAGCTAACTGAACTTCTTACAAAGGGGAAAAATTAGAAATAAACTACAAATCTCATCAATGGGATAAGAATTGGTTAAGTTGCTATGTGTCTGCTCGATGGATTATTAACGAGCTTTAAAGGGTCTGTGGTGAAGAGTTTATAGTCAGAGGTAAATGACAAAAATATAAAGTTAAAGGGGAAAACTAGGTACAAAACTTAAGTGCAATATGACCGCAAACAAGGCATGCAAAAATCAAACTGCATACAAATAAGGCTGGAAGGCAGGACGATAACATATTAGCTGCTTTCTGTAGGTTGTACGGAGATAAGTGATTTCTCATTTTTTTTCTGCTTAATTTTTTTCTGTCTTTTTCTAAATGTTCCATAATGAACATGTACTCTTTTTTTTTCTGTTTCTTTTTTAGAGACAGGGTCTTGCGCCATTGCCCAGGCTGGAGTGCAGTGGCGCGATCATAACTCACTGCAACCGTGAACTTCTGGGCTCAAGTGATCCTCCCATCTCGGCCTCCCAAGTGGCTGGGACTACAGGCGCGCACTACCACGCCTGGCTAATTTTTTAGATTTTTTGTAGAGATGAGGTCTCCCTACGTTGCCCAGGCTGGTCTCAAACTCCTGGCCTCGAGCAATCGTCCCGCCTCAGCCTCCCAAACTGCTGGGATTACAGGCACGAGCCACTGCACCAGCCAGAACATGTGCTCTTTATAAAAAAAAAAAAGTTAAACAGTAAGATTTATATTTTTAAAGATATTTCTGGAATGTTTGAAGGTTTTATTATGCATTTCAGAGAGCCATTGTCTTTGCATAAAGTTGTTTGATCGCAGGAAATTGAATTTAGCATTTTATTTTCTCTTTTCTCCTTGGCCAAAAGTAAATTGTTAATTTTCAAATATGCACCCTAAACTTTTTTTGGGGGGTTGAGGTGGGATCCAAAGAAATAAGCAGTATCTTACGTAAGGGTAAAATGTTGATGAGTCCCCACCTCCTTGACCTAACTGTGCGGTGATGTGACCAAGCAGATTTCTCCTTCGCCCTCCGCTAGTCACACTCCCTGGCTAACTGCAGTGAAGCAGCTGCTTGAAGGTCTCACTTTTAGGTGGCTGCTTTCCCCAAATGTGCCACCTGTGTTGTCTGACAAAGTGGTACATCTGGGCATGAACACAGCCCTGGGGTAGAGGGACTGGGATTCCTGCCCCAACTCTGCAACTTGCCAGCTCTGTGCCTTTGACAGACCTCTGATAACTTCTTGATAGGATAGTTGATATCCTAATTGCCGAAACAGAGATCATAACAACAATAGTAGTACTTATCCACAGGGTCATTGTGGGGACTCAGTGAGACATTTCATGGCATCCTAAATGTTCAGTGTTAAGAGTTACTATATCCCATTTGGGTAATCGGTAAGAGCCTTAGTAATCCCCAGGTCTAGTTCATATCTTGAAAGGCACTGAGTCCTCTGAATCAAGGTGCCTGCTTGGCCTCACGATCTTCACATTCTCACCTTGTTACTCATTCTTACCAGCTCTGTTTATTTTGGAAACTCTACGAAATTTTGAAAAAGTTGGTTTGAGGCCTGGAAATGATGAGTTTTGATATCTTATGTTTTAATACGTCAGTGTTTATTTGCTTATAAAGTTACTGTGCTCTTTGAGTGTATTTCCTCACTTAGGAAATGATAGAGTTACGGGAGGTACGTGCCTGTCTCTCTTCCGTAACAGCGATTCTCAAACCTTAACGTATACTGGACTGTCTAGAGGACCCTGCTACAGACGCAGACTCCAATCCCTTCGGAACAGGGGAGGCCTGAGAGGTTGGTTTCTAACAAGCTCCCAGATGACGCCAGTGAGGCTGTCTGTGGACCACACTTTGAGTAAGTAGCAGGGACCTGTAACATCACCTTCAATTCGTGTATCTAAGTGGTCAGCTACAGTGGTCTTTCCCCATGATGTTAGTAATGATACTTTCAGTGAGAGAATTTACCTCTCTCAGCCTCATTTTACTAAAATGAAAAGTTAAGTCAACACTTACCTTCTAAGAACTTTGAAAGTATTCGATTGGATGATGCACTTGAAGTTTCTGGCAATAGGTATTAGTAGATGTTCGTTTCCTTTCCTTCTGTAGCAGGTATCGACCAACGACTTCCCAAGCATCACCTTCATATTACTTGCTAGTGTAGAGCGTTAGACATTTGGCCTTAATAGAAGATATACAGGATACATTTGGACGACGCAGGCCAAGACGATGGTAATGTTGCCGCCCAATCAGGTCCGTTTGCCCACTGCACAGAGCAGAGCCAAAGGACTGAGCCCGTCGGGGTGGCAATGGAGAAAGTTTATTCCACAGAGCGCTGAGTGGGGAGATGGGAGAAAGTCTCTCAAATCCTCCTCCCTGGGAATTTGGGAGGCAGGGTTTTTAAAGACGGTTTGGTGTAGGTAATCAAATCTGCTTATTGGCTGGGCTCGGGGTGGAACCACAGGGGTGTAGAAATTGTCTTCTTTGCTGACCAGGTTCTTGGGTGGGGGTCACAAGACCAGCTGGGTCGCTGTGGGTGGGTCTGGGTGGGCAGTTCCACTGGAACTCCCACCTGGAAGGTATCTCAGAAACTACCCCTAGGTTGCAAAAAGGCGATGTTATCTATGCAGAAAGCTAAGAATCTTTATGACCACCAGCTCTGTGGCTCCAGAGTGGCATTTATAGAGAAGTAAACAGGGGACAGTGGCTAATTACCGTTATTTGTAGCCAGGCCTGTGCCCTATTTTTAGCTAGGCCCTTACCACAGTTCTCACCTTGCACCCCTTTTTATTAATCTGTAAGGGCAGTTTCAGTGATAGCTTCTATTTGTTGAATAACGACTTTGAACCAAGCTTGTCCAACTCAGGTTTCCTCACTTTTAATCATTGTTTCTCTCGGCATCCTTTTTTTAAAAAATCTTTTTCAAGTCTTTATAACCCCATCATTTGGAGGAGAACCCTTCTTCCTATTTGGGCTCCACCCCATAGCCATATCTCAGCCCACAAGACATAAAGAAAACCCATATGATTTCATCTTGAAAGGAATTGTATTTATCCAACAATAATAAGAAAAACCATAGGATGGTTTATAAATGCCCTTCTGGACTTGATCAGTGGTTTGTAGCTATGACAAGGCACCTTAACATTCAAAAACAACATCTGGAGGAAAATTCCTCCAATAAGTAAAACTGCCGCAGCACAGTGAGCTTGCAGTGTCTAGGGAAAAATAAGAAGTGACTGACTTCCTTTGGTGGGTGTAATATTACCTACTTCATAATGCTGTTATAAGGATTAAATGAGATAATGCTAGCTATGGCTATTACTATAAAAATGGCTATTGTCTTTCCACTTTGATTGATGATGGCAGGACTCGTTCCTCTGTTAAAGTATATTTGATATAGTCAGGTTTTTACTATGCACAAATAGGGAGATGGTAGAACTAAAGAGAGATTTATTTGCCTATGGGTTTTTCCCTTTATGTTACATAATGAAAACTTGCATTTCACCTTTCCAGCCACGTAGTGATGACTTTAGCATAAAGGGTTCACCAGGTAGGAGGTGGCCTCTTGTGCTGAGAGGCAGCATTCTCATGGAAAATTAAAAACAAGTGCTTATTTTTAGCCATGAAAAGGCAATCATTCCTGTGCTCAAATATGCTTTACATTAACTAGAAGAAGGTTTATTGGCACCGAGTCTGTTGTGTAACTGAGGAAACCATTGTGTGCTATAAAAACACGCGAATGTAAAAACCAGTCCATTGAGCAACAGGCTGATTGAAGAAGCAGGTAGCAGGGTGGAGGGAGGGGACTCTTCCAGAGGGTGCACAGGAAATGGGGGAGGGGAAAACCGCCCCATGCTGCAAGGTTAGAGTAAAGGCTTTGTTTAGTCCCTTGGAGGAAGGAATTCAAAGTCAGCCAGATCACATTCACAGTGAGTGAGGATATTTTGCCTGTTTGGATGCAAATTTTTCTTTCCTATTTGAAATGGCCATGTGTCTTTGAGATCTTCTATTTTTGTTCTCTACTTGCCTTTCTTGGGGGAGAGTCCCAAATTCCTGAACCTAGAGAGGGGAGGAAATGTGCACAGTGATTCCTGGAGGGAGGGTAGAAATAGGCATTTGGAAAGTAAGTTAACAATGGCTAAACTTTGATCAAGTTCTCAGAGGAAAACACATTGGAATTGACTGAGGATGAATCTCTTGGTATCCAAAATTATTAATGTGACCTCCTGGATCTCTGGATCTCCTATCTGCAGCTTTCAAAGATTTTATTTTACTCTTACTACAAAGCATTAATTACCAGGAAACATTATAATAACTAAACTGAGACAATCAATAGTGAGGTGACTCTGGACAGTTTAGGGGCAGGAAAACCTTAGCGTGTAAGCCACAGATATTTTCCTCTTCCTGGTAGCAGGGTAGACTGCAGTGATTTAGTTATTTCCCTCTGAGCGCCGCTCTGCACAGCTGGGATCTCAGGGTGAGCCCTGCCCTGTGCAAACAGTCACCTAGAAGACAAGGTGGCCCCTGGGTCTCTCTGAGCTCCTCCTCCCCCCCTCCCCAGCTCCATGAAGAGGAGGCCTTATTTCCTTCCTTGCAGGGCCGAGCCCTTTTTCATTCATCCAGTATGTTTTATTAACCATATGCTCTGCTGCCTCCAGGCAACGCACAGGTAGTGCAGAGAAGAGGAAATCCAAAATCTCATTAGTGGGCAGGGAGATGCAAGAAAATAAGCCCAAAGAAATTTGAAAGAAGAAGAAAATATTGAGCTAAAAACTGAAATGAATGGTATAGGTCCCCCAAAATGATTTGATCAGCAAAAACAAAAGCTTGTAAAGCTTGTTCTTTAAAATGACTAATAAAACAGATAAGCCCTATACAAATAGGATCGAGAAGGATAAGGCAAAAATAACGTTAAAAAACAAAAACAAAAAACCTGTCACATGGATAAATAAAGTGTTTGAAAATTATAAGAGGATACTATGAAAAACTTTATAATAATAAATTTGAGGCCGGGCATGGTGGCTCATGCCTGTAATCCTAGGACTCTGGGAGGCCAAGGCGGGAGGATCACACGTCAGGAGTTCAAAACTAGCCTGAGCAAGAGTGAGACCCCCGTCTCTACTAAAAGTAGAAAGAAATTAATT
>VBSM01002223.1:1490840-1539786 GCA_008086735.1 Cheirogaleus medius
TCGCTCACTGACTCCTCACAAGACCCAGCGAAGGAGGCACTGTTGTGACCCCCCCGGTTTCCTGAGGCACGGAGAGTCAAGCACCTCACCAGAGGCAACAAAGCTCCACTGGAGGGGCCAGGTTCGAACCCAGGCAGTCTGGCTCCAGAGCTTATATTCTAAACCACGGGTAGGCAGACTATGGTCGTTCTTGTACAACCACAAGCTAAGAGTGGTTTTTATATTTTTACAGACTTGTAAAAACAAACTTTGGATAATACCTGACGGAGACTGTATATGGCCCACAAAGCTTAAAGTGTTTACTATCCGGCCCTTTACAGATCCCTGCTCTAAACCGCTGTCCTACCCAGGCTGCTGAGGGAGGGCTGGGATGACTTCCGATGCCTTCCACCCAAAGCACATCCTCAGAGGCATGTTCGATGCCGACAGTAGAGGCAGGAGGTGACGAGCATGTTTGCACAAAAATCCCAGTAGGATCAGACTCGGCTGCAGATGACTGGTTGGCTCTGCACATTCTTTTACATCTCTGAATCTTAGCTTCAAAGAACTGTTTTGATTTGCTGGGACTTTTATGAATACTTGGACCTGTTCAATTTTCAGGTAATAGCTCCACTCCTAGAATTATCTGGAGGTTCTGTTCTGAATGGAGTGCAGAGCGGGGATGGTTTAATATTCATCACTCCTGTCACGTGAAGGCTCTGTGACTCCCGAGTTCATCACAGAGGAAGTGATGTGGCAGAATCAACACAACGAGCTTTGCATGCTGTGACCCCTGAGAAGGCGGCTCTCTCCCTGAGCTGGTCCCTTTTCTGAGGGAAGGGGAGGGACAGGCAAAGCCAGGGGAGAATGGAGAGCCCATCGGCAGGTCCCTCTCCCACCCACCCCCGAGTTTGTCCTTTCCCCTTTCCTAGAATGAGCTCCATCTCCAAACTTTGCAGCCTGGGGCCCTATGATAGGAAGCTTGTGACTCCCCAGATACTATTATGCGTGCAGAATTTGGCATATATGAGCATGTACGGGAAGTGGATAATTTTGGCAGTCTTAAATATGTTATTATATATACAGTATCCTTAAATCTCTTCCCCAAAAGATTAAGAATCATGAGGTGTGCCAGGAGAGTGGGGCCAGGGCCTTACATTGGTTAGACTTCAACAGGAAGACAGTCGGTGAGTTCAGTTGTTAGGTCTAGTCATTTCGATTCTTTTTTTCTTATTTCAGCATATTATGGGGGTACAAATGTTTCGGTTACATATATGGCCCTTGCCCCACCCCAGTCAGAGCTTCAAGCACGTCCATCCCCCAGGCAGTGTGCACCACACCCGTTAGGTGTGAATATACCATCCCCTCCCCCTCCTCCCATCTGCCTGACACCTGATGAATGTTTCTACCATGAGTGCATATAAATGTTGATCAGTTAATACCAATTTGATGGTGAGTGCATGTGGTGCTTGTTTTTTCCATTCCTGTGATACTTAGTAGAAGGGGCTCCAGCTCCACCCAGGATAACAAGAAGTGCTAGATCACCACTGTATTTTGTGGCTGAGTAGAACTCCATGGTATACATATATCACATTTTATTAATCCACTCATTACTGATGGGCACTTGGGTTGTTTCCACATCTTTGCAATTGTGAATTGTGCTGCTATAAACATTCGAGTGCAGATGTCTTTTTTTCCTTAGGGCAGATGCCCAGTAATGGGAGGTTCTTTTCCCCTTAGTTTATTTTCTTAGATGAACAAGGGAGTAATGGGGGTTTTCCACTGTGTCACAGAATGTGTGTGGGTCATCAGAGTGTCCCGAGAAGCTACACATCCTATTAAGGATCCTGCAAAGGGAAAGCAGAAGAGGAACTTGCATTTGGGGGACCTTCTGGATACCGTAAGCCAAAGTCCCTATGGGGGAAGGATTCTGTCACATATGACAGAGGAGGACACTGAAGCATGGTGTGTTTAAATCAATTCTTCAGTGTTGGAACTCTGATCTTTCTGCCCTATGACTTTTTTTAAAAAGTTAAACTATTGCATTTTCCGAGATTATACATTTATTGTAAGATAAATTAAAGAAAAATCACTCTGTTATCATTATACCATGTTTATTTCATATATATGTATATGTATATATATATACATCAATAGCATGTTTCCTTCAAGTATATATATAGTGTGTGTATATATATTTCCAAAGTTATTATACTATGTGTATAATTTTTATTCTCCCTTATTTCACTTAACATGACGAGTGTTCAATATTTACTGTTAACATCTTTTAGTGATTATATTATATTCTAAGGCAAAAAACTAGCATCATTTACTAACCCATTCAATTATCATTGCAGATGAAAATTGTTTGCAACAATATATAATTTTTAATAAGGCTTCAGTTAATACTTTTAAACATAGAAGTTGTAGAATTATTTTCTCTTGCTAGAGTCCTAAAATAGACATAGGATATCGATCTTCTTAAGGATTTTGTTTTATATTGTTAAAATATTTTCCAGAAAAGTTCAATTCACTTACTCTCTCATTCATAAGCATTTGCCTGTTTCATCTGTTTCATGCATGTTTGTTATTGTATTGCAGACTGGTAAATTTGTAAATTTTGTTAATTTTATTTAACAACAACAAAAAGAAATGGTATTTTGCTAGAGAAAGCAGTATGGGAGAGGGTAAAGGGCGTATGCTTTGGAGCCAGGAACATAGATGCGAAGGCTGAGTCTGATACTTGGTAGGTGTGTGGTCTTTGGACAAGTCAGAAAACCTCTCCCCATGCCTCAGCTTCCTCACCATTGACACTGGGAATGTACTGCCTGCTTTGCAGGGTCACTGTGGAAATTAGAGTTCACAAATGTGAGTATTTCAGTAAAGTCAGATAGTGCAATTTCAGTCGACCTTCTAATTTCCATCATTTATTGGTCGTTTGTGTCCACTCTGTGGTGCATTGTTTGCTCATTTCCGTACTCTCTCCCTCCTTGACGGTAGGTTCTTTGTGCTGAATTCAGCCACTTATTTGAGATGTTGGGAATAGCCATTCCCGCCAAATGAGAGCGTGCTGACGCGCCCCCAGCAGCCATGTGGCTGCGAGGCACCCGGCAGAAGCCAGGCCCTCCTGGAGCAGCCGCAGCCCGGCCGCACCAGGCACGAGATAAACCACTCAGGTGTGGGGAGAAAAGATTAGAACCCTAATTTATATTTACTTTTTAATCTAAGGAAATAAAAAACTCAGCTAGTCAGACTGCTTAAATATAGACCCTGGCACCCTGAGTTGGCTCAGGCTATACAGGGGTGTGTGGGGTGTGTGTGTGTGTGTGTATGTGTGGGTGTGTATGTGTGTGGTGTGTGTGTGTATGTTGTGTGTGGGGTGTGTGTGTGAAGCACCCTGAGGGGGAGTTAGGGTTCCACCGTGGGGAGGGGCTGAGCAGGGCACTTGCTCATCTGGGGGCTCTCAGCTCGCAGTTTACGCGGACCCCTGCTGGGTGAGTTTACGTAGCGCACATACACACATACACACAGAGTAAGGCTAGGATTATATTATATGTAGGATTATGCAAATGTATCAATATATGCATATACATAATATCATATAAAGGATTATATATGTCTATAGGGATACATATATACACATAAAGTATTATGGATATTTAGATATACAAAATTATGTTCAAAAATTTTATGTGATATTATATACATAATTTCCATTACAATAGGATTATGAATATGTATAGAGTTATGTTTTATGCATATATATGATTTTATAAGTATGTGTGTGTCTATGAGTACTCATAAAATATATGTGTCTAGATAAATAGATGTTCTGCATCTGTGATTAAAGGATATTTGTCAGAATATGTTTATGGATATAATTATGCATATGTGTGGGTGTATATCCTATGTATTTGGTAACCACAAAGAGGTAGCTATAGCTCTTCACTTCTGAGAGGAATTATAACAAAGTATCAAAATAAATGGAACTTGGAACCATATATTCGAATAATTGTATCAAAAATATTAACTAACACTCAAAAAATGATGCGTCTTTTCACAAACATTATTAATACTTAGCAACGTGATTGGTAATATTTAATGAGAGTAAAATAAGTTGTACAATTAAAAATAATTTTAATAACTTGTTTAATTTATCTTTTTATCCTTTAAAAATTTGGAATATTTGCATATGCATAATGAGATATCTTGGGGATCTAAGTCAAAACAAAACATTTATTATGTTTCAGATACTCCTTATACACAAAGCCTGAAAATAATTTATACAATATTTTTAATAACTTTGTGCGTGAAACAAAGTTTTGACCACATTCTGACTGTGACCCATCACACAAAGTCAGATGTGGTCAGTTACGGTGTTATCTTAGAGCTAAAAATTTTCAGAATTTGGAGCATTTAAGATTTTGGATGTTTGGATTAGGGACGCTCAACACGTACCATATTATTAACCCTTTATGATCCCTGCTTTGTGATGTTGTGTTCCTACGACTTCTTCACAGGAGATGATAATGCATTTTTTCATCTGTTTAATGGGAATACCAGACAGTTTAAGTAAGAATATGATAGTTGAAATAAAATAGTTGTCAATATTAATATAAAATGTTAAATATATTTATAGTAAATGGTACAGTTAAATGTGTTTTATAATACAGTTGGCATATGGATAACATATATTGAGAGATACACTTAGATTTTCATTTTACATATGATAGATTTGACAATACACAGCAAAATTTACACTTATAATGGATTGAATTGTAATAATTGATAAATACATAAAAATTAATTAAAATTAATTTTGTATGAGTAAGATTAATTTCATGATTGGCTTATTATTAGTATTCCCTAATATAAAATGTATAATGTTGATTCGTACATCTTTAGTCTTTAAAAAATAAAGTGATAGAGAAAAAAATTATTTGATGTATAATTAACATTTATTAGTAATGCATGTAGTTTACAAACACATACTTATATATATAATTATATACACATTCAACTCAATGTATATATGTAATAGTGTATTTAATACATACATGTGTATATGTACATATATGTACACACATGCGTGTATACTTAAATATTTGTAATGGTCGGTGGGCAAGATCAAGGATGTGTTTGGAAACCAATGCATTAAGTAGAGTGAGTTGAGAAGGAAATAGTCCTTTCCGAGTACGTATCGGTAACTTACTCCACACAGCTCCGTCATATGAGCCTTTACACGTCACTGTTCATTCGAGTGAAGTGATGAAATGCACTCCCGGAATGTCACAGCAAAGAAAAGGGGTGACCACACTCTCCGAGCTTCCTCTCACCCTTTCTTGGGCTATTATTAAGATAAACCAAGATAGTGTCTTGACTTTCAACCTTAATTTTTAGCAAAGATGCAGACTTTAAAGGGTCCAATAATTTACTGGTATGAAAATAAAAATTGCATTAAAAATACTGTTGCACTCGTAAATGTTTTTCAACTGCTCTCCAGACAAAAGCCCTGATCTGTAGCACTTGCCAGTTTCTATGGTGTAAGTACCTTCACCACGGCCAATTCCAACCTACCAACATGGCGTCACTGAGCACTGATGTTGGAAGAGATGCACAAAATCAGCTCTTGCAAGACAGGATGAGCTGGTTCCAGCACACATCACTGAAAAAAAAAATAATCAAAATAAATGGAATTTCTAAATAAAGGGCACCATATTGGTGACAGAATCTCTCTCTCTTTCTCTTTCTCTCATTACCAACCCAAACTCATGTTATTGCATCAGACAATAGAGGGAAATATGGATTTGGAGTGAGAGAACTTAAGATTGTACCCCAAGTCAAACACTTATTAGTTCTTCACTAAGACCTGGCCCTAATCATTGCACTGTGCCAGGCCTCAGTTTTTTCATCGGTAAAATGAGCAAGACACTGACTATCCACCTGCCTTCCAGGACTGTCAGGAGGAGCAAACGCCATCATACATGCACACGCTGTGCACATTTGAGAATGAAACCTTGCTTTCTCCATCCGTGAGCAAACATTGCTCCAAGTTGCGCTCTGTAGCTTTGTCAAAGGGTAAATATTCAAGTGCATGAATTGTGAATAGGAAACTAGGAAAATATAAATGATGGATCATCTAGCAAAGGAATGCCATGCCCCGCGCCTCCTGCAATTAGAGCTTCTAGCACATGTTATTTTTCCTGATTTCTCTAATCATGCGCAGTTCTTCTATAATTAACTGCCTACCGTTTTTGAATGAGTGGAAGAACTATTTGCTGAAGGCAAAGGCTTCATAATACTCACACAGATATGTGTGCTTCTCTGACATGTGCCGTTCTTAAAACCAGCTGCTATTTTTGTGTACAGCCCATATACCAAACCCCTGCAGGAACATTCCAGAGTCGCCTACTCACCGTCTGTCGATTACCTTGTGGCACGTGTATTATTAATGGCAGCAATTGCTTTCTGACCTCCCTGCCACGATCCATTTCCATCCATTAAGGCATTACATTATCCACTTTAGCAAAATATGAATCATAAATGAAATATTGATTTTAAAAATAATAAACTGCCTTACATTAAAAAAATTCCTATAAAACAGAACTTCTAAACTGAGAAAAAAAATTCATCCAACTTAAAAGGCACAATGCAGTTCGAAGACTCATACAGTGATCAAGTAACTATGTTCATGTTTAGTTTCATTTTTATGATAACTTTATTTTTAAGATCTTAAAATTGTATGTGCTTTGAATTTATCATCACTTTATTACATACATTTGGGAAAACGTGGCACTCTTACTAAAACAAATAAATACCTGTTTAAAAAATCACAAACCTTTCTCAGTGCTCACTGGGAAATTTAAGTCTCAGTTTCGGAAACGAAAATGAAGACCATTCAGCTGGGGTGTGGGGAGGATTCTAGGGTAAGGAACTATTATCAAATGTGAAGTTGTGTTTTTTAATAATATTCATTTTCTTTATAGTATAATAAGAAATTTGATCTTCTGTGACAAGTGATACTTGACAAGATTCATAGATCCAAAATAAATCAGTGTATTTTACCAAATTAAGTCACTCCTTTGCAACACTATTCACCAATTAAGCACATATCTTGTTCAGTTTGGCTAGTGTATTTCCGTCTTTCCTGACGGCAATCATCTAGTCACACGAGTGACAAGGAAGGCACTAGATAGTTACAGAGGTATGAACTTGTCTCTCTAACTGGAACAATGTGAGACAAGTAGTTAAATCCATGGTGACAGATGATCATCTCTTCTGGACAAAACATCACCCCCATCACCTGGGAAGGATTATGGCTTATGCAAAGGGGAGTTAGCTCTGGTCTTTATAAAAATACAGTCCAGTGCCGAGAAGCTGCATCTCTGAAATGAACATTAGACAGCAAAGATGCTACTTAAAAGGATGGGGTGTAAACTCTGCTATGTTCTGACATCACTTTTAAAGCATGGAGAGGTCCTCAAATACCTGAAAGGTGATTAATTACCTCATGGTGAGACGTACTAATGAGGACAACAGCTCCGTCTCTGTCTCCATCTCTATCTCTATCTCTCTCTTTATCTCTTCTTTATCCATACTTCTATCTCTATTGATACTGTACCACATACACACACAGTGCACATCTGACACCGCATGAGCTCATGCACACGCGAGACAGCCAAGTGCATGAATCACAAGGATGGATGTTCTCGCCATTATTCCCGAGGTCTCAGTGAATGTGGAGTAGATGAATATGTTGATTCATACACCATAACCCAGAGAGGACATCTGCGTTCTGCTCCATCACTGAAATTAGTTTTCCAAGCATCCTACTTCCCACGTAAGAGGTAATGTGAGGTGTGGATGTCAGTGCAGCACGGGCAATGCTCTGGGGCAGGTGTGCGAGGCACACTAATCAGAAAAAAGAGGAGATTATATTAGCTACTTTTTAAGATATTCTCTTGCTTAAAATTCTGGCAGTTCTTACCTGTTCTTAGTCAAGTATGTTCCGTTAGAAAATATCTCTGTGGATCAATGACAAGGAAGATGACATCAAGATAAAGACAGGGCAAAGGTCAGAAAGATGGAAAAAATGAGAAAGAGAGGAAGCAAAGAAAGGAGGGGGAATAAACATAGAAAAAGAGAGGAGAAACAGCAATGACGTACCCTTGTGCACCTAGTAGAATGGCCAAAATCTAGAACACGGGACAACGTCAAACGCTGGCGAGGATGTGAGACGATGGGAACCCTCGTTCCTTGCCGGTGGAGATGCTAAATGGAACAGCCGCTTTGGAGACAGCTTGACGGTTTTTACAAAACGGAACATACTCTAACCATACGACACAGCACGAGCTCTTTGCTATTTATCCAAAGGAATTGAGGACTTGTGTCCACACAAAAGCCCACACATGGATGTTCACGGCAGCTTTATGCAAAATCATCAAAACCTGGAAGCCACCAAGATGTCCTTTAGTAAGTGAACGGACAGATCAACTGTGCCACATCCCAACAACGGGACATTATTCAGCAGTAAAAAGAAAGGAGCTACAAGCGATGAAAAGACAGAGAGGAAACTTATATGCATATTACTATTAATAAGTAAGAGAAGACAATCCGAAAAGGCTGCATCCTGTGTGATTCCAATTATATGACATTCTGGAAAAGCCAAAACTACGGAGACAGTAAAAAGATCCGGGTTGCCAGAGGCGGGGGGGCAGGGAGGGATGAAGACGAGGAGCACAGAGGTCGTTTCGGGCAGTGCATCTGCTCTGTGTGGTTCTGCAGTGGTGGACACGTGGCATGGTGTGTTTCTCCAAACCCACAGAAAGTGCAACGCCAAGAGCGAACCCTAATGTGAACTATGGACTTAGGGGTGACAAGGTGTCAATGTAGGTTCATCAGTGCTAACAAATGTCCCACTCTGGCGGGGGATGTTGATGGTGGGGGAGGCCATGCGTGTGTGGAAGCAGGGGGTATACAGGATACCTCTGCATCTTCTGCTCAGTTTTGCTGTGAACCTAAAACTGCTCTAAAAATCCTTTTAAAAATAAAAAAGTAAGTAAATGTTCTAAGCAAAGAAAGACGAGAAGGTATAGAGGAAATTTAAACAAGAAAAGAAGAAGGAAGCGCAGGAGAAAACAGGAAGGAGAGCAGGAGAGATGGCTGGAGGGGGCTGAATGCAGGCGTGGGACCAAAGGGTGTGAGCGGCTCCCTGCACTCGGAACTGATCAAGACGCAGAGAAAATCTCCTGCGTGTGGGACTCGTGGAAGGAGGGCAGCTCCAGCGAGCCCATGCAGAAAGGGTGTCAGATAGAGCCGGCCACCCATGCCCCCGGAGCCCTCCCTCTGCAAGAGGACCAAGGGCCGGGCCCAGGATGGAAATTGTCCTGATGGCAGAGGATTCAGCTGCAATCACAGCAGTCCCCAGTCTTGAGATTTAAGTGACAGCCTTGCTACCGACTGCACATCTGTCATATTCATGCGTTGACATCTCAATCCCCAACGGGAGGGTATTAGGAGATGGGGTCTCTGGGAGATCATTAGGTCACGAAGGTGGAGGCCTCCTGAATGGGATTCGTGCCCTTATACAAGAGACCCCAAAAAGCTCTCTTGCTCTTTCTCCCACACGCGGATACAACCAGAAGGCAGCTGTCTGCAACCCGGAAGCAGTCCCTCACCAGAACCTGACGTGTTTGCTCCCTGATCTTGGACGTCCAGCCTCTAGGCCTTGGAACATTAACTCCTGTTGTTTACAAGCCACCCGGCGCAGGGCTCTTTGCTACAGCAGCACAGAGTCAACCCTCCCAGCCACACCTCGACCTACGGGTCCCCGGGAGGTGGAGACGGTCTGGAGGGAAGAGGAAGATACTCAGCACACGTTCTTTATTTGAAACTCAGTGTGGCTGTGGCCACTGTCTACCCATCCCGCCCTCAGACCCTGTCATTTGACGGCCCACCTAAGTAGCAAATCTGTGCACGTGGTTGGATTTGCAATTTATTATGTGAATTAATCAGCTAGGATATTCTTCAGGGTTGGCAGGCTATAGGATGACACAGGAAGGTCTCTCTTATAATCATTTTGGAGACAGAGAGAAACTGGATGAGAAGGAGTGGCACTTGGCGAGCTCAGGCGCAGACCTCCACGTCGCGCCGCGGCTCATCAAACACCTGTGTGTCTCTAAGGTGCAGACAGCTCCTAGCAACAGGGCGCGGGAGTGGAGGGCTACAGTCTTGACGTTGCAGATCAATTTAATAATCAAAGACTCCCCTGGCTTCCAAGATTATGACATGCTTCTTTCCTCCTGCGTTTCCCCACGGCGGTGGAGCGCTAACTGGCTGTGTGGAGCCCGTTCCTGGTTAGATAGGGTGAGACTGGCGGAGGGCGAGGTCGCTAGTCCTCATCGGCGTTTCTGATAGTTTTCCCCTTCCGTTTGTGCAAGAGAATTATGCTTCCCACACCCCTTGCCCTTGAACACGGCCATCCGATTTGCTCTGGCCACTGAAACATGGGTGGATGTGGGACGGATTATGTATGCTTGCCTCCACAAAAAGGGCATCAAAATATTTAAAACCCAACACTCCGAGGCATCTCATGATTTTCCTGAGAACTTAGGAAAGCAAGTAGTTGGGCTAGAACTCCACGGGAGATCCTGACAGATAGCACTACTCTCCCCGAAGGCTGGGTGGTTTAGGAGTGGCTGACGTGTTCCTGTTGCAGGACTCTTAAGGAATTTGGTACCAGGAGTATATTTAGAAGCAGAATAAATCAACAGTCAAGACCCAGATGCTCCTGTGAGTCTCTCTAGGAGCCAAAGCTCAATCGCCGGAACTATGCACTTCAAAATATGTGCGGTGGCTTCGAGGGACAATCCATCGGAAGCTGAAATTAGGGCTGTCCAAGAAACTTACAGATAAAAGAGAAATCTGGATTAAATGTCTTCTACTTCAGACTTTCATCACGGCTCTGATTACTCCGCACGGTCCCCATGGCCGGGACATTCATTACCTCCCACAGGTATCCCGCTGCACTGCGGTCGGCTCTGAGAGAGTAATTGATCTTCGTTTTTTACTTGTGCCATCCTCCTGCTCCCCAGGGGTACACAGTAAGCGTAGGACCTTCCCACCCTGAGAGCCCCCGCAGAGTTTGAGGACAGTGATGGCGAGTGCCGTTCCGACTGCTCCCTCCTTCTTCCTCTTCTCAGGCATCCAGTGGCCTGAGAATCTTCCTCGTGCCCTTTACTGCCGATCATGTTATTCAGCCAATGTATGGATTTACATAAATAGTAAAACAATGTCTCTTATAAAAGCTTAAACAATAGGCCAGGCGCGGTGGCTCGTGCCTGTCATCCTAGCACTCTGGGAGGCCGAGGCGGGAGGATCCCTCAAGGTCAGGAGTTCGAAACCAGCCTGAGCAAGAGCGAGACCCCGTCTCTACTAAAAATAGAAAGAAATTACTTGGCCAACTAAAAATATATACAAAAAATTAGCCGGGCATGGTCGCACATGGCTGTAATCCCAGCTACTCGGGAGACTGAGGCAGGAGGATCACTTGAGCCCAGGAGTCTGAGGTCGCTGTGAGCTAGGCTGATGCCATGGCACTCTAGCCTGGGCAACAGAGGGAGACTCTGTCTCAAAAAAAGAAAAGAAAGGAAAGGAAAAGAAAAGAAAAAAAGAAAAAGAAAAAAAAAGAAAAAGAAAAAGAAAAAGAAAGAAAAAAGCTTAAACAATAGAGCCGTCTCCAGGATAAAATGCTAAGGCCACTCTTTGATCACCCTACACTACCCACCTCCCATGTTTCTCTTCGGAGTAAACATTTTTAACAGTTTGCTGTGTATCTTTTCAGATTCTGTTTCATACATTTACATTCTATGTGTACCTATACGGACACAAAATGCTGTGATTTGTTCTTGTTTTTATACAAATGGAATTGTAGGTTTTATGTTTCCATTCGTTTATATATTTCCATTGAGCACTAGTTTTGGAGATATTGATATTGCAGAACATACAAAGATATCTCCTATTGTTTAATGGTTGCAAAAGTATATCATAGCATGACTGCATCATAATTTAACAGTCCCATATGGATTGCCACTTAGGTGGTTTTCAGTTTTTTGCTTTTTACATAAACAATGTTAAAATAAGCATTTTTGTGCATATGTTCAAATATTTCTCATAGGATAGGTTCCTACTAGCAGAATTGTTCAGTGTAACGTATCGACACTAAACTTTGTCATAGAGTCTATCAGCGTGTCCTCCTATTATTTCTGTGGTCTTTAGGCTATGCGAAGTTGAAAATCTTTAAGGAGCACATATGATTTCCCATGTTTCATGACCGCATGTCTTAGTCGCAGGTGACTGACGCAGAGAACGCTGCTCCGAGCAGGGTGCCCCCGTTACAACGGGACGTGAGATGCATGCCACAGGCGTAAGGACCAGACAACGGAGAGCGAGACTTTGCGGCTGAAAGATGGCAATTCACATTACACAGCGGTAAAACATCTGGTAAACTTTTCTCTTATAACTTGAAAACATGATAACACGCCAAATGAACCGATGACTTTAGGCAAAGTGATCGGGAAGCAGAACGCGGGTGGCCGTCTTGGCGATCATCGGCTGCATTTGACAAGGCATCAAAGAGATGAACTCGTAGAAGAATTACCGGCTTGCAGAGGTTAAAGAAACTAGAGCCCAGAAATTCCAGGATGGCAAATTGAAAGATGCAACTGTCACTCATCAGTAATCCTTTGAACAACAAAGGCCATGAATACATAGCCTTATCCAAGAGCCGCGGACACATTTCACACACTGAGAGGGGCCCCGGAGCAGGACCCAACCCCATTTCTGCCGCGCTCCTATGAAGATGCATGAACGGAACACGACCGTGGCTAAACAGTCAGACAACCCCAAACAGATGAAGGTTCAGCAAACAACCGACCCGTACTCTTCAAAAATACCAACGTCATGAAAGACAAGGAAGGACACTAAAGATACATGACAACTGAATGCCGGCAATCTGTGACCCCGAACTGGGGATAACTTGGATACATTTGAATATGGACTGTATATTAGATTAGAATGTTTTACCAATGTTAAATTGTCTGAATTTGCTTATTACAATGTGGTTATATAAAAGTATGTCCTCATTACATGCTGAAATATTTAGGATTCCATATCATCACTGTAACTTACCCTCAAATGATTTAGCAATAATGATTGTGTGTGTGTCTAAAGCGAGCCAGAAAGAGAAAAATCTGACAAGAGACAGAGAACATAAATGTGAAATAATATTAATAACTGGTGAAAAGAAAAGAATATATGTAAATTATACTATTCTTAGTAATTTGTAGACATGGAATTTTCCGAAAGAAAAGTTTTTTAAAAATTAAGCCTTGGGGCTAGGTCACAGTATCCTAGCCCTGGTAACTTGGATGTTAAAAGCTCTGAATAAGGTAGCCCCTGATAGATCATTTAGGCTGGACATAATGGCTTAACGAAATGTGAATGGGGGGTGTGGTTCTTCCACAAAAGCCCACTAGGCTTAAGATATTCACATCTCAAAAATAATTTTGGGTGTGGCTACCAGCATATGGCGCTGACAGGAATCAAATGCATAAAAGGCAGTGAGTGTCATCACCATGGGACCGCTGGCCTTCACTAAAAGGCTCTGATCTAAACTTAGAGCCGCCATTGCCCCGACCCTGCGCGCAGGCAGGGAAGGATGCTCAGCCTCCCAGGAGGACGTGGTCTTCAGCACTATCAGATGAGTCCAGAGAACAACGGAAAGGCAGAGAGTCTGCCCGGAAGACAGAGCTGAAAGGCTCGGAGGACTTGGAGCAGAGCCGGGGCCCAAAGAAGGAACGTCCCAGCCCAGAGGGGGGTTCTGTGGAACACCGTGCAACACGGTTTCAGATCTGCTCTAGAAGACCAGTGGTGTGAACCTCACCCTTCCTGAATGTGGGTGCTCATCAACTTTTGGCCCTCTGTCGTTTGCTGAGCTTGGTTTGCATGATGTCCCCTTTTACTTCAAAGAACTCTCGACCCAGAGAAAGCACTGCGAGATCCGAAACGCTGAGCCTAATGCAGTGATTGCATGAGAGTTTGCTTCTCTTGGGAGAAGGGTGATGAGTGGATTTTGTGTGAGGAGAGGGCAAGTGAGTCTGTTAGATTGTATCATCTTGAAAGTATCTGCAGAGCCTCCTCATAAAAGAATGATATATTCAGCCTTGTTGATGTGGCGCTTAGCCATCTGACTTCCTCTGGCAAGTAAAATTCTAGTACAATGTGCTACATAGTATGGTGTGTATTGTTTCTGTGTGCAGTGTTGCAACCATCATCCCCCTTTGCCAGTATCTTCTTTTCCTCTTCTTTGAGACCACAACTTCTCAGGCAGAAGCTGTTCCATCAGTATGAACTGAAGCGAGGGAAGGAGACACAACATGGCCCCTTGCCAAATCATGACAGATGTGTAGTTTGAGAAAAAAATAAACTTTGGAGACTTCAAAACAAAGATTTTTGAGGTTGCTTGTTATCACAGGATAACTTAGCCTCAGTTGATTGATACAGGAATAACAACGTGCCGTCCTCAAATTATGCCTTTTATAGAGAGATTAATTTTAGACCTAATTATTCATAGTGTAATCTCAAGGATAGCTATTACAACTAGAAGCAAAAAATATAATACTTAGCCCAGTTGAATGGGGGAAAATGGAGTAAGAAATAAAATCTGAAACAGATTGAAAGTAAAGGCAAGAGAAGGAAAAAAATCATAGATCCACATACGAGAGATACAAAGAACAAAGTGGTAGAAAAATGTACAAATATATCAACAAAGAAAAACAATGACAAATGTAAATTAATTAAACTCACCATTTAAAAGGCAAAGACTCTCAGATTGGATTAAATAAAAGAAAATTCCTCTAAAATCTGTTTGCGCACAGCACACCCAAAAGATAAAGACTCAGAAAACGTGAAGGTCGAAGGGTCAGACGTGGTACCCGACAGCAACAAACCGAAGGAAAGTTGTTCCTGATTGGATGTTATAGCTTGTTGCTGATTGGATGTTAACGCTTGTTGCTGATTGGATATTGAAGCTTGTTGCTGATTGGACGCTTTTTGAGTCCTACCAAAGGTATAAAAGCTGGAGGAGACCGGGGAAGGGGGGGTCAGAAGATCAGAAGTCAGCGGAGCATGCTGACGGAATAAAGGCTGTTCTCCACTCTCCACGTGCTGCTCGGTTATTTCCCTGGTCAAGAGCTGTTCTGAGAGCTGTTAACACTTGCCGACATAGAGCTGGTCAAGAGCTGTTAACACTTGCCGGAACATTCTGAGGCCAATTTATGGCCTAAAATGCTAATTTTTGAAAAGAAGAAAGGATGGAAATTAATGAAGTATAAACTCATGAAATTAGAAAAGTAACTTAATGAAAAGAAAGTAAATTAAAGGCAATAAAAAGGATTATCAAAGCCAAAAGTTGGTTTTGAGAAATCTAATAAATTTGACATAATTGGTGATAAGGACCAAGAAAACAGAAAGAAGGCCCAAATGAACAATATTAGGAACTGAAAAGATGTATTCAAAAGATAAGAAAGATGAAATTCACACCAATCAATTTGAAACTTGGATAACATATGCAGATTTAAAAAATTAGCTTACAAAACTGAAGCCAAGAAGAAATACAAAAAACTGATAGTTCCTCATGCATTACAGAAATGAAGTTGGTAGTTAACTTATTACAAAGAGAATACCAGGTTCAAATGTTTTCCACACAAGCCCCGACTCTTTAAGGAAAGATTATTCCAACTTTACATAAACTACTCTAGAGAATTGACAAAAAAGGAATATTCCTAATTTATTCTATGAAATGAGCATAAATTTGATACCTTGCAAAAAAGAATAGCATTATAAAAAAAATATTATAGGCCAATTTCGTACATAACTATAAATGCAAACATTCTAAGAAAAATGAATTCAGTAACATATAGGAAGATAAAATATAATCAGACAGTTGAGGTTATTTCAGTAACTCAAGTGGTTTCATGTTGAAAAAATCTATACATGCAAATGCAGAAAGAATGGACCAATTAGAAAATCACCATTGTGCAACTCCTAATGAAATAATGGGTCTCAGCAATGATCATCAATAGCTACTAAAACCATTAGGCGAAAGATTGATGGGAAGGTTCTAATGGAAGGATGAGGCCGACAACACCATCTTAACCCACTGATCAATTTTGGCTCAACTTGAAGCAGAACAACAAGCTGCACAATACCCCTGGGAAGGAATCCTAACAAAATTAAACCTAGAACCTTATATCTTGCTGTCAATTCACAGGAAATATGTACGAGGAATAAATTAAGTGATAATACAAAGAAGCAAAGAGTCAAATCCCTGACCCGGTTTCTACAAGTCAGTGACATAAAAAAGAAAGGAATATTTTTATAAATTAAAAAACAGCAACAAAATAGAACAGAAATGACCTTCAGATAGATTCTAAAATATCGATGGCTGAAATGACACAACCTCTGTCTGCACATACTCGAATGAGGGGTAATGCGAACTCTGGGGAAAGGAAATCATCGAAACAAGATTAACAAAATATTGATACTGGTTGCCACTAGGTGATGGGTACCTGAAGGTTCATTATACTGTGCTATTTTCATAGACATTTAAAATAGAAAGTAAAGAAAAAAATAAGTAATTAATCAGAGAAACAGACTGAATAAGGGAAAAATATGATCATCCCAACAAACACCAGAAAGCATTTGCTAAAGTCAAGATCCAAGCATGATAAGAATCCTTAGCACACCAGAAGTAGAAAGAATACTCTTTATACCCATTAAAGGGTTTCTGTAAAACAAAAACTATATCATAATATCATACTTGCTGCTAAAATGTTAGTAACCTCCTTAAAATGAGAGCAAGATAAAGATGTCCATTACCACCATTTCTATGCAAAGGTCTACCGTGTGCACTGTTTAGAACAAAAAGAACAACATACATACCTATCCACATATGTAATCAAACAGAGAGATACATATATACATATGTACATAGTTTTAAAATAAATGCATAAAAAAGGATTTGGGATGAAAGGAACAAAATTCATTAGTTAGAAATTCTGACCATCTACATATAAAATCCCCCCAAATCAGCAGATAAATTGTTAGAATTGATACAAGAGCACTTATCAAAATGGCCCATAAGACCAATATACAAAAATTCTTTATAGATTCTGTAGACACAACAATTTTAAAATGTGAATTTAAGATATCATTTTCAATAGGAATATATACATGTCTATCTCCTAAGAATAAATTTAACAAGATATTCACAAGATTTGTATGAAAACACTAGATTCTACTGAAAGCCATTAAAGATGACCATGTTTCTATCCCATGTCCATGGATACAAAGTTTCAAAATCATAAAGATGTCAATTCTCTTCAAATTAACCTATAATTTAATGAAATTTCAACCTAAATATCAATAACTTTCAAGGAACCTGCCAAACTGATTTTTTTTAAAAGTACTGAGTCACAGGAGTACATCCTGAATAGGGAGAATGGAGTGGAGGAAATTGCTATGGCAGATAAAAGACCTATGAGGCTATTGTCATGTGCTACAGAGATGGAGAAATTGACCACCAGGGGTGAAAATAAATGAATTACAGATACATATAACAACGTGGGTAAATTTTTAAATATAATTTTTTAGTGATAAAAGGTCACAGAAGACCACAAAATTAGGTAACTTAAAAACAAGAAAAATAAACTATATTGTTTGGGGATCGTATATATATATATATGAAATAATACTATTTCATAAAGGAAAGAAATTGTTTTTAAAATCTAGAATTGTGGTTAGGTCTGGGTGATGCACAGAGACTGTATATGGAAAGAGCACGTGGTTCTAGTAATATTCTAATTTTGTATGTTATGTTCTGATGTCACAATATTCTTGTGACAACATTTCATAACATATGTATGTTAAACATGTAATTTTGTATGTATCACATATTATAAGATCAAAATATTTAAATACTATTATAAAGTTTCACTTACGTTTCTATACAGATACAGATATATTTGTACAGACACACACATTCGGGTGTGCCCATCTTGAGAAAACATCTAAAATAAATTTAAAATTAAAAATAAATTGAAAAGACACATGTACCTAATCTTAAACAGATTTAAATTAAAATACCTTTAGATACTCTTAGGAAGATATATTTACATAATACTACATATATAAAAATACAGGTGTATTTTCATCAACATTTACTGCAAACCTTTATCTTATCCTCAAAGAGTTAGAAAAAGAAAAAGAAATTGACTTATATGATACTTGTATCATCATATACAGATATCAATACATTCACACATTTTTAGAGGTGACAGATACTATACATATACAAGTGTATTTACAAACATATATACAAATACATTTACATAATCCTACAAACCAGATATATAGATACAATTGCATAATTCTAAGCAAGTTCTAGGCCTAGACACATACATAACTCTATATAGTGCCAGACTATATAGTATGTTGTATATATGTGTATATTTATACATAATCCCAGATACATTGGGAGCTCTGTACCTCATACTCTGACTTCTATTCCAATTGTGACACAGACATTTCATGGTCCTATAAAAAAACAGAAGATAGCACTTTAAATAATGCTATAGTAAGATAGGTGATTACATAATCCTAAACATATAAAGTTATACATAGTAACTGATTTACATAATCTTATGAATATATATTTATATACTGTAACAGAGATAACTACTGATATAGCAACATTTTTGTGATATTAAACTGACACTCATGCATGTATAGACTACTGTATCGGTGTTCTATAAATCCAGATAATCTACATAATT
This sequence comes from Cheirogaleus medius, assembly GCA_008086735.1. Lineage (NCBI taxonomy): Eukaryota > Metazoa > Chordata > Mammalia > Primates > Cheirogaleidae > Cheirogaleus > Cheirogaleus medius. The sequence goes on from VBSM01002223.1 coordinate 1,509,713, forward strand.
TGGTATAGATATAGAATTCATTAAGTAATCTGATATGGAATTAGAGAAAGAAATATTCACATCACCCTCAAAAAGCATGGATATATTTACATAATCTCAACAAAATTCCATTTTGCATAATCCACTTTGCAAATAAGCCATTTGTAGATATATTTACATAAACCTCTACAGGAGTAGACTCATGTATATATGCCTATATTTTCCTGTATAAATAGATGTATATTTACACAAGCTCATACAGGGTATTCTACATGGATATATTTACAAACAACTAGCTATTAAAAATATGGAGAGACACATTTTGCATAATTTTATGATGCAAAAGATAGATACATTTATATTCATAAATTCCTGCACATACGAATTTACATAGTTAAATAAAGTTAACCATAAGCTTAGACATGGATTCAAAATCCTATTCAGGTACAGATAAAAAATCCAGTGAATAATCCCATACAGCCACAAAATCTGTATTCATATTCCTATGGAGCTACAGCTGTAAAATCCTATATATAATTGTGTAGGAAATAGATCCTAATCTCATTCAGATCCAGAATTGGATCCAGATTTATGCCTGTCATCCTTCCCAAATCCAGGTCCCCAACCTCTCACAGATGTACAGCCTTAACTCCATTCCCACGGGCAACCATGACGACAACCCAGCCTCAGCTCTTCCCGAACTTCGCATGCAGTCCCGATCTTAACTCCATCCACACACATATGTACGTGTACATCCAATCATACCCATAGTCTAATCATACGTTATTGCTCCAGTATAAATCAATGCCTCCTTATTTCTGTATACATAGACATACACCTAGTCCTCTCTCTATGTAAACATATATAGATATTTACTAATACGTATACATACAGCTATCCTTAATCACACAGACACATCCCTTATTCGGGGTACAAATACATCCATATACTTAGCCTTATATATACTTAATTTACTGTGACAATATTTAAGTTCATTTACTTGCTTAATCTTATACATATATATGGTTCTATGTATGCACATAATTCTATTCTTATACACAAACGCACAGGTTTTTTGTTTGGAGGGAGTTATTCTTTATTTTACAATAATTGAATCATATGATGTATTTCCCCTTTCGTACCTAAAAATACCTCATGGATTGTTTTCCAAATCAAGTGGTATGCATCTAATTCAATCTTTTGATGGGCATTACATTTCTTTCTCATTTTTGCCCCTATTAACGATGCTGTAATAAATATCTCTGTGTCAAGTCTTATGTACTGTGGCTTTTGTTTCTAGAGAAAGTTTTCCCAGGAGTGAATTTCTGGGTCAAAAGCTATACATTATTTTAAGAGATGTCAGATTTCTTTCCAGAAAAAGATTAACAGTTTACTTTGCCATCAGCAATGTGTAAGAGTACCTTTTCCCCAGGTTTCTACCAGCAACAGTTATAGATCATTTTATTTACTGTTATTAGCCTGTGAGTACGTCGTGCTATTTCATTGTTATTAATTCAATTTTCATTTTCTTGACTATTAATGAATTTGAAGAATTTTTCTTATTTTTTGAGTCATTTGAAGCTGTACTGTGAATTTTCAATATATACCCTCTACTCGCCTTTCTAGTAGTACTTGCGTTAGAACCGGAATTCGCGGTACCGCAGGACAGAGAGACAGAGTCACCGAGGCTGTAATCACCAAAGGAGTTTTATTATCTAGCTAGCTAGGGTCCAAGCCCAAGAGCACCAGCGCAGTGGTCTCTTGTGTGGGCAGGGCCCCCGAATGGGGCGGGGTAAGCTTTTTATACTCAGTACACATTAGCTGTTCACGCGCTGATCACGCAGCTGCCCCCTACAGTGACTGGTGAGCCCCTCGTCTGCCGATTTCTTCAGCATTTTATTTTACCCCGTCCTTGATTGGTCCCAGCTTGTCCCAAGTTCCAGACAATAGGTTCCAGAATTAGCCCTTTCCCTTGCATTTTGTTCCCGCCCATAATGCCCTGCGGTAAGCCGCGGCCAGTTAAGCAAGCAGAAGCAAGCAGTAAACCGAAGCTGAAGGAAAGCCGCTAGTCCCTTACCTTACACTTGCAGGTCTTGCATCTTCTGGTTAAAATTGTATCAGCATAAAGAGATAATTTTATCTCTTATTTTCCAATATTAATGCCAGTTATTTTATTTTCTGTTATTATTTCACTGGCTAAACTTTTTTCTGATACTATTAAATAATAATGGTGACTGTGGGTATCCCTGTCTAATTCTTGGTTATAACTAAAGTTATTTCAACTTTTTACCATTTAGAAAACATTTGATATTGGTTTTGGGTAAACAGTCTTTATTGAAATAATTTCCTTCTATTTCTATTTCACTTAGAATTTTATTGGAGAATGAAGGAATCTATTGAATTTTGTCAAATATCCTTTTTAGAATTTAACATTATGATTATAGGGGTTTTCTTTTTAAAGTTACTGATGTAATGAGTTATGTGGGTGTTCCAGCAAGTGTTAACAGCTCTCACAATAGCTCTTGACCAGGGAAATAACCGAGCAGCATGTGGAGAGTGGAGAACAACAGCCTTTATTCCGTCAGCATGCTATGCTGACTTCTGATTTTCTCGCCCCTCTTCCCGGGTCTCCTCCAGCTTTTATACCTTTGGTAGGACTCAAAAAGCGTCCAATCAGCAACAAGCTTTAACATCCAATCAGCAACAAGCTATAGCATCCAATCAGGAACAAGCTTTAACAACCAATCAGCAATAGTGGGATTCAAAAAGTACCCAATCATGATCACACAAGCAGCGTGGCCGGAGGACCGGAGCACCGGAGCAGGCGGCTGAGCATCGAGCGGGGCCCAGCAGCGCGCATCCGCCCACCGCGGTCTCCAGCCGGCCCCGCACAGCACCGGCCCACCGGGATGCGGAGTGGCAGGGAGGCGGCCAGCAGCCGCGCCCCAGCGCCTGACGGTTTTCCCCATCATGGGTACATTTTCTGATATTGGATTGCCCTTGCATCCTGTAGTTGACTTTGCTTTGTCCTGTTGCATTATTCTTTTGATACATTACAAAATTTTATTTAAAAATATTTAATTTGAATTTATGCAACTATAGCCATAAGGAAGAGTGGTCTATGGTTTTCTCTCTCTTTTTTTTTTTAAGTCAAGTTTTGGTGTTGAAAGAGTTCAGATAACTGTGATTCTTAATGTTAGCTGTATATCAACATCACATAGGGAATTTAAAAAAAAATCCTAATGCACCGGCCATACTTCTGTCTGATTCCTTTACAGAAATCTCTGAAGGTAGGACCCAGGCATCAGCATTTGTTAAGCTCCACAGGTAATTCCAATCTGCCACCAAAATTGAGAAGCGCTGGTCTATGGTCTGGGACAGTTTAAATAACATGGAGCAATTAGTTTAGATAAAGGTAAGATTCAGCTGTGAACCCACAGTTGTGTGGTCTTTTAAAATGGTAAAAACTTAATTAATTTTTCAGTCTCTCGTATGATACTTGGTGTTTCATACTTCTTTTAGAGTTCATGTCACTGAACTTATTTTGCTCGGAAATCAACTATTTCCTCTAGGTTTTAAATTTGTTAACAAGTTGAATATATGAATAGTATTCTCCCAAAATTCCCTTGTTCCTGGGTTCTTATGTCTTGTTTAAAAGTATTATTTATTTTTAATTGAGATAAAATACGTAACATTTACCACCTTTAACCATTTTAAAGTGTGTGGCTCAGTGTTACCAAGTACACGCCCACTGCTGTGTGGACGTCACCACCCTCGGTCTCCAGGGGCTTTTCCTCTTGCAAAACTGAAACTCTGTACCCATTAAACAAAAACTCATTTCCTCCTCTTCCTGCCTCAACCAACATTCCATTATGCATTCTGCCTCTACCAATTTGACGATTTTAGGTAGCTAGTATAAGCAGAACGATATGGTGTATGTCTTCTTGTGAATGGCTGTTTTGCTTAGCATGATGTCCTGAAAGTTCATCCATGTTGTAGTGTGTATCAGAATTTTCTTCCTTTTTAAGGCTGAATAATATTCCAATGTGTTATTTGTAACCACAGTTTTTTTTATCCATTCATCCATTGATGAACATTTGGTTGTTTCTGCCTTTTGGTTATTATAAATAATGCTTCTACGAACACTTAGCTTTTAAAAAAAATTCCTATCTCGTCTGTGTTTTTCCTCTTTCTTTTCCCCATGATCCAGCTCACAACATTCTTTTCAAGGAGACTTCTTAAAATCTATCCATCCTATTTTTCTTTTAATAGTATCAAATTGTACCTTTATTAATCCCCACTTTTCATTTTCTTTTATTTAGCTTTTTATTAATTTCTTGTGATGCATCCTTAGTTCTTTTGCATCCGTCTTTGTAGTTTAATAACACAAATGTTTAAGACAATTTCTTCCCCGTGAAGTGTAGCTGTGACTACATCCCATATGTTTCACTATGTTAAGATAGTTTATAATTTCTCCTTTAATTTTTCTTTGATTCAAGTATTGTTTCAAAAAATATTTTTTTTGAGATAGGGTCTTGCTCTGCTGCTCTGGCTAGCTCACAGCAACCTCAAAATCCTGGCCTCAAGCGATCCTCCCCCCTCAGCCTCCCAAAGTGCTGGGATTACAGGTGTGAGGCACTGTACCCTACCCAAGCTTTCTTGACAACTTTGTATTAAAATGTTTCCTAAAAATTATATATAGCTGTATTTTAAAAATCACAATCTGTATCTTTTTTTCTTCATTGTAAATATATATTTTATTACCCTTTCCTCCCTCTGCCTTTGGGGCATGGGAGTTAGCCTTTGAATTTCCAAACACAAAAGGCTAATTTTTATAAATTAAGACGTCAATATGTTGTTATTAATTTTTCTTTTTTTATTTCTATTTTTATTTAAAGAATTCAACCCGCTCATATGTAATGCAATAAATGAGCTACTCAATTTTACTCCTTCCATCTTCTTTTATGTTTGTTACTCATTGTCCATAAGTGCATTCTCTTTCTTCTTTTATTTACAATCATAAGTTTAATCAAGTAACTCTTGATTCCACTATCTTTGCCCTTTAAATTAAAATGTATACTCTGTTTTCCATTCTATTATTGATTGCCTTTTCTTTCCCAGCTTTCATTGATGGGGAAAACCTTCGGGCGCTGGGACGCGGCCCCTCGCCGCCTCCCTGCAGCTCCGCATCCCCGCAGGCCGGTGCCGTGTGGGGCCGGCTGGAGGCCGCGGCGGGCGGGTGCGCGCTGCTGGAGCCGGGCCTCCTGTGCTGGTCTGGACCCGCGCTCTATGCTCGGCCGCCTGCTCCCGTCCTCCGGCCACGCTGCTTGCGTGATCCTGATTGGGTACTTTTTGAATCCCACTGTTCCTGATTGGATGTTAAAGCTTGTTCCTGATTGGATGTTATAGCTTGTTGCTGATTGGATGTTAATGCTTGTTGCTGATTTGACGCTTTTTGAGTCCTACCAAAGGTATAAAAGCTGGAGGAGAATGGGGAAGGGGGGGGTCAAAAGAGCAGAAGACGGCAGAAGGTGCAGACCGAATAAAGACTGTTCTCTGACTCTTCGCGTGCCGCCCGGTTATTTCCTGGGTCAAGAGCTGATAACCATAGAGCTGTTAACACTTGCCGGAACAATGTATACAACGCTGAACACGTCTTAGGTGCTGTTCTGGAGTTTCGCATGTATTAACTCAGTTCATCCTCCCCAAAGTTCCTTGGAGTGGGTACAGTTGCTATTTGTCCAGAAAACAGAGACACAGACAAATTTTAGCTTCCGTGGTCATATAGCTGTCCAGTGGCGGCGAAACCGGGATCGTGTGCAAAGCCCGTCGGACCCAGACCCTCATGCAGAACCACTCTGCACACAGACTCTGCTGGGGGCGCCGGGGGTCCGTGTGCCGGAGGGAAAGGGTCTGCAGACACAGCCCCGGGAAACGCAGCGTTCAGCTGGGGGACGCGGAGCGGCCGGCACGGAGGCTGCAGAGACGTATCCGGTGAGGAGGAGGGATGATCAGGAGACCAGGACATCTCGGACGGTAAAGTTAGTATTTCAAGAAGTTGGGGTAAAGTTACACATTAATGCGATGTAAACAAACAAAAATCCCCGTTTTTTTTAAGAAGAGATAAAATATGCAAAATTCTGGTAAATCTGTGTCCGAGTCTAGTGAAGTATTAAATGAGCACTACTTCACCTGGTTCATCCTAGGAAGGCCAAGTTCCAACACTAGGAAACATATTGAAGGCATTTACTACAGTAGCAGGCTAAAGGAGGAAAATGACGCTTCCATCTCAAAAGATGATCGAGAAAAATATTTGAACCTATTCCTATAAGAAGAAAAAAACTAACCAGTAAGCTAGACATAAAAGAAAACTTTAATAACCTGATAAGCAGTATTGCAAAAAATATGTTTTAGCTGTTAGTATTGGAAATTTCCTGCTCGTCAGCCTTAAACAATAAGGAAGAAGTTGTCAGTGCTTCCAGAGATAGTTAATCAAAGTAACTCAGCATCGTGAAGGATATAGTTTCTCTCCGTATTTCCACTCTGACGCCCTCGCGGTGTTGGCATACACTTGCCAGCCTACCTCACGGTCATAGCATTACTCTGCAAAAATAGCAATGTGCCCTGGAAAAAGGATTGTTTTCTCCTGCCGTCTCCTTGTAAAACAGGTAAACTTCCCTAAAAAACGTTTGTCTTGTTAGCCAGAATTTCATCAGAAGCGCATTCTTGGACAAATCACTGGCAGTGGGAGTGAGATCACCATTTCTTACTGAGAGGAAGCAGGGTCTCAGGGAAGAGCGTGGGTTACCCAAACAAACTCAGAGCTTTATTAGAAAGAAAGAAGGATCTTGGTTAGGGAACCTGAAGAGTGTATTTAAGATCTTTACCAGAAACGTAAACTAAACATTATATTTAAAATGTGATCAAATGGTGGAACATTGGCTGCATCCCCGTTAGAGTTAAGAATGAGATTAGACCGCCGAATCATTAGTATTCAACACGGTATTAAGTGTCTAACAACTCACGCAACACTGTCTGAATGCCACCGTGCAGGGTGAGATGTAGAAGACATAGTGACAGGGAAAGAAGGACACGGCGCTCCTGCTCCGGGTCCCGCTGCAGCGCTCCAGGCCCCTCCACGGCCGCGCTGCTTGTGTGATCCTGATTGGGTACTTTTTGAATCCCACTGTTCCTGATTGGATGTTAACGCTTGTTGCTGATTGGATATTGAAGCTTGTTGCTGATTGGACGCTTTTTGAGTCCTACCAAAGGTATAAAAGCTGGAGGAGACCGGGGAAGGGGGGTCAGAAGATCAGAAGTCAGCGGAGCATGCTGATGAAATAAAGGCTGTTCTCCACTCTCCACGTGCTGCTCGGTTATTTCCCTGGTCAAGAGCTGTCGTGAGAGCTGTTATCACTTGCTGACGTAGAGCTGGTCAAGAGCTGTTAACACTTGCCAGAACAGTGGACATTCCCCAGTAAGCGAGTCTCAAAGAAAGACAAAATCATGTAAACACAAATAACTGCAGGTTATTCCAAAGACTGCGATGAACACAAACAGAGGGCAGATAAAGAAGAGGGGAGACTTTCTTCAGACAGGAAGGTCAGAAAGTCTTCGCTGAGAAATATTTAAGCTGAGACCTAAGAATCTGAAGGGTCCGGCTACGGGAGGGGGGAGCAGAGAGTATCTCAGGTAGAGGAAAACGTGCAGGCAGAGGCTCGAAGGCCAGACAAGGGTCGCAGCGTCACAGTTGGAAGGTGAACGTGGCTGGAGCTCAGTGAGCGGGGAGACGCTAGCGGAATCGGAAAGATAAGGAAGGATCAGACCGTCAGTGGCCTGTGTGGCTTATGGGCGTTTGGGCCCTAAATAAATTACACAGCTGCTGAAACACTCAGCAGAGGAATGACGCAATGCCATTCCCAACTCAGAAAAATCGCTGTACTCTTTGGAGCCTGGATGAGGAACCCGAAGTCGGCACAGGGCGCCAGTGCGGAGGAGTTGAACGTCTGCAGGTGGGAGAGGAGGGGGCTGCCGTGGACCCGACCGCGTGTCCTCCCAAATCCAAGTCCTCACCTCCGGGACCTCAGAACGTGGCTGTATTTGTCAGTAGGTCTTCGGAGAGGTAAGTCAGTCAGAATAAGGTTGAGAGAGTGGGTGCTAATTCAGTGTGACTGGCGTCCTCATGAGAGGAGGAAATTCGGAGACGTGCACGCAGAGAGGACGCAGTGCAGACTCGGAGGACAGCCTCGTGCGAGCCGGGGAGAGAGGCCGGCCGAGGTCCTCCCTCGCCGCCCTCGGACGGAACCGACCTGCCCACACCTCAGTTCCAACTGCCAGCCTCCACAACTGCGAAAGCATGAACTTCCCGATTTGGTCGCCCATCTGCAGGACTGTGTCAGGGAAGCCACAGGAAACCACGCAGGGCCTGGACCAGGACGGAAGCAGTGAAGATGCCACAAAGCAGCCAAGCGCACGTGCCTTTGGGGACAGAATGGCAGGTGTACTGACGGGCCGCCCAGTGCAGTAACGCAATGAAACCAGGTGCGAATATTGGAAAAGAGACAAACTGTCACCACTCGCTGGTGACACAGTTATTGGCCTAGGGTCCATCCCAGACCTGGGAAGTGGCTCGACGTATGATCACAGCTATCCCCGTTACTGATGCTTGGACGTTCCTTGGCCATGTCGTTGAATGTTTTCCATCTGACAGCTAGAGGCCACCGAGAGCTGCCTTTAGCAAGCAGGGCTGCCCTGGGGATTAGGAACTTGAGCTGCTCTGTGAGGTTTAGAAGGAGAACAAAGGAAATGGTGAAAATAACACCTGGGCTTTAGAAAAGGAAGTTGTAGGACTGAGCACTGACCGAAGGGCTCCTTCGGTGACGAGCATCCCGCCCCTGACAATGATGGGGAAAACCGTCGGGCGCTGGGACGCGCCCCTCACCGCCTCCCTGCAGCTCCGCATCCCCGCAGGCTGGTGCTGCGTGGGGCCAGCTGGAGGCCACGGCGGGCGGGTGCACGCTGCTGGAGCCGGGCCCCATGTGCCGGTCCGGGCTGCGCTCTATGCTCGGCCGCCTACTTCAGGCCACGCTGCTTGCATGATCCTGATTGGGTAATTTTTGAATCCCACTGTTCCTGATTGGATGTTATAGCTCGTTGCTGATTGGATGTTAACGCCTGTTGCTGATTGGCTGTTAATGCTTGTTGCTGATTGGACACTTTTTGAGTCCTACCAAAGATATAAAAGCAGGAGGAGACCGGGGAAGGGGGGCAGAAGAACAGAAGACGGCTGAGGGTGCAGACGGAATAAAGACAGTTCTCCGACTCTCTGCGTGCCGCCCGGTTATTTCCAGCGTCAAGAGCTGTTAACACTTGCCGGAACAGTCCTCGGTCGACACCTGGAGACGAGGGTGATGCTGCTTTTCATAAAGGTCAGGAAATTTCCCCCAAAAGGAATGGAAGGGGGTGTCCTGTGAGCCCCTTCCCAGTTCTGACGCTGAGGGTCCAGGACATGCGCGGGCTCGCTGTTGTGACTTGGTAGCTACGTGGCGCCTCGTGAATTTTAAATGCTGACACAGGAGAAGCTACCCTGGCCCCGGGCCGTCTGCTCCGTGTTGGTGAATGTGTCGTGACCACAGCTTGCTGGAGGCTCTCCCTCGTTACCGACCCCACCGACCCCAGTCTCTTGCTCTGGTCTTTCTTTTGTATTTGGTTGTCAGCCCAGCATGGCCCGGGTCACCTCACCTATTCCAGGTCGGCTGATAGAGAAGTTAAATATCCTCGGAGTCACTATTAACATTTATCAAATGTTGAGTTTCTTTCCAGCAACATTTCCCACATGTCTCCACTTTCTGTTCAGACTCCCGTTGCCCTACGGCTGTCTGTCCCCAGTTTCCTTGCAGAGCAGAGCAGCCCCCGAGCACGTGACACGCCACGCCAGCCTCCGTACAGGTGCGGTGCGGGCCGTGGTTCACGAGCTAGCCAACATCTGTACAACCCTTCGAGGCCAGTCTTGTGGTGTTTCTTGCCAGGGAATTGCTTGATTGCCGGATACCTGATGTTTGTGATTAACAGGAATAAGCTTTCTTAGCGTTGCACGTGCGTGTGTGTGTTTTCAGTTGGGGTTAGTTTTCTTTCAGTTTCAAGATATTTACAAAGCATTCTTCACGTTGCCCATAGAAATGCAAAATAAAATTTTCCTAACATTCTGCACCAGCTTTGTGAAAGAACTGCCGCGGCAGCATGACCGCCTGCACCTCCGTTCCGCAATCACGGCTCGTGGTGACTCTGGGAGTCGCGGCCAAGGAAGGATTACGGGCTGATCCTCAGTGCTCTGACGCTTCCACGGTGGAAAAGCAGCTGCCCCAGTGCCAATCTGAAAAATCCCGACCGAGCTCAGGCCAGGCAGGGAAGCAGATTTCAGCGGCCATATGTGCGATTATTATTCCTCCCATGACGACGGAACAAAGAAAATGTGCTGGCCTGTCTGGGCCCCAGCGTGCCGGAGCCAGGGCAGCTGCCTGTGCCTAACCCACACACAGACGCCTGCTCCACCGGCCCCAGAGTCCAGACCCGGCTCTGCCCCAAGAAGAAGGGCACGTGTGGAGGCCTTTGGCCAGGGCCACATATGACATCCAAACACGTGTGACCAAAGTGGAGATTCATGACCATTGTCTTTGACACTGTGACTTTAGCTCACTTCCTCCCTGTTCATTCCACCGGACACGCCTGGCGTTTGTCTGTCTCCTAGTTCTCTTGTTAAGCCAGAAACCAGAGAGCAGAGTCTCATCGGGTTTCATGCCAGGCGTTTATAAAAACCGCACAAACCAATGAACCGAGCTGACAGAGTGGCCGTGACTCCTTCTCTCCACACCGGGCTGAACGTCACGTCTTCCCTGCTTTTCTCGGTGTCCGATCTTGGGTTGGGAGGTGAAGAAAGCACCACGATTCCCCGGTTGTCACAGCGCTTCATTCCTGACGACCTGCTCACACCCCGCAAGGCGCGTAACCACGCAAACACCCTCAATTCCCTTCCTGCCAGTTCACGTTTCAAAGTGGACACTCAGCAAAGCACGTCGTGGGGAAGAAGTGGCTCCGGTAATGACCGCAACTGTGCCGCTGCTGTCCACATCTGCAAACCCAGAGCTCCTGATTTGAAGGGAAAAAGCCAGCGCTCACTAAGCGGGAAACCTGCACTCCAGCGACTTGCCTATGCCATCGCTCGTGATTCTAGAAGCAGGGGTACCCACAGCCCAGCCGCCAGAAACACCCTCTCTTTCACGACGTCTGTTCATCTCCCACTGACGGGCATGACTTAGCTGCTCATTCATTCATTCACTCAATCAGCCAGCGTTAGCTGAGCCTGTCCTCTGTCCCACGCGATGTCCCAGGGAAATGGAGACGATAGAATGCAAAGCGGCGGAGGCCACCTCGGTGAACTGAGTCAAGGAAGCTCCCCAGTTAGCTAATCAGCAACAGGAATCATTTTCAATCAAATCCGATTATCTCAGCGCCTCCTCTGAATAGGAAGCATCAACTCCCAGGGAGGAGCGTAGTCAGAGACGCTCCCTGAAGGGCGACGCCACGGTTCCCGTGGGGACGTCTGCGGGTTTGGCACACCATGCCGGCTCTGAAGGAAAGAGTGAAGGCTCTGAAGTGAATCTTCTCCCTGGAGATCTAACGCCACTTGATGAAGGTGTGGATTTCAGGGCTAATGCTCTAAAGCTTAAAAAAAAAAAAACTCTCCTAAGGAACTGCGCTGTTGGTGGCGGCCCCAGTGAGCGGTGGCGCCTACAGCGGTGGCGTAGCCGATGGTGGCGTCTCATTCCACGCATCGAAAACTACGACGGTAGGAACAACAACAGCGAAACATTTATTTTTGCTTGATACGGTTCCTTCTTTTAAAACAAAAATCAAATATTTGCGTTCCATTCTGTGCTTACAAGGAGAGATGTTTCTGTTAAAGGACCAAAGTGCCATGCACATTCCAGCCACTAAGACTAACTGCCACCCACATGCCATGTCCTTACTCAGCACACTGACTCCTGCCTGGGCTTGGGAGAAGCCTGTTTGGAGTGGGGGGGTTCCCCTAGAATCCTATCATCGTATCCAAAATCTCGACGTGCCCTCTGCACCCACTTCCTACCCCCTCCCTCCTGCCCCCCCTGCTGTGTTTTCATTTGTTCATACAGAGTCGGCAGACTGCAGCCCTGGCCCGCTGCCTAGTTCTGTACAGCCTATGAGCTAAGAATACATTTTTAAGTAGTTGAGGAAAAAGGTTATTTTATGACACATGAAAACTATGTGAAATTTAAATTACGGTTCCACGAGTAAAGTTTTATTAGCTAGGCCCGTTTGTCTATGGCTGCTTTTGTGCCACAAAGTCTGAGCCGGGTAGCTGTGGCTGAGGCCTTGTGGCCGTCAGAGCATGAACATGTACGCTCTGGCCCTTTCTGGAAGACGATTGTTGGCCCCTGGTGTAATCTAACCTTGTTCCTTTTTCTTGTGCTTGATCTGACATGTTGGCGCCGCCTGTATCCCTAGCCAGGTCTGTTTCACCTGTTTGGCCCTCAAATGCATTCATTTGTGCTTTTTCTGTCTCCTCGAGTGCTGGACTTGTGCCCTCAGGCACACTCCCCTTGCAAGCGGCTGGCCTTGCCCACCCACCCCAGCCTGTAGGCTGACCGTGTCTTGGTGACTCTCACGGAGGCTACTCCCAACAATTTTATCTCTGGCACAATCTTTCACCCCTTTAGAACTCAGTTTTATAGTCTTTCCACAGTGCTCTCTGCAAAAGGCTTATTAGCAGGTTTGACCCAGGGGGCCCTTGGCTCGTGTCCTCATCTGCCACCTTGCAGAAGTTCACCCAGACAGGGACACCTGGCCATTTCTTTGGACAAGGTGACGTTAGCTCACCCCCTTGCCCTTCCACCTGAAACTCTTGGCCTCAGCCAGAAATTCTATGGGCTCCAACATTTTTCCCTTTCTCTAAATATTTTAACACAACTAATCAAAACAAAACTATTTTTGTTAGTGTAGGTTTTTTTTTTTTCTATGATGAAGTATTTTTGAAGGCTTTTGTCACAGTAGTTCTATTAAAGCCACATGGTTAAGACACATCAGTGACTAACGTTTTGTCAACATTCCTCCTGTCCCTCAAATTTGTTTTTGTAAACAATTTTTGATTTTCCATGGAAATAGCTGAGATGGGAGGGTGTGGTGGACCACGAATCAGAGCGATCCAGTTATAATATTTCCTGCAATTCTTTTCCCAACTCTTGGACCAAGAAGCAGGTTTGACTCTTTGGGTCACTTTCTTTCCTCCTTGTCCCTACATACCCCGTAGGACAAGGACATTAACAAGCCATGCAGGGTGCCAGTGCAATTGCAGAAGTAAAAAGAACAGAAGTGAGAGACCTCGATAATCCTCCAGGGAGAACGTCGAGTCTCTGGCACTTGAGGCAGTAGGATCAGAAGAAGAGGGATGTTACGTTCTCAGGGTTTGCTGAATTGCAATGCTCTTTATTGCTTTTTGCAGTTTAAAAAAAAATCATTTAGAAAGCAAGAAACAGCTTATTGCTTTAAGTCTCCCAGAGACGAAGTTGAACAGAAAAGTGGCCCTAAGTGATCAGGATCTACTCTGGTCACGAGATGGTCATTAATTCTGGTCTCGGTTCTATTACTAGAGGACGAACTTGCTTGGGCCTCTGTCAGGACCAGTGCTGCCCGACACACTGGACGGGACACTCGCCTTCACCAGGGAGACGGGGTCTCCCGCAAAGCAGGGGCGCAGCCCAGACAGCCGCGGCCCGAACCTCTTCTCGTCTGCGCACGTCCCGACACCCCACTCTGTCGAGGGGTTCGCGGTGCTGTGGGCTCTGACGATGGCAAACATGCCGTGAGCGAGTCCCGCACGGCCCCGAATCTGTAGGATCCTCTTCGTGGGGATGGAAGCCGTGGCCCCGTGAGAGGGGATCCTCGGGTGTCTCCGGGAACCCCAAGTTTCCGCAGGGTGTCTGTGCACACAGAGTAACTTTCACGCACCAACCTACAACTGGAGACCCAGAGTCGCCTACGCCCCGCCTTTCCACTGACTACGAAAACCTGCCTCGTGTTCCTTTTCTGGATGAGGCTGCGTAGGCTGACAGGGGCCGTTAGCTCCGAAAGAAACTGTAAGCTCAGAGTGAGGAAAACAAGTGTCAGCACTTCCTATCTCTGTTCTTCAAATGGACCCAAATCTTTCCCCCCAAAGAGGCAAAGTGGGGAGACAGCCATTGTTAATTAAGAAAAAGAAAAACTGTCTGTATAACGTTAATCCGAATTGTGTTCAACCACAAATAATAGTAACTGAACTATAGCGGCTCACGCAAGTAATGGTTTATTTTTCTCACATAGTAAGTAATTCCACATAGGCAATCAACGTCCCAGGCACTGTCCCTCCTTCCATTGCGCCATCTGTAGCACGTGGCTCCTGCTGCTGCCTCATAGTCAAAAAAGGGCTGCCGCAGCCCCAGCCTTACTACTGTGTTCCAGGCAGGGAAATAAACTGAAATGGAGGCAAGGAAAACAGAAAGAAAATGAAGAAGAAAAGAATAAAGCAAAAACATTTTCCAGAAATCCTCAGCAGACATCTGCCTGTGTCTAATTATCTGGAACCCTGCCGTGTAGCCATCCCTAGCTTCCGTGCAGACTGGTAAATTAGTGTTTTGCCTTCATCCATCAGCACTCTGAACGAGGCTGGCATTCTGTTAGTGAGGAAGAAAGGAAGAGCGGAAACTGGATGCACAACTAGGGCTGTCAGACACGTGTGTGTGTGATTTCCAGTGAAGATTCACAGACGGTATGTTTGCCTGTAGCTGTCTGTAGCCATTACCCATGGATTCTGGTCGCAGAAAGTCCATTTCCATGTGATATCAAACATCTAGAGATATCAAATCCATCTGAAATATGCTCACATTCCACAGATGTCTGGCATCTTGAAACCCCAGTCTGCCTGTGCTAATTTTAACCCAGCCATCCTTAAAACAATGGACTTCAGGTTATTGAATTAAAATGAAGCATAAGGCTTGCTTTATATTAGAACTAGTGAATTATGCCAAAACATGGGGAAAAAATGTATGGAACGATCTGTGAAAGTAAATAAAAGATTTTGTTCTATGTATGATGTAATGAGAATTGCTCTGAACTTGGTGCCGAAGCCGACGTTTCTGCTAGTAAACGGTTGCTTCATTCCTTGTTTTTGAAAATCCTGGGTTGGGCATGTTTGCCCCACCTCCTCACATCTTGGGATTCTAAATCGCCAGATCCTAAGGAAAAGAGTTTCGGAACGATACGGAAGCCAACTGAAAATCCAGTCTGCTCTAAGGATGAGGTTTGGCTGACCGGATTTGAGGCGCTGTTACAAAATAATTGTATTTTTTTTACATCCAGGTTCAGTTGAGGCTGTGGAATTCTGATTGCAACTGAAGTTCACACAGCTGGTGTTCATTTCCAGCTACTAAGTTAAATAACACCACTACCTGCTACCTGTCCTTTTATGAAGAAGAGAAGTGAATCTATTCAGATGACATGAAAACTTTTCATAAGTCTGGGAGAAGAAAACCAACTTTTATCGAATACCTATCGTGAACCAGATCCTGTGTTCAACTCTTTGCATGTTTACAGGGTAAAATGACACCTCCGTTTGTTAGTCCTCCAGGAAGAGAACTTTTTCACGACACAGCCCTGCTTAAAAATCCTAAATCGAACCTGCGAAGTGAATCTGCACAGCGGAACGGAACTTCCATGGCGTCTCTGTGGTTGAAAGAGTTTGACCTCGTTCAGAAAGCCTGTGGTCGGCCCGGTTCAGCTACTTCGCCCTTCACCCTCACGATGACTTTTGTGAAGTTTCTTCCCTAGTTCCTCCTACGGATCCCCATTGGAGGAATATTACATGTTGCTTGTTGACGGACTGTAGTTCTTATGTCTGGGTGCTGGGCTATGTCTGGGGGTTGTCAAAGTGTCCATTTAATTTCATATTTTTAATTGTCTTTATCCATCATTGGAGGATAAAAGCTTCATTCTCATTTCAAATTCTATGCCCTAAAGGCACAGGTCAGAGAGTTTCACCAGCAAGTTCTGTAAAACTTTCTGCAAACAGAAAATATCTAAGTAATATTATGTGTTCCGGAGCATTAGGAAAATCGGAAAATTCTCCAATTTATTTTTACTGGCCTAGCAAAACCCTTACAACAGAGCCAGACAAGAATAACTAAAACAGGAAGATTGTAAACGACTTCATTTATGTCTGTGAATATTCTAAATAAAATGTTACCCAATTGAATTGCAAACTGAAGGGATACTGCATCCCCCAGAATATAAGAATGACTCAGAATTAGGAAATCTAGTGACGGAATTTAAATATAAATTCACACAAGAATGCTATAAGACCTCTTTCGTGTGGAGCAAGAGAGAGAAGGGACATAAAGTTCGTCACACAGTTGGGAGGCAGGAGAAGGGAAGGCCAGGGAGGCAGAAGCCGGCTTGCCGATTTCAGTTTTCACCCTTCTCGTCCAAACTGAAAAAGATTGATACTATCCACTGTCGTCAAGCACGTGGGACAATGGGTGCTTTCATGCTCAGTGTGTGCGCAGTCATGTGCTGCTTAATGGCAGGGATGTGTTCTGAGAAATGCGTCTTCAGGCAACTTCGTCATTGTGCACACATCACTGAGTGCACGAGCCTAGACGGCGTGGCCCGTGGCCGACCCGGGCTACGTGGTATCGCCTACCGCTCCCAGGCTGCAAACCTACACGGCATGGAGCTGTCCCAAATACTGCAGACAACTGTGACACAGCGGTATTTGTGTCCCCAAACATATCCAAACACAGAAAGGCCCAGTGAAAATACAGCATTATAACCTTATGAGACCACTGTCCTGCATGCAGTCTGTTGTTGACCAAAGCATCAGTTCACAGCACGTGACTGTTTGTTAGTATGGTCTCCATGGAAGGCAATTATCCGTTATCTATCAAAATTTAAAATATGTATACCCTATGGACCCAACAATTCAACTAAGGACTCTATCCTAAAGAAATATTTGAATTTGTCCATAAAAATATATAAAGATTCTTGGCCGGACGCCATGGCTCACGCCTGTAATCCTAACACGTTGGGAGGCTGAGGCAGGAGGATTACTAGACGTCAGGAGTTTGAGACCCCCTGAGCAAGAGTTAAGACCCTGCCTCTACTAAAAATAGAAAAATTAGCCAGGCATGATAGCACGGGTCTGTAGTCCCAGCTACTCGGGAGGCTGAGGCAGGAGGATCGCTTGAGCCCAGCAGTTTGAGGCTCCAGTGAGCTATGATGACACCACTGTACTCTAGCCCAGGCAACAGAGCAAGACCTTGTCTAACTATATATATATATATATGTATAGATATTCTCCATTTCTGTATTAAGGGAAAATAGGGGGAAAAAACTAAATTTCCAATAAAAAAGACATTATTAAGTAAATATTGATACTTTTTTTCTTTTAGAGACAGGGTCTCACTCTGTCACCCAGGCTGGAGTTCAGTGGCCTGATCATAGCTCACTGCAGCCTCAAACTCCTGCCCTCAAGCAATCCTCCCACCTTGGCCTCCCAAAGTGTTAGTTAGCATTACAGGTGTGAGCCATCACACCTAGCCCAGAAATAACATTCTTTGCATGTTTGTTTTGCACGTGTGTATCTGGAGTCTGAGCACTGCCGGGGGAAGGCTGGGGAGTCTGTGACTTGCGGGCCAGACGCAAGGGCTCCCTGCTGTCTCAGCAACTCAGTGCCGACCACACCGCCACACAGACCGCTCAGCACAGCGAAAGCCCTCCGGTAGCTGCGGCTGCTCTGCTGACCAGACAGCAAACGAACTCGCTTCCGAAGAGTCTGCCCCAGCCCGCGCGGCTCGCGACAGCAGGTGTTCCAGCTGCACTCGTTGCTCCCCTCGCGTGGACTCTAGTAAATACCGTTTTCTACGTCTCTTTCTCATATTCCAGAATCCCGTCGGTTTTCTGTTGCGGCGTAACAAATCACCGCAGACTCGGAAGCTCAGAACAACACATATTCACCATCTCACAGTTTTCTGCAGGTTGGAAATCCGGACACAGCTTCACTGGATTCTCCACTGCAGGGTCCCATCCGGTGGGCGGCACCCCAGGTGTCAGCCAGGGCGGGGCCCTCATCAGGGGCTCCACGGAGGAAAGGTCCCCTTTCCAGCTGCCTCGGGTCGTTGCAGGACCATCATCTCACGGCCGGAGGACCCAGGCCGCTGCTTCCTTGTTCGCTGTCAGCCGCGGGTCTCTCTCCGGGCCTGGAGGCTGCTGGCAGCTCCTTGCCCCGAGGCTTTGCCGTGGGCGCTCGCCGGTGCAGGGCTGGCGGTATAGACAGAGCCTCTCTCGCAGGTGCATGCACGGGTGGGACGATGGCGGGAAGGACATCTCACCACTTTCTCCGTATTCCACGGCTGGAGGCAAATCTCAGTGCCACCGACACACGAAGGGACGTGACTCTGGACTTGCATATGGGGACACGCCGGGGCCTGTCTGCCACCGTGCTGGTGTTCAGTGCCCCTCTCAGATCTGCGCCCGGGGAGCCAGTGAGACTGATCTGCTCCTTAGTCTAGTTCTTAAGGGACAAAGACAGTCAGGAGGATATTTTATTCTCTCTCCCTAAATCCTTGACAACTTCTTTCATTCATTGGGAGATGAATGTACTCCCTTAAAAATGAGAATGGATGTTCAAGCTTTACATAATCGTGGGTTTTAGTGAAGACAAGCGTTTGCCTGTCATTCCGTGACATGTGCTTCTGAGCAGTCGCGGTTAGTATTTACTGAAGGTCAGCTCGCCTCTGCTTTACCCGGTTTCCACTGGAGGGTGAAACTCATTCATCGCGCGGGGTGCGTGTGATGCTGTTGCAAACGACATCTCTGCAAAGGCAGCGCGATGTGGTGAGCCGGCCGCCAGGCCTTCGTCTTGCTCATGGTCGCGGCTGCGAAGCATCAGGCTTCAATTTAAGAAAACGATGACTAGGAAAGCAACCCCGGCAGCGATCCCTGGAGGAATGAGTGAGTGTGCGCCCTCGATTCTGGCACCCTCTCAAGAGAAGAAAGTTTTCAAATG
Organism: Cheirogaleus medius; assembly: GCA_008086735.1. NCBI lineage: Eukaryota > Metazoa > Chordata > Mammalia > Primates > Cheirogaleidae > Cheirogaleus > Cheirogaleus medius. The sequence goes on from VBSM01002223.1 coordinate 1,528,821, forward strand.
AGGAGGCAGGATGACTAATGTTTCCATGGGTAAAAAGATCATTTATTTCCATACAAATAAAAAGCCACTTGGCTCTCGACAAAGATCAGGAGATTGAAATTGAAGAAAACAAAATGAATAAACACGGAAAGGATATCTGGGGTCAAAAATGAAAAACTCTGTTTCCCAAATTGCAAAGACAAATAACCTTAAAAATAGAAACATGGCACTTTAAAGAGCAAATCTTGTTTATGGGAAGGAGACACAGGCCCAGAAGGAAGAGCTAACAGGGGCCCTCTTTGTGCGGGGTGGCAGAGAGCAGACCTCATTACTGGGCCATTTTTCAGTGTTTCTGGAATGGTGGCCTAAAATGAGTGGTGGCGTCCCCCTTCTCTCACGGTGGCATTGCCCTCCCTTTATTTTACACCCCACCCCACCCTTTGGAGTCCAGAGGGGAGCACCGTGGTCAGTAGCTGTGCTTGCCGACGTGAGCCACCCCCCACGGCCACGCGTGGCACTGGCCTTGCCGTGCTGACTGCTCCGTGGCTCCCACCCCATGGCCCTGCCTCTCCGGCCTTCAGGGAGATCGATCGCTTTGTTCTGACGGGGCCGGCGTCCACTTCGCGTTTGTTGCACCATTGTCTGACTGGAGTTTCTTGACGGGTCGGAGAAAGTACCAAACAAAGCATCTATAAAGTTTTCCTGACACTCTTTCTTATTGTCCAACTTCTATATAGATTTTCCACCCTTTATACTTCTTTGGTTATTCTGATGGGAAGACGAAAGGATAAGGAAATAAAGATTAGATCATTCGCCATCTCGAACGAGACGTTGCAGGTTCATTTCACATCCACAACCTATTTCTAGCGGTTGGTTTATTCTTGAGTGACGAAAGGAAAGATCTACCTTGGACTGCTCTTTGCCCAGAAATGGTGGAGAAGGTTGAGAGAGCCCACACTGTGCGGCTTGCTGTCGGCGGGCTCCACCCGATGTTTAAGCCAGTGACGTTGCAGTCGGGAGCACGCGGGCACATCTCGCCACGGGAGGACCTCGGTCTCCAATCGGTTTCGCTCAGCTGCACGCTGAGGACAGTTCTGTGTTTGCCCCCCTCACCTCCACGTCAGGCACCTGCTGTGGTCGAGTCAAGTCTCTTCCTCGGTGCTTCCCCTGCCGAGTCGAGTGACTGTCCCTCTGGACAGGTGCCCAGCTACATGGGCAGGAGGTCCGGTTCAGGAAAATGAATCTGTGTGGGTGCACCCTGTCAGGTGGGGAATAATCTGTCCCAGAAACAAGTGACTCTCCCCACTGGTCTTCTCTCGGGGTGGCAGAAGGGGCTCTCTAGGCCACAGCACTGATAGTTCCGTGCGAGGGTCCAAAAGCTCCCCTAGTCTTGGCCCCACCCCCAACCCCGCCACCCTGCAAAAGACGGTCGTCTCCGGTTGCTGAAGACAAGATTCATACTCAAGAATAACAGCGCAAAACATTTTTACAACAGTTAATATTGGTTATGAATTGAAAAACTATTAGTAGAAAAAGAAAAAATAGAAAGGCAATTATAGTGAATTACTTAAATGCACCGATTTCAGTTTATGGGAACAACTAGGCAGAAATAAACAAAAAAGAGGTAGGAAGAATTTAAATGATACAATTAGTACTGTTAATAGAAATCAACATTTTTAAAGCAGACAACACACAAGGATGCTTAAAGATTTTGTTTTGGTCAAAAAGTAAATTTGAATATATTTAAGAAGCAGAAATAATAGATATCCCATTTTTTGATAGAAAGTAATAAACAGATGCTGTTAGTAAAAAGAAATTTAGACCGAAAAACAGTAAATCTGCTATCAATGCTTAATAGAAAAATCCTATTAAACATGTATTACCACTTTTTTATGATTTCTGGGAAACCATCAAATGTAAGACAAACTACTATTTTCATAACAGATTTATTAGGACTTCTAGGAAAAGAAAATTAACTGCACTTAAGAAATTCTTGCATTTTATGTAGATTTGGGTCAGAAATTGATGTTAAATGCTTTTTTTAGTTTCAATAAAAGATGGCAGCTGGTTTATCTTTCTGATTTTTTAAATTATGCTAAAATACACATAACATAAAATTTGCCAACTTTACCATTTTTAAGCGTACAGTTCAGTAGTGTTAAGTATTATCCATCCACATTGTGCAACCAATCTCCAGAGCTCCTTTTATCTTGCAAAACCGAAGCTCTGGACCCATTAGACAACAACTCGTTTTCCCGCCCCCCGTGTCCCTGGCAACCACCGCTCCACTTTCCGTCTCTGTGATTTCCGCTACCCTAAATACTCTTACAAGTGGAATCACACGGCATTTATCTTTTGTGACTGGTTTATCTCACTTAGCATAATGTCCTCTGGGTTCACCCAGCTGATATCAAATACACTTTGAAAATGTCTTGCAAGGATTGTTTTTCTTATATTATCTATTCTTATATATTTATTAGTAGATTTCCTAATAATCTGGCTTCCATTTGTGGATTTATCCCTGCGTGGTCACAGCGTTCGTTAATGCGTTCCGAATTCAGTAAAGCGATACCGAATGTCCGTGCGTGTCACGAGCTTGCTCAGCTGTAGGTTTCCTCTGGGGTTCTCTTTCTTGGGAATTGGTACCGAAGCTTCCCAGCTAGGCAGATGTCCATATTTTCTGATAATCTGGAGGAGTTAATTCTATTTCATACAACCTCCTCCTAGAACATGTGCTCTCTTTTTCCTGATTGGTTTACTCCTAATTTTATCTCCATTCATTATTTTATTATCTTTCCCATGGAGGCTTCCTTGTGCTTCTGCTTCCCTGGAGTTTATTTTCTCTGCGCCTTGGTAAAGAATCATAGCACTGAGGGCTGTTTCTTTCTGGTTGTAGATTTGGCCCTCTTCCACTGGTTTCCATATGTCATATTATCTTTTCGTAATTGTTTATTAATAACGTACATTTTATTTCCTCTTTAACTTATCATAGTTCCTTGACTTTAAGAGGCTCATTTTCTCATGTTCTAACATTTTCCAAATCGGTTTGTGACTTCAACATAAAAGACCCAGAACACATAGGAAGAAATAAATCAACATCTGTTCAACTTAACTGACGGATGCGTGGAATCTGTTAAATAATCCTTTGCATATATATGTGTGTGTGTGTGTGTATTCAAAATGTCTAATAATTAAAATAATATAAGTATAGACTTTTAAAAAAGAATAGGCTCAAGAGAGGCATGGAAGGAAATAGAGAAGGAAAAACTTAATTCAACATGTTCTTTTCACTGATGGAGAAACAGGTCATTTTCGAGGAAGTTAACGGTCACAGAGCTGGAGTATCGTAGGCAGTCGCTGGGGAAGCTGCACATGGAGCTCGTTCTCTGAAAGGAGGGTCTTCCGAGGCCGAGGGGAGGAGGAGGAGGAGGAGGGCAGGCACTGGCTGAGACCAGCCGCCGAGACCAGTGCTCCTCACGGAGGAGCAGGCTCTCCCCTTCTGGTCTTTAAATCGGTACAAAAATCGAATCATAGCTCCTTAGCAGGCCCCCTGTGAGACCTGGAACCCCCGCCGCTACTCACTCCTTTGGATTAAGACAATGTAAAATTCTAAGGAGGTTAAATTCCTGGGAAATGTAACGCCTGAACCTGGCATCACCTTCGACACCTGGGCCTCAATCCATTCCCTAGGTTGGATTGTTGGTCGTCTTCCAGGGCCCGGATTAAACCGCACACAGAGCAGTTCCCTTTCGAGGGGACATGTAGGTAGAAAAGCCCTCTGCGCTGGAGTCTGCCCATGCGCAGGGTCTGCTGAGGACTGGGGATAGGGGGTGGGGAGAGGTGACAGGGCATTAATCCCAGGCTTTCGCCACGTGACGTGGTTGCCAATCTGGGATGTGCAAAAGCACGCGTGCCTCCTTCAGGGTCAGAGTTCACGACACACTGAGCGTGTGACCAGCCCTGTTCTGTTCTTCACACCTACGGAAAACCCCTTCTGGCCAAATAACAACTTGCTGGCTTTTAAAATATCAGAGCTAGAAGAAGTATTTAAAATGTTATCTATCACGGAATACCTCGCTGAAATGATGTCTACATGGCTTTCCTAATTTACTTTCTGGAGATTAATAATAAAAATAAGAGTATAAAATACTGGAGATATTTTTTATTTAAAATTGTAATTGTCCTAATTTGCCGAAGTCTTGATTTTACTTTATAAAATGACTTATTTTCAACAGTAGAAATGAAAAATAAGCATGATTAGACATGTGTATGTTAAAAATGACAAAATATTAAAATCACAAGTCAATTAAAACTCTTAGAAAAAAGTAACCTAATGCAACTGATGTTTTGTCTGGGTGTTTAGCTTCAGAATTATTTCGTTCATATAAAGCCTTACAGGGAAGCAGATATGTAGAACAGTAAAAAGCAGAGCTGCACTGGTTGAAGGTAAGGCAGCAGACCTAGAGGTGGCCCATTTGGGCCCTGTATCAGTCAGCTTTTGCGGTAATAATGCTATGTAACAAACAACCCCAAAGTTTTACAGCTACAACCACAAATATTCCATAGGCCAGTCAGTGGATGGCTGCTCTGGCTCTATCCCAGGTGGGGGGATAGGTTCAGATCTGCTCCACATTCATTCCGACGACAGTCGGACCAGGCTGAAGGAGCATCTCCTACCTAGGGCTTGATGTTCTCACGCCAGGGAGCAGGAGTGTGAGAGGTTAAAGTGGAAACATGAGATATCTCTTAAAGCCTCTGCTCAGAACTGGCACAGTGTCACGTCCACACACACGCCACTGGGCAGAGCAGATCATATGGCCATTCCCAGCATCAGGGGAGTGAGGAAATGAACCCCTGCTATGGAGACAGGAGCAGAGCACTTGCTGAACTAAAATATCACCTACCTCTGACCCCTCTCCCTCTTGCCCTCCTGTGGGCCTTCGATCACCTCCATAGAACCCTAAGGCACTCAGAAGTGAAGTTTGAACGTTGATGATCAAACCCAGCTCCCTTCCTTTTGCAGACGTGGAAAATGAGGCCAGGGATTGTTCAGGGTGAAGCCCGCAGCATCTGGTGATACACCCAAAACCAGGATGTGATTTTGCCAATCTGTTGTCCAGTGCTCAGTCCACCAGGAGACAGGGCCTCTCCCCTGAATGATAATGCTCCAGCCGATTAAGTATATCTCTTATACTCTTAAAATGTTGAGACTTCATGCAAAATTTATTAGAGAGAACACAGTGAAACTATTAATTAACTTGTGCCTGGAGAAGACTCAGCCCTCTTATTTATACCCTCTGATTTCATCCATGTCAGAAGCATCTCAGCAAAGATCTTCTGCCAATCTCAGTCACTGCACCGGGTCTAAGGCTCCTCGGGACAGAAGACAAGATGCGAGTTTGGGAGGAAATAGAGGGTTTTGCTTCGTTGTCGTATTTGTGGTTGATTTTTGTTTTGTGTTTTCAATTTCATTTGTTTTTTTTTTTTTAACCTGGGATATTTTCCTGATCAACATAAAAGAGCTCATCATGTAGTCTGTTCTATAAAAAATGATATTTAATCCCCAAGAAACTCTAGAGCAGTTACAGACAAATACAGTGGAACTAAAGAACAGCCAGTTTTATATTTTTTAAGATTCCAAAAAAAGATGTGTTGGTTTTTTTTTTTAAATGTAGTTAGCAAGCACTTCTCAAAGATTCCCAACCTCTTGTTTTCCCAGCCATTAAATGTCTTCATGCCAGTTTGGGGATTAGAGTGATGGGCTTTTCTAAAACCTTAGCACTTCCTTTTAGAAAGAGGAGTGTTGAAAGATCCGTATTCCACATAAATTGGCGAAAGACTTAAGCAAGGCTTTGTTCCTTCTGCTGCTAAACGGCAGACAGCAGCAATCCCAAACTTACCTAGTTCTTAAGAAACGAGCTTCTGTATTTTGGGGGGAGAAACGTGGTTGCCGACAGGCCGACTGTTCTTTAGCGCATGTGAGCCCACGACTTGGAGAACGTCTGAGGGATGCTGACACTGGCATGTCCTAATTCTTCTCTGGAGGCAGACAGGACCACCTTCACCCTCCTGACTCGATGTTCCCACCGTCTGAAGATGTCGCGAACAGTCACGAGAGAAGCTCTTGCGGGAGTGGAAGTACGTCCCTCCCTCTGAGTAACGGGAGAGAAGGGAAGGGCAGGGGAGAGAACTGACGGCAAAAAGCAGGGTGGGGGCAAGAGGTCTGGGGTCTGAAGCCTCCATCACTCCTTTCCAGAGGGTAAGATGCACAACGAGAGAGCCTCACCTTTTAGGACTGTTCCGGCAAGTGTTAACAGCTCTTGACCAGCTCTACGTCAGCAAGTGTTAACAGCTCTCACGACGACTCTTGACCAGGGAAATAACCGAGCAGCACGTGGAGAGTGGAGAACAGCCTTTATTCCGTCAGCATGCTCCGCTGACTTCTGATCTTCTGACCCCCCCTTCCCCCGGCTCCTCCAGCTTTTATACCTTTGGTAGGACTCAAAAAGCGTCCAATCAGCAACAAGCTTCAATATCCAATCAGCAACAAGCATTAACATCCAATCAGCAACAAGCGTTAACATCCAATCAGCAACAAGCTGTAACATCCAATCAGGAACAGTGAGATTCAAAAAGTACCCAATCAGGACCGTGCAAGCAGCGCGGCCGTGGAGGGACCTGGAGCGCTGCAGTGGGACCCGGAGCAGGAGCGACAGGGAGGCCGCAAGCGGCCGCGTCCTGCTTTCCCTGTCAGGATGGCACCCCAACATTCTCCTGGGAAGCTCTCCCTGCCGTTAAACCAACACTTCCCCAGAAGCAGGCAAGTTTATAATCCAGCCCAATCGCTGTTAGTGAAAAACCGAACCTTAATGACCTGGATCCACACAACCCAGGTGATGTCCAAATGCCTGGGCACCTGTGAACTTCTATGTCCCTTAAATTTCATCTGTCCCAAAACTCAAAAAAAAAAGTAAATTCCTGAATGAGACATCAACTTTGTATCAGAATTAACTCGAGATCCCCACCTCATCTCTGTGGCTCTTCCAGTGGAAGATATAGTAGTTATTATAATCTGAGGCACCCTTTGAGATCAGTCTGTAGCATTTTAGATTTTAAAAGTTGGTGTAAAAAAAACTCACCTAGAATAGACTTAATTTAATGGATAATTAAAAGTCAGCAAGAATTGGAGTTTTTTTCTAGTGTGGAAGCAGAATTCCTACAAGGCCCTGAAGATTCCTTCCCTCTCCCCTCGAGTGTGGGTGGGACGGTGAACACGATGGATTTCACCACTGCGGTCTGGTTATGTCACATGGAAAAAGTAAAAGGATTTTTCAGATATAATTAAGTTATTAAGAATTTACGTTAATCAAAAGGAGATGGTCCTGGGTGGGCCTGACCTAGTCCGGTGGGCCTTTAACAGAAGTGGGAGAGTCAAAGCAAGCGTGCACGCCCCGTGCACTGCCGGGCTGTGGGCAGGACCACGTGGCGGAACACAGCTCCGTCTCTGAGAAGGGGCTACGGACCTCAGTCCTACAGCCACGAGGAGCTGAGTTTTGCCAGTAACCTGCGTGAGCTTGCAAGTGAATCCCTGGCCTCTGATGAGAACACAGCCCTGGCCAAGACATGGTCAAACCTGGAACAGCAGGCTCAGCTAACCCATGCCACACTCCTCACCCACAGAAACTGTGCTGCAATAAATCTGTTGTTTTAAGCCTCCAGTTTTGTGGTAAGTTGTTACACAGCATGAAAAACGGATACACTTAGATCCACCATTGAATCCTGCAATGCAGACTTGGTAAAGTTTCTTTCTTTCTTTCTTTCTTTTTTTATTTCGGGGTATTATGAGGGTACAAACATTTTGGTTCCATTTTATATAATTGCAATCACCACAGCAACAAAAATAAATAAATGGAATCTGATCAAATTAAAAAACTTCCGTACAGCGAAGGAAACTATTTAGAGAGAATAGACAGCCTACAGAATGGGAGAAAATATTTGCTCTCTACGCATCCGATAAAGGGCTGATAACAAGAATCTATCTAGAACTTAAAAAAAATCAGTAAGAAAAAATCAAACAACCCCATCAATAAATGAGCAATGGCAATGAACAGAAATTTTTCACAAGAAGACAGAATAATGGCCAGCAAACGTATAAAAAAATGCTCAACATCTCTAATCATTAGAGAAATGCCTATCAAAACCACAATGGAAAAGTTTCTTTATTCACAATTTAGTTCCTTTCTGGTTACTGCTGTGCCGAGGGACCTCAGTACTCCACCCGCCCCCACTCCACTGAGCACAAAAACCCAACCGAACCCTCAGAGGGGCTCAGAACCCTCCAGAAGGAATCAACAGGATAGAGTCAGCGGGAAACACGCGGCCAGGTCCAACATGGGGTTGATGGCTTCATGGTCACACGTTTAGGGCAGAAATTTACACACTGACAGGCCTGGGCCCCATGTCCCCTGCAGAGGTGGCTTGCTTGGCCGACGCAGTACTTTAAAACATAGATTTGATGCCAATAGGTAAAAATTAAAAAGATTTTATACAAAAATTGGAACTTCTGGCTTTTCTTGAAAATTTGAAAGATGGACAACACTAGCAGTGCCCCTTTCGGTGGGACAGCCACCAAGTCCCCTTGGCTCCAAATCGTTTTGCACCTGGGCTGTTTCACTCATTGGCTTTAAATGATGCCAGGTCCCCGGAGATCCCGGGTTTGGGGTGCAGGTGGGACCATGTCCCCCGCAGGGAACCAGTTGGCAGCTCCACACCCAGGACGCAGTGAGGGTCCGGTGCACGGGCAGGGGTTGTCCTTTCCTCCGGCACCGCTGCGATGGGGTGGCACGGCCCCGCCCGCCCGCCCTGCTTAGGCGAAGGAAGCAGGGGGGAAGGAGAGGAGAGGAGGGACGTTGGCCACCTGCCAGGCAATCCCTGCTTCTCCGAGCAGGTATTAAGGCGCAGAAAAATGGGCAGCCGCTGCCGAGCCTGGCGGGAGCCTGGCTGGGTGCTGAACAAAGAGTGAACTGCTGGTGACTCCCGCCTGCGGCTCTGAGCTTGCAGCTGCCAGCCAGGCGCAGCCTGTGACCCGCTCCCGGTCCTCTGCAGCCCCGCAGCCTCAGCAGGGAGGAAGGCTGTGGCTGCGGCTTGGTGGGGGCAGCACCTCCCGCAGCCCAGCGGCCTCCCGGCGTCCGCGCTGGCAGTGCCAGGCCACGCCTCGTCCGGCGCCCGAGGGGCACTGATAAAACCGCAGCCCTTGTTCTTGGAGCCCGAGTGCATGCAGGCTCCAAGCGGCCTTTGTCTCTGTCCCCGCAGCCTGGCCGTGCAGAGAGAGAGGTGGGCACCCCAACAGCTGCCAGGGCCTGGGGACCCGAGGCAGAGGGGGGCGCAGAGGCTGCGGTGGTGGAGGCGGCAGAGACCACGCTGCCCAGCTTGCTGGTGGGCAAAGGTAAGGACACGCAGGCCTGTCGTCCTGGAAGCCCTTCCCCAAACTCTCAAGGGCTGGAGGGGCAAAGCTGCCCTGGCCCAGGTCCTAGCCCAGCCAGAGTCCGCTCGCTCTGCCCGCCGCAAAGCCACCCTCGTAGATTCCACCACTCATATGGGGCCGTGGACACGTGGGAGGCAGATTAAAGGGGTGTGAGTGGGGCCCTGAGCCTCCTGGCCAGGCCGAGACGCCATCCCTGCCCTGCGGAAACAGCCGCCCAGGGCCGCTGGTTCCACTGGGTGAACAATCCCCTCCTGTTCGTCCTTCGAGGCCTCCCTCGCTGGCGTCCTGGGGGCCCCGGCGTGGGGTTGGACACAGGGCGATGCTGTCCCGCAGGGTGATGCTGTCCCGCAGGGCGACGCTATCCCGCAGGGCGTTGCTGTCCCGCGGCCGTTTGGCCCCAGAGCCAGGTCCTCATCTGTCCAGCACAAAGGGCACGGCACTGTGACGTCCGCCTCGCAGAGCCGTGTCTCCCAGGTCACCAGCGCAGGCCGGGCAGTTCAGTCTGCCACAGTATCCCGTCCGCAGCCACCCCCTCCTAGATTTTACACTCACGAGAGGACACAGAGCCCGGCCGTCGTCCTAGCCTGAAGTGCCGGAACCGACAGCCGCGCCTAGACGGGGCCAGGACGACAGCCTCCTGCCGGGCAAGGAAATGCGGGCGAAAGAAACGTTTGAACTGCGAAGCACGGTACAGACGTGGGCAGTGGCAGTTAGTAGAGCTTCAGTGCTAGAACCGAAAATGTCAACAGTGCGTCGTTCTCCAACTGGCGTGGGGGCTTGGGGTCCCAGGTAGTCTGCACTCACTTGCACCAGGCTTTTGTTGTCTTACTTGTGCTTGAGACCGGCCCATCCGGAAAACAGCGACATTCGTCTTGGTGCCGCTCAGGGCCGCCCCGTGCACAGGAGAGCAGCCTGCCCGGCTCTGCGGCTCGGCCTGCCGTGTCCGGACGTCCAGGAGCAGCGCGGGCCTCCTGGCACCGCCCAGCGCCAGACTGCTCCCCGGATACCTTTGGACAGACCCGTTTCCTGTGCGGAGGGAGCGGTCCTCCCCGGACTGGGTGAATCCTCTGATTCCCGTTCGGGAGCTTTGCCTTCTCAGTGAGCGCAGAGAGGGGTTCTCAGCAAGGAAACGCCCTGAACGTGCTCCTCCCGGGCTCGGGGAGCTGCGGAGGCCCCCACCAGGGCCATTTGTCTGCCCCCACCTCCCCAGGCATTGACCCCCGGGGGCCTCCTTCCTGGGTGTCCGCGTGGCATAGATCCCCCCGTGCTGTTTTGCAATCGTGGCCCAAGACTCCCTGTGTTGTGGCTGAATGGACAGACACAGAGCCCACATGAACCGGTGGGTGAGAGACTTACACCTAAGGGGGAAATCTTGCAGGAAAACTGCCTTTACAAGGCCCTCCAAATAGAGATATCCACCCCGGAATGGCCGGGCGGGTCGTGTGGGCAAAGCCCCATGCAGAGGCTGCAATTCATTTCCTGAAAATTATCTTTTTTTTTTTT
>VBSM01002223.1:1547037-1594306 GCA_008086735.1 Cheirogaleus medius
GACTCTGTCTCAAAAAAAAAAAGAATCACCCCGCTCTCTTCTTAGCCGTGGTGCGCAGCATCCCAGGAAGGGGGCTGGGTCTGATCCAGGGTTTCTCAACCTCGGCACTGTTGACCTTCCAGGCTGACTGATTCCTTGTTGCGGGGTCCTGTCCTGTGGATAGTAGGATGTCTGGCAGCGTCCCTGGCTTCTCTCCACCAGGTGAGGCCCGTAGCACCCTCTCCCAGCTGTGACACCCTAAAATCTCTCCCAGGGGTGCGGAACCTGCGGCCGTAGGGCCACACATGGGCTTCTATATCCTTAAGTGCCACCTTTTGACCGAATCCAAAGTTTACAGAATAAAATAAACGTTCTGACAAATCCCTCCTGTGCTCTGTGGCTGTTGTTCTGATTTCTCTCTCACGCTCACCTCTCCCTCCTCCACCAACGCCAGCTGGCCGGCATCCCCTCTGGTCCACAGGACCCTGCGTTCCTAGTGCTTCCGTCCCCCAGAGCAGCTCGGCTCTGCCCGAGACCCGCATGCCCAGACCCGCAAGGGCTCGGACCCCACACGGACCCCGCAGGGAGAAGACGCAGCAGCCATAAAAGGCGGTCGGCGGCTTGAGTTTGCTGCCCCTGCGTTGCCCTTCAAACCCACAGTTATCAACAGCGCTTCCGTGTAAACGCAGTGTCCAGAACTCCTGGTGGAGACAGTTTTCTCTACGTATCGTCGACTTCCGTCACTGAAGATGATCCTGCGTGTCTCTCCATCATGCACCGAGAGAGTCACACGGAGGATCTGCACCGTGCTGCTCGTAGATTCGATGATGTTTACCTCTCTTACGTGGAAAAGTAACAGCGATAATAATCACAATAACGGCTGCCTCTTCTGCAGCTCACATGCTTTTCCAGGCACCACTCGCAGTGTTTCACACGTCTTGGCTCATTTAATCCTCCCGAGATGGCGCCAGCTGGGTGTGACAATTGTGCCCATTTTGCAGGTGAGGAAATGGAGGCATCTGCAGCTGGAGTCTATCCGTAGAACTCTGCTGTGGTCTGTGCAAGCGAATCGCGGGCAGGAGCATGCGGGCACCCAGCGGCTCCTCAAACCCCGTGCTCTGCCCACACGCGGCGGGCTCTGCGGCTGGCTCCGCGCAAGGCCATTCAGAAGGGACACGTGCCCGCAACTGCAGCCGGCCCAGGCCCCCCATTCTCAGACACAGGTTTTTATAAATACACTGACGTCCTGTTCCTTTTCGGCAGCTACTGCTAAGGTCGGAACGCGTGTGGTGGGATAATGGAGCCCGGTCAATGCTTCACGGGAGCCACGCCTGGCTGTTCCTAATGCTTCCTGAAAAATCAATCCCGTCACATTAACAGAGTGTCCTCATTAAAAATATACGAGGCACGCCGAGTGGCGTGTGAATGGAAGACAGACATTGTGGAACGAAGTCAGTGACTGCGCCGAGTCTGCTCTGCAGTGGGGTCTGCTTTTCTCCAGACTCTTGGGCCTTCGCTCTGGTTGTTGCTAATTAATTACTAGTCGTTAGTGCAGAACTGACAGCATCACCGTCTCCCAGAATGCACACTTGTCTTGGAGTGTCCCTGCTGTGCTACCTGGGATGGGTCCCTTGTCATCTCTGAGCCATGTGCTCTCTTTTATGAGATGCAGGTGACTAAAAGTCCCCTCACTGGAAAACCAGGTCCACACAGAGCCTGTGCACAGATACCTACGGCAGCTTCATGCACAACTGCCCAGACGTGGCAGCGACCAGGACGCCCTGCGGAAGGTGGACAAATGAATACACTATGGTACGCCCAGACAATGGAATATCATCCAGCACTAAAGAGAAATGAGCTGTCAAGTCATGAAAAGACACGGGAGAAACTTAAATGCATATCGCTAAGCGAAAGAAGCTGAGCTGAAACGGCCGCACACTGCATGGTTCCAAGTTTGTGGCATTCTGGGGAAGGCAGGACTGCGGAGACAGCGAGAGCATCAGTGGTTGCCAGGGGCTACCGGGGCTGCGGGCGGGACGAGCAGGCAGAGGACCGAGGCGGGGTCAGGGCAGTGGCACTGCTCCGTGTGAGACAACAGCCGTGGACACATGTCCTTGTGCATTTGTCCAAACCCAGCACCTCCAAACCAAATCTCCCCAAACCAAACCCAGAATCTCCAGCACCCAGAGTGACTCTAGCGAAAACCACGGGCGTGGGATGATAGGACGTGTGCGTGCAGGCTCACCGGTCTCGACAAGTGTCCACTCTGGTGGGGAAGCTGGTAACCGGGCGGCTGGGCGGTGCAGGGACAGAAGGTACATGGAACATCTCTGCACCTTTCCCAACTTTGCCATGAACCTAAAACTGCTTTCAATTTTTTTTCCTGAATCAACAGAAATTCTTCTAACCGCATCCCAGTCTCTGGGACCCAGACGCAGTCACAGATCTGCAAGCCCTGCTCCCCCCACACCCTACCAACGCTGGGGTTTCTGCAGAGCGCCTGTGTCAGCCAAGCGTGGACGACGGCCGTGGGCTCGGCGAGGAGGACCGTGCAGGGGAGACACAGGCACCGTGTACAAACCGGGTGCGCCGCGCAAAAGTAACCGATGGCCCTGCCTGCCGCGCAGCCACTTCATGCATTGAAAATCGCAGCTAAGAAAAGGGTGGCACCCTTTCTGTTCTCCTGGTGTCTTTTGGTTGTTGTTTTCATCCCAAGGGTGATGGGCTGGGTCCCCGAGCCGTCCTTCTCACCCCCATGCAGAGATGCTGGGGAGGACACTGTTGGCTCCCAAGGTAACACAGAGGGGTGTTTGCGTTTTGAATGTCCGGCCAGCACTGGCCAAATGGTTTAAATGACAAACTGCAATGCGAGTTCACATCACGGGCTTTGGTGGCTCACGCCTAAAACAGGGCTGTCCATTTCAGGTCCTCCGAGAAGCAGACACTTACCGGGAGGTGGGGAGAGTGAGGTCAGTGAAAGACGCAGGAAAGGACAGGGAAAGCCACCAACGGCCCTGCAGGTCTCACGGAACCCCTGCCCAGACAACGGGGAGCCCTGCGATGGCCGAGATGGCCGGGCCTTCACACCCATCCATGCTCTGCCAGGGAAGGGCGCCGCCTCAGTCAGGTTGCTGCGGCAGATCCCAAAGCCAGGCGGCACTCCGGCCGAGCGTGCGAACTAGCAGAGGAGAAGCGGGAGGTGTCGGACAGGCAGCGAGAGACCGGCTCCCGCGGGGCCTTGCAAACATCGTACAGGCATCTGGTACTCCGGTTGACATGGGAACCACAGGCGGGTTCCGAGTATGGGCATGACAGGACCCATGTCCGTGTGTGACGGGCCAGCGCGGCTGCTGTGACTGGCGGAGGCAGAAGCGGCAAACCTGGAGAAGAGGCGAGTTCCGTATCCACGTGAGAAAGAGCAGATGCGCCCACCAGAGCCCTGGCGGACGTGTGCTAAGAGAGAACGTTCTGGGTCTATTTTACAAGTGGCCTGAAAGGATCGCTTTGCATTCAAGTATACATTTCTTGTAAATTTTATAACACTTCTGTTTTTCCTGAAAATAGATTTTTTTCCTTCTTGAGAAAATGTTTCTATGTTTTCTTCCAATATTTATTTGCTCTATGTATTGATTGGATTCCTGTCTATTCTCTTTTTTGGAGGGATTTTTCTGGAGCCCACTTAATGCTGTTTTGGGGAAAAAATTGCTTCCTCAGCCTATAGTATTACTGTTATCCTAGGATTTCTTTTCTTCAACTTCCTGGGTTAGTTTATGTTATTTGTTATATTTCACATTACCTTTTTCTTGACTTTTTGCTCCTTTTGATGGAACACAGTCTTAAATAATTTCTTCAGAATTGGTGCACAGTAGATAAAATTTACCACTATTTGAATATCTGACATTGCTTTTATTATTACCTTCTTTCTTGGATGATTGTTTGGCTGGGTATAAAATTCAAAGTTCAAAATTAGTTTTCCTCAGAACATTGAGAACTTAGTTCTGCTGCCTTCTAAGATCCATTTTTATTTGTGAAAAATATGATCCAATTCTTATTTTTGTTCTTGCGAGTGACCCATGTTGACTCTTGGAAATTTTCGGATCATTTCTTCATACATGGCATTCTTAAATTTCACAGTCTTGTTAGTTTGCTGTTGTTATTGTTATTTTTTTGCTGGAAATATGGTATGTCCTCTTGATTGAATATTTCTGTCTTTCTTCCGCTTAAAGCCCTATATAAATGGCTTTTTCTTTGAATATTGCAGATTAGTGGTACAAGATGTGACTGACCTCTCTGTGCTGTTTATACCATCGACGGGTCACTCCTCTTTCTTACCTTTTTAAAATACATGTTAATGTGCTTTTCATTTACACCCTATTGCTATTTAGCTTTCGCAGATCTGTGTTTTCTCCCCAATTAGGTTACAAGCTCCTTGAAAGCACGCACTGTGTCTGATGGATACCTCATCCTCCGAGAGCCAAGTTGGGCAAACAGTGCTGAACCTCCAAAGTGTTTAAATCAGTTACATTTTCTAGTTTTCAGTCCATAGGCATGAGAAAATCCGACAGGCATTATAGGGAAGGACTTGGAGCATTGCAACAGCACCAAGGAAGGTGGGAGGAGAACAGGGAGAGAAGATGGACAATATAGAAGGTGGAATCGGGACAGAGCCATGCACAGGGATGGGGAAAGAGAACATTCCAGAACTGAGGCCAGAGACGAAAAGGGGTGCTGCAGCTTTCGTTGGCACGTGGTGTAGATGAGGTGAGGCTGCCGGAAGGAGCAGAACTGAGCTGGGTCCTGCACGTCTCCACCCCACCCACCCCCTTGTCCACACTTCCCCTGAGCATCCTTGGCATTCAGTGCCAACTGCACACTCCGTTCTTAGTTTTCCAGAAGTGAGTAGAACAGGATAATGATTCCTCTGGGGGAAGCAAATGCGGGGAGGGGACGTGGGGTGGCAGGTACTTTCTGGTAGCCGTAATGTTCTTCTTCACAAGCTGGATGCTGATGACACGAGTGCGTCCATTTTGTGAAAATGCGTAAGACTGCACTTTGCGATGTGTGCACTTTTCTGAATGTATGCTGCATGCAAACGCTTACATAAACAATGAATTATGCACAATCCCTACCCGCAAGGAGCTCCCTCTGGGGAGGAGAGAGGAAGATTTCCCTCTTATTGTCCTGTTCTGTGCACTAAGACAGAGATCTATCAGAGGTTTTTGAGAAAGGAAATGCTTAAAGCACATGATCATGCGTGACGCAGTTACCTGAGAGTGGCCATTAGCATGTCAGTTATGGGCCACGTTTTCCCGAAGCCTACCTTGCTTCCAGGCTCTCTGAAGTTGTAATCCATCCAAGTTAAACTGCGTGAGACATGCAAGAAAACAACTGGTTGTAAACAGTTTGCTCTTTGGTAACTTCCAAAGCCTGTTCCCCTAGATGCCAAAGGCATGAATGTTTGTGATATTTCCCGTCACCTTGTAGGTTAAGTTTGCAAGCTCAGCATTCAAAGTGCTGTTTGCTTGTTTATTCAATTCAGCGAGCATCTCTTAAGAGCCTCGGGAATTGCCAGGTTCTGTGCCAAGTGCTAAAGATCATGAGAGAAACAACACCAAACGCGGCCCCAAAGAGCTCCCAGTCTAGCAAAGTGACCAGGTAAATAAACCAAGAATGACGCAATGAGATACGTGTCAGAACAGAGGTGTGTGCAGGGTGACGTGAAAAGAATTATAAGAAGTCAATCCTCTGCACAAAAAGCTACACAAAGTCACTCCAACCAAACTCCCCATGGACTTCACTTTTTGAATTCGATTAAAGTAATTCTAAAGGTTGTCTGGAGCTGTGATTATTAAAATGTGATCTAGTACCTAGAGTGTCCCCAACACTTTTTCTAAGGGTCTACAGATCAAAATTGTTTACGTATCAGTAAGGTGCTGTTTGCCATTTTCATTTTCATTCTTTCACAAGTGATCGGTGGAGTTTTCCAGAGGCAACATGAGGTGTAGCGATGTCATCATTTGACAGCTCATGGAAGGTGTGCTTGCATACTTAAGTGCTTTTTAGAGCATTCAAAGTTAGTGTGTTTGGAGAATAAGTACATGCATTCGAGGGCTTAACTCAGCTCATTCTCTGTGTTTTATGGTGTTCTGCTGTGGTCTTACTATTTCCTACTTATTATCTCTGTAATGACATTTATCATCCTATAATCATTATCTTAAAATTCCAAAGTTTTCCTTGTGCCTATGCATAAAACAAGAAATAAAGCAACATGTCAGATTTTGCAATAATACTTAAAGTTTTTTTTAAAGTTTCTAATTATATTAGAAATGAATAAAAGGTTTATTCAAAGAATAAGGTAGGCCAGTGAAATTTAAGGTAAGAATACAAAAAGTTCATTGATATAATTTCAGCTGCCACATTGCAAACAACCTTTAAGAAACTACCACTTGCTGAGTTTTGGTGTAGTATCAAAGAAGAATATCCACAATTGCCTGAAAAGACTATTAAAATACTCCTTCCTTTCCAACTACTTATTTGTGTGAGGGCATATTTTCTTTGTACACTTTAACTAAAACAACATATGAAAATACACTGAATGCTGAATCAGATGTAAGAATCAAACAGTCTTCTAATAATTCAGACATAAAAGAGATTCTCAAAAATGTAAAAAAAAACCCCTCTCCTTACCAATATTTTGTTTTGAAAATTGTAGCTATGTTTTATAAAAATTATATTATTTATGTTAACATGTAACAGTTACATTGTATTTATTTTTATATATCTTAGTAAATAAATATTTTAAATATCTCTCACTTTTAATTTCTAATAGGTAAATATCAATAGGTATAGCACACAGAAGTAAAAATTCTTTGAAGTTCTCAGTGACATTCAAAAATGTAAAGAGATCCTGAAACCAAAAATTCTGAGAACTACTGATCTTAAAGGAAAAATGCATAAGCATAGTCAAAAATGTTTTGAAAAGGTAGAATAAGAAGGAGGAATTTTCCCTTCTCAATTTTAAACCACATTAGAATATAATGCAACAGTATGATGTGGCAACAGAAAACATATATCACTGTCCAGAATATATATAAACGTCCAATGATGATACAAGTAACATTTCAAATGGGAGGAGAGAAGGTTTACTTAATACACCAAAGACATAAGGTTACATTTCTACCTGATTCCATTTTTAAAATATGCTTATTTCCCTACCTCTTTCCTTATACCAAAAACAATTTACAGATTTTTTAAATGTTTAAATTTTTTTAATTAAAGCAATGAATGATAATATAGGTAATTCTTTATAATCATGATAACTATGCCACTGAGATACATACAATGAAAAATAGTAAATATGATGATTCAGAAGTTAAAATTATCTTTACGATTAAAAATTCCATGAAAAGTTATAATACAAATAAAATATTGGGAAAATATTTGTAATATATTTTATAAAGGGTTGATATACTTAAAATATAAGGAGCTCTCACTAATTAATAAGTAAAAGGACAATCACTCTAAGGAGGTAATTCACAAAATAAGTTACTCGAAGACTAATAAACAGATTTAATTTTTTTTTTTCTCATCAGAATCAAAGAAACAGAACATTTAAAATAAGTACCATTTTCTACGGATTGTATTAACAGAGAATTTTAATACATGGTCCCGGGAACTCCGTGGGAAAACAATCACTTTGATCTCTGTTCTTAGGATCCAATTAGCTCATCTTTTCTGAAGAGCTTTTTGTCGACACGTTACAAGATTTTTAAAATGTGCATATTCTTTGACCAGAAACTTTCATTTTGAAAAATTCACACCATGAAAAAAAAATCCAGCAAAATGTGCAAGGATTATAGTTAAGAATGTTCTTTACAACATTGTTTTCATTCGAAAAAAAATTAAACCGACCTAATTATCAAGCATTAGTAAGGGATTATTTCAGTAAAATATGGTGTGACTTTAGACTCAAATACTGTGCAGCTGCTAAAAATAATAATGACACGCCTGGAAAGTTCCTCATGATGAATCGTGAGCTGAAAACAGTAGACTGTAAATTAATATGTGTAATATGAACCCACTTGTGTGAGATGTGACTGGTATTTACCAACACGCAAACCCTCCCCCTCGCCGGGGCATGCGGGAGGCAGCCCTCCCAGTCCCATTGGGGATGGAGGGCATCATGTGACCCGCTCTGGCCCGGGGCACGTGTGCAGAGTGGCTGGCGTGATCTCTGGGCCGAGGAAGCCCAAAGCTGATGCTTAACTCTGCAGTCTCTCTTCCTCTTCGCAGCACAGAGGAAGGCCATGTGGTCCAGACCGTGCAGTGACGAGACAGGGAGTCTCTGCGAGCCTGGCTTCCTGCATCGCTGCGTAGCCCCTGCCGGCCGGAGCTGGAAAAGCATCACGCATAGAAATGAATCTTTGTTTTATTAAGCCGCTGGGAGTCCGTAGTTAATTTATTGCTCCAGTAAAACTTAGCTAACATGAGTAATACACGATTTTTTAAAATAAAATCACAACAAACGGGATATGTGAGTACACGCACTTGTGTGTGCATGCGTGTGTGTGTGCATGCATGTGTGTGTGCGTGCGTGTGCGTGCATGTGTGCATGCGTGCATGTGTGTGTGTGTTTAGTAAAATATCTGAAAAGCCGTGTCCCAACACATAGGCGGTGAATGTCTCTAGCTGGTGGACAGTCACGGTTTCAGTTTTATTCTGTGTTCCTTTTGCTGAACTGTCTACAATATACACGCATCCCTTTCACAATCAGAAATATGGAAGCTATTTCCATTTTGTAATAGAAAGCACGGTGGGGAGGGGATTGTGTCAGTCGTCGGAGGGTTTGTGTCCACACGCATCCGGCTGTTATGAGGGGAGGAAGACCGTCACCCTCTGAGCACGCACGCTCTTCCCAACGAACACGCGTGTCGCGTGTGGGAAAGAATGCGTCTCTTTTTGGAACAGCGCTGAGGAGCGACCAGCACCAGAGTGAAACAGGAGATTGCTGAAGTGGGAGGCTGTCAGCCGGGCAGGCCGTGAAGGCCAGACTGCAGAGGAGGACCTCGCAGGAGAGAGGAGGGGACGGAACGGAACCCGGGCCGCTGACCCAGAGCGCCGGCCACATCGTTGCAACCGCGCTCCGGGGCCGCGGGAGCAGCTGCTGAGAGCCGCGGAGCCACGGAGCCCGCGAGCTCAGGCACAGAGTGAGCGCGGTCTGTCTGTGTTTGTTCACGGAATGTTATTTGCTTTGTGACCCAGTGGGGGAAAAAATCCTGTCTTTTTCAAGATGGGAAATCAAAGTGGAGACTCTGATGCCTCGTCACAGAGTCCTGCCGCGCCCTGCCTGCGTCTCACCGGGCGCCTCCCACGGGCTCCGACGGAAGTATTTTTAGCACCGGGCATGTCCCTGATAGTGTACGGGACATGTTTACACTACAGAGTCGATTTGTTGTCGATCGGAAATTTCAGTGTAACTGAGCATTCTGTATTGTCCTTTGCTGAACAGGCGGCCCCAGGAGGGAGACGGTATGCACCCCCCACCCCGTCCCTGACAAGGGCGCCGGACTCACATCACCCTGGAAGTCACAGTTTGTTCCAGGAGAAGCAGCTGCGTCCAGTGCGCAATTTGTCCCACACTTGCGGACCCAGCCGCATTTCACACCCTGAGCAATGCCGGCGCCAGCTGGCCAGTCCTCTGCTCAGGGGTCCGGGCCCAGCACGAGGCCCTGCCCGAGTCCAGACACACGGGCCCGGCCGAGCCTCGACTCAGGGTCCACCTCCATTCCCCCACCCCCACCCCGTCCCCAGCCTTAGGGACGGCAGTGGCTCCCGACAGCTGCTGCTTCATGGTGCATGAGCGTTTTCTTTTGGCCTTTTTAGTCTTTAATAACGAAGGAACAATTCTTTATATCGAACTTTCTCTGTTAAAATAACGGCCGTGGTTTCTGTCTGTGGACGAGGCTTGTCTGATACACCCATCCGTGCCTCGCCCTGGGGCCGGGCGTAGAAAGCGCCAGGGAGACTGGACGGTGGCGCTATCGTGAAGGAGAGGAGAAAAGCAGCTGAGCCCGCCGGGGGTCACCAGGGAACAGCCGCAGGCCTTCCTGACAAGGGAGCAGGGCTGAGCATGCTCCAGGGACTGACATTAAAGTAAAGTTAATGCTACTAGAAAACAACAAGGGATCAAGCGAAGACACGGACATGAAAGTGAATGGCAGGAAGTGGGGACACTGAGTCACGGTGCGTGGGACCAGCGGCCTCCAGGTGGGCTGGAGGGCGGGGAGGGCAGCAGGCAAGCTCCTCCCCAACCTGCAGACACAGGGCAGCTCCCCACGGCACAGGCAGGCTCCCAGGACCTAGGGGAGGGTGGCCAGGTGACACGGAGGAGGAGGGAGCCCTGGGAGGCCAGGCTCTGAGAGCTTCCTCCAAGACAGACAGCCTGGCTTTCCTGGAATCATCCGGAGCTCCGCTCCCTGCCTTCTCGCCTATGGCCTGGCAGGGGAGAGTGGCAGGGTGGCAGGAAGGAAAAGTGGGATTTGGGGACAGGGTGGGCAGGACCTGGGCTGTCCCGGGCCAGTATGAAACCTCCGGCTCCAGAGCCTGCACTCCGAACCCCCACAGGAGGAGGGCGAGAAAAGGAGGTGCAACGGCTCTTGTTGTAGGGAGACAGATATTTGCACATTATGTTGCCGTGAGGGAAAAAATGCTTTTGCTTTTTGGTCCTTCACGTGGAATTGGACTGCAGAGCCACCGTGTGTCGCGGGTAGGGTGCGCAGGGACGGGAAGGGAGCACGAGGGAACCTGCGTCCCTTCGCACTGGGGGAGATGCGAAAGGCCAGGAGTCGCGGGACACGCAGCCCCCCCACGCTGTCACGCAGAAGGTCCCCGAGGAGCGGCTCTAGGAGCTAAAATGGACACTCCCGACTGTGAGCGGCGTCCAGCTGCGGGTTATTATGGGCTGCTCTGCACTCCCGCGGCTTGGCGGGGAACAGGGGCTGATCTCAGGGGACACCAGCCTGGGAGGTGGGGAGGCCGGGACTGGAAACAGGTCAGGAACTGGGGGCGCCCGCCAGGGCACTGCCATAAACGGAATGTTTCCCTTTTGCTTCAGATGTTGAAAACTGTCTCTTTTTGAACTGTTCACTGAAGTGCCACGTCCCTGCAGAAAAGTGGGCAAATTATACGTGCGCAGCTTGATGCACTTTGATAAACTGAATTTATTCAGGTCGCCAGAGCCCGCCCCAAGAACAGAGCAGGGCCAACACGTCTGAGGCCACTCTGTGTCCCCTTCCGGCTCCTACCTGCCCACTCTGCAAGGTGACCACGCCTTGAACCCTAACGTTAAAGGTGAGTCTCGTCAGACTGCGAACGACACATAAATAGAGCCACACAGTAAATTCCCTTTTCTGTCCAGCTTCCTCTGCTCAGTAATAGTTTTGTAGGACTCGTCTACATTGTTGCGCGGGGTTGGTTGTCGGTTGTTCGTCTTGGGGCTGCTGTAAATGCCACAGCTGCCAACATTCCTATAAAAGTCTTTTGATAGACCTTGTAAGCGTTTTTAAAAAACCACATTTAGTATCTAGTTTTAAATGGGTTTTTCCCTCAACTACACTGAACCGCCTCATCTCCACACCTGCAGTGACGTCTCTCATAGACATGCATTGATTCAGTTCAAAGTCTGAAAACAGAAATTAAATAAAAATAAAACCCCAGGTGCCAATCAACGGCAGAAAGGACAAGTCCGTGCTGGTATAGTCACAGAATGAAGTGCCACGTGGGACCGCGGGGTGGAGGGGAGCAGAGGGACAGTGCCCTGTTTTGTCACCGCTTCCCTGAGCCCACGTCACACAAGCAAACAGTCCCCTCCCACTCCAGGCGGCCGTCTAGGTCCTGGCAAAGACGGCAACGGCCCCGGCAAGGACGATCGGAAAATCCAGGTGCGAGTGGAGTCACGCCAGGGTCACCCTCACACTCCCTCGGACCTGAGCTGTCCGCTTTCTTCTCTCTCCTGCGTCCTGATTCCCTGTTTCTGTCTGATAGCTTCCTCTTCCCATGTGAGCCGTCCCGCACGCCGCCGGGGCAGCGCTCGCCGAGACAGACGGACACCCAGGTTCGGAGCAGGGTTGGGATGAGGTGAGCATGAGGAAGCTGGAGGGACCACCCGCATACACGGGAGTGAGGGGAGAGCAGAGGGAGACACAGGGAGAGACAGACAGACAGGGACAGAGGGGAATGCAGAGAAGCTGCCTGATTCAACAGAGTTGTCACACCCTGAAAACGGGGCTTGGACGGTTGTTTCCAAACCCACAGGGAAGGGTGACTCCATGCCCCACGAGATGCTCTAAGACTGCCGTTCACGGGCCACGTAGCGACAGTGTCCAGGCGGAAAAGCCCCGATTTGCGCTTAACCGACCGCTCCTCCCACGGGTGTCCGTGTTGGGGAAACTCCTGCGGCTTGCAGAAGGGTCGCGTGACACGGGTGAGGACTTCTGTCTCCAAATCAAATCTGAGGAGAGAGCCAGTAAGGTTTGGAAAGCAAACGTCGAGAAGTGCTCTAAATGTCTCGGAGTGCTGCAAAAACACGCATCGATGTCGATGGCTTTTCAATAAGTGCTTGTGGGGGGAACCTCTTTCCAGACGCAGGAATCTGAATTGCTTCATTTCAGATCGTTTCCTCCAAACTTTCGATAACTCGTGCTCAGTCATCTCGAGAAGAAAATAAAGAAGATCGTTCTCGAGAAATAAGTGTCGACAAGCACTTCGCTTTGGAGCAGCCGCCGGGACCGTCAGCACGGAGCCACCGCGCGGCTTCCTGGAGGTTTGCATGGACCTTTTCCCCGCGAGGGCCGGCCCAGGCCCGGGAGCGCGTCCCACGGCGCCTCGAGCGCCTCTTCCCTTCCGGGAAGACAAATGATGAACTGCGAAGAACCTTCCCTCCCTGCCAGGGGCTGAGCAGGAAGCCCTGACAGTCAGCCCAGAGGGATCATTTTCCAGTGTAACCGGTGTGTTTTGTGTGTTTTTTTTCAGTCTGTTTCCCAGGAATCTTGCCTGAGATTTTCCCGGCGTGATCCATTTTAGAAGAACTCTCGTCAGTGAGCCGTGGGGACGCGCAGAGACCAGCCCCGGGCATGGACGAGGCCCCGTCGGCTCTGCTGTAGAGACAGGGAGCCGGGCCGCAGAGCCGCCTGATCCTCGCCCCTCCGACGCGGGGAGAGCCAGCCTGCAGGTCAAAGGCAATGACGTCATAAGTAGAGCCAAAGCCACGTGACAGCACAGGTGGAACAGTGAAACACAAAGGATAGCGATTCGGTGATGGTGTCATCAGGAACACCTGGGTCTGCTGAGGCTTCTCCCGGAAGAGGACTCATTCTCAGCATGGCCCTATGTCAGTCAGGAATCAAGAGAGAAACGAAACCACTAGATAGGAATATGAACTTGCATGTCCAATACTGTCAATAATTAGATTTATTTGTATTTGATAGAAATATTATTCTGATGGTAATGTAAAAAACCAATAGACATAGAATATGTGTGTATATATATATATATATAGAGAGAGAGAGAGAGAGAGGCTCATTAGGGGGAACGGACTCGCGTGGTTACGCAGCCTGAGAAAGCCCATGACCCGCCGCCTGCAAGCAGAGACTCGGGAAAGCCGGGAAAGCCGCGCTGTCATTCCAGCTCAAGTCCAAAGACCCGGGAACCAGGGGAGCTGACGGGCACGTCCCAGTTCAAGGGCTGGAGAAGATGAGATGAGCTGTCCCGGCTCAGGCGGGCGTGCAGGAAGAGAAAGGGTGGATCTGTGCTTTCTGTGCCTTTGTCGCTCCATTCAGACCCTCCGTAGACGGGATGGTGCCGCCACGCTGGGGAGGGCCGTCTGCTTGACCGAGTCCACCAGTCCAAACGCTCGTCTTCTCCAGAAACACTCCTCATTGCACCAGAAATAACGTTTAATCGGCACCCTGGGTCACAGTCACGCTGACACGTTAAAAATTAACCATCACAGATGAAATCTGAAAGTCACCATTTTCACTAAAAGAGGAGCAGGCAAAATGCCCTTC
Organism: Cheirogaleus medius; assembly: GCA_008086735.1. Taxonomy (NCBI): domain Eukaryota; kingdom Metazoa; phylum Chordata; class Mammalia; order Primates; family Cheirogaleidae; genus Cheirogaleus; species Cheirogaleus medius. Next base: position 1,561,080 of record VBSM01002223.1, read on the forward strand.
TTTCCAGCATAGCAGCACACAAGGAACACAGGCAGCTCAGGAAAATGCACGCAGGAATGCCGGGCTGGAAACCAGCGGGTGCGTGCACTTCCTCGTCGACCGGGCAAAGCTGCGCCGATGCCCGCCCTCCGCCCGGCCCGCAGCAGACACCGGGTATGCAGCGGGAAACCGGGGAAGCGGGCTGAGAGTTGCCGCGTGGTCTCAGGGAAGAGTCATCGAGGGCTTCTCCAAGGAGGTGACGTTTGAGGAGGATCTAAATGACACGAGGCAGTGAGCAACTCATCTGAAGGAAGTTCATCCAGACAGAGGGGCGGCAAGCCCAAGAGCCCAGGGCAACGGCAAGCAGGGCCCGGCTTCAGCTCACGATGCGCACACCTGTACCTGGAGAACACCGAAGCGAGAAAGTAAAAGAACTTCTGGCCGGATGAGAGAAAAAGTAACTATTCTAGCCGCATCTGACTCGATGTCCTCACTGGTTTCAGTGGGTAGAGAACCCAGTCCGTGCAAGGGAACGTGTGAGTGGAGAAGAAGAAACGGGCACACCCGGTTTAGACGGATCGATCTCTTTGCACCGACAGGTGGCCAGCTCCTCCCGCATTGCCCAGGGCTGGCCCAGTTTGAAACAGGAAGTCCCACACCCCGGGACTGGCCCGACTGAAGGGTGAGTGTTAGAGAGAAACCATCGTGAAGCACATGAACACGTTCTCCAACATAATGAAAAGGAGAAACCGCGGTCAAAACGAAGAGAATGATTTTGAAAAATAGTTTCGAGAAGAAACACAAGTAACTTTAAAAAGTATCTTCTTGCTGTTCTTAAAGACTCCAAAGGGAAGAATTGAATATGGCGTACAAATGCAGAAATTATTCGTGAAACAAAGAAATACAGTACGAAAACATTAACATAAAAGCCGTAACACATATAAAGTCCCAGCTCATATGAACAAAGACACAGAAATGGGGATAAGGAATGATTAATTTATGGATTCAGTTTTTTCCTGATCAAAACACCTGTTCAGAGTCTGTTGCAAGGAGGTAAAGAAATAGCCTTGAAAAATGATTATAAAATTCATCAGAAAGGAAAACCCTATAAAAATAGCCAATATTTTGGAGAGGGGGAATGGTTTAAAAGCAGCTGGAACTTGCACTGCTATATAGTCAAAAATACTACAAGCAATATTGTACTAACTTAATAAAAGCCAGGGAATCAAATAAAAGGCTTAGAAATCATCACAGGTAGATTGGATAATTTAATACAAGATAAATATAAGTGAGTATTTAATAAATGGTGCTGGGAAAATTGGCCAAATATTTGGTGAGGAAAGAGAGTTGATTTCTTGTCTCAAACCTTACACTGAAAAAAAGTCCAAGCCAAGAAATACAAAGAAAAATGTAAATGAGTGAATAAATAAACAAATTAAAAGAAGATGAAAACGCAAGAAAATCAGGCAAATATTTACCTGATCTCAGGATGGGCAAAAGCACTCTCAGCAAACAAACCATAGGACAAGTCAAAAGGGAGATCTTGAAGTCTGATTCCATTTGGATTCAAAACCTGTCCATCAGTATACATTATTAGCAAATTGAACAGTAAATGAAAAACTGGGAACAAATATTTGAACTATGAGACTGTAGGTTAGTATCTTTAATATATGAGAAAATCTCAGCTATCAGAGAATATCAAAACTACCTCTAAAATATATAATAATAAACCATTTCCAGCTATCAAATTAGAATTTTTTAGATTATAGTATTTAGTGCTGGGAAAGATGTTGGAAAATTGTCATCCACACATTGCCTTTCTGGCAATACATATCAAGACCCAAAAAGAAAATTGTATCATCTGGCCTCCCAATTCTACTTCTAGAAACTTACAAAGATTAAAATATACAGTCACAAAATTTTGTATGTAAGAATAGTTGATGCTGCAATATTTATAAAAATGGAAATAAGTATATATGTGTGCCACAATGATTATTTCTGAAAAGTAGGATTGAAACCAGCTCTTTCATTTTATTCTATTTTATTTGATTCCTTGTGCCATTATCTACTTCCCGGTTTTCTTTCTGTAAAAGTCTACTATTTATGAACAAAGAACACCCAACAAATATTATTTCAAAAAAAATATTGGTCTGAAATCACACAGTCTAAATAAGAATTTGGATTTCATCACCCTACTTTGAACAAGTTTGGCTGAAAAGGTCTAACTAATCACTAACTACAGGAAGTTTTATCGGTTTGGAAGGCATTCAGCTTGTGGGGACTTGGGGTAAAGAAGGGAAGATGCCCCATTTGGGACATTTGCAATATCCCAGGCACACATGTTAGGCTGATAGCAGTGCAGTGATTTTTTAGAGAAGTTATTAAATGAGATGGGAATTTGGAAACAATAAAAAGGACCTGAGAAATAGGAAGGATGTGGTATAAGTAAAGAATGTCTCCTTTTGAGCTCAGGAGTTCAAGACCAGCCTTAGCAAGAGCGAGACCCGTTTCAACTAAAAAAAAAAAAATAGAAAGAAATTAGCTGGACAACTAAAAAATATATACATAAAAAAAAAATTAGCCGGGCATGGCGGCGCATGCCTGTAGTCCCAGCTCCTCGGGAGGCTGAGGCAGGAGGATCGCTTGAGCCCAGGAGTTTGAGGTTGCCGTGAGCTAGGCTGATGCCACGGTGCTCTAGCCAGGGCTATAGAGTGGACTCTGTCTCACACACACACAAAAAAGGATGCCTCCTAAATCTGCCACGAAAACTGCGCAGCAGAAGGGAAGAAGAAACACGAGAGTGTCCAGGCGGAAGCGCCACAGCCCCAGGAGAGAGAGGCGGAGCCTAATCAGCCACAGGTACTCTCTCAACTCCAGGAACAGGTCTGTCCCTTGCAGAGAACAGGCGGGGTTGGTTGCTCACGGGAAGGAGCATCAAACATTTAGAAACTGCACGTTACTCTAATTCTAATACGTCAAAGCAAGCGCCCCCAACCCAACAATAACACAAACGAGGCTCTTGCTTTGCACTCGGGTGAGGGGTGAGCAAAGAAAAGGTAAATATTTGAACAGTCCTTTAAAGGAAGAAGGGAAACAGTGAAGAAAATGAAGGAAGAAAGGGAGAAAGAGAGAGGGAGGAAGGAAAAGAAGAGAGGGAAGGAGATGGGGAGAGAGCAGAAGAAAAATAACACTGTTTTAGAAGTTTCAAAAGCCATTTGGAGAACGAAGTCAGAACCGTATTCAGCCCATGGTTCTCGCCCTGCTGTGGCCATAAGAAAATCCCTTGAGCTCTCCGGATCCCAGTTTCTCCTCCTGCAAACCTGGCAGGGTAGCAGATAGGCTTTGTAGGCTACAGGGGAAAGTTTTAGAATAAATTGCAACAAAACTTAACCAGGAATGACCATCCCTTATTCCCGTCCAGCAGCAAGCAGAGCGTTACTTTTGAGTTTCATACACACGCCCTCATCTGAACAGGAGTGGACTTGGTGAAAGCTGAGACCACAGCCTCTGTCTCTCCCTCCCTCCCCCACCCCTTGGTGTCGTCACAGCCACAGAATGATAAAGTTGTAAGTAGGAAGCATCACATGCACCAAATGCCATCAAGAGGGCTGGAAATGGCTTGTGACTTTCGCACAATAACTGATGATTTGGGCAATGATAGCTTCGGTGGGTGTTGGGAGCATAGGACAGATTTCAGTGGACTCAGAGAAAAGTGGGAAATTCGGGAATAAGAAAACGAAGACAGAGGGTGTGAACTACCGTTTCGAGCAGGTCGAAGTTATGAGACGCGGCTGTGTGCTTGGCGGATCCAGGGCCACCCGGAGGTGAGTGCTGTTTGCTCTCTGTTTCTTTCCAGGCGAGAGAGACTTGCACGTGTTCGTGAACCGCAGGGAGAGGGTGGCCGAGGGGAGGAATCACAGGTCAGTCGCGCGGGAGGGAGTGGGGTCCCCGGCGAAAGAGAAGTACCTCGTCTATGACTCAGGGACAGAAGGGAAGAGTCCCTCGTGGCTGAGTAGAGGGAAGGTTGGCGTGGAGGAGAAGACGGGAGGGCGAGTGTGACCCTGCTGCCTGTCGAGTCCACGGTGAAGCCGTCTGCTGGGAGAGCTTGCACAGGGCACATCTCTAACAGGGGGTGACGGTCTGCAGTAGCCGCTGCTTGTGCCGGGAGCAGGGCGTGACCACGTTTGCAGATGAAGCTTAAAGAACAGAAATCGATGCTTTTTGGCAATTTTTCTCTCCGTTGTTGCTTGCCCACTAATACGAAGGTTCAAAGGTGGGGTGACCGGAACAATTTGAGACTGAATCTCGCAGGATGGAGATCGTAGAAGGGTAGAAATTGCAGGACGAACAGCAGCAAGGACTCAGAGCGAGAGTAAGGGCTTAGAGAACGATGATCTCTTGCTCGGGCCGGACGGGGAGCAGAGGGGGCAGGGATGCGAGGTCGGGGGGAGTGGAAGCGCAGGGGATGTGTGTGTGGCCAACGAGCAGGATTGCGGAGATTGTAGCATGCACAGTGGGAGTGAGGCACGTGGAAACGGAAAGAGTGAGGTCAGAGGGCAACGCCGGAGTTTGAGATTCAAGCTCTTTCCCAGAAGCACCAGCGGTAGACGCTCGGGCTAACTGGGTCAGGTCCTCTCCCCAAAGTGTCTGTACACACAGGAACCTTCCAGCCCGTCTCCCGCTGCCACGGCCACGCCAGCTCACCGTCCACGGCCATGTGCCGGCCGTGACCAGTAGGCGAGGGGAGGCAAGACCTCCACTGCCAACGTCACCCACGTGGGAAGCGATCATCCTCAGAGGTCTCAGCCGCTGATCTTGCTGGTTCTCGATAAGCCGATTGGCCCCACACCAGTGTTCTAAATCCTTCCTCGGAGTCAAAGCCCTCTGGACGCCCTGGTGTCAGGGATCCACAGTGTCTCCCCCACGGTCCAACAGTGATGCACACATCTCCCGACAGCGTCCGTAGACTCCACTTGGAAAACAGGAAGAATGAGACAACTCAACTATGTCTTTAATACTACAGGAGACTACAAAATGTCCCAAGGTCAGAAGGTCCGATCTGGAGGGGTCACTAAGAATGCAGGGTGTCATTAAGCAACACAACCACCTAGCGGGCGAATGAAATGGGGAAGAAATGCAGAGGAAATTGCTGGGATGAGTTTGCAATGTCCTTGAAGCAGTCTGCTGGACATGGCGCACCCCAATTCCATTTGAGGATCACCGCCCCCCCAGATGTTAGAAGTGGACGCTTTCTGGATGATGGCAGGATCCAAGGTCGCCAAGGCTATCAATAGATTATGAAGTAAGGAGGTCAAGGCCACTGGAAATGAGGCGGTCACAGAACTCTAAAACCAATGTGTTAGTGACGGATTATCCAGAGGGGTGAGGTTCCCCAGGGTTCTAAGGGGGCTTGGGGTGGATTCCACAGTCTTAGATTAATTTTATGGTGAGTAAATGATAGCACCAAGGAACGATGTGAGCTTCATGTGACAAGGGAGTTTTGCTCAGAAGTTGGAAGAGGAAGCAGAGCCCCACAGCAGGGCAAACGCTCTCCCACCGGCTTCGTTACTTAGAGAGCACACATGGAGCATCCCCCACGAGAGAAATTAATACGCTTAGCGTGAATCTGAGCTTTGGGCAGGGCAAGAGGTGGAGTGAGCGTTTGGCGAGGAGACGGGAATTTCAGGATATGTCTCCATGATAGCAGGAGATCCAGAGGGCACGAGGCACAGGACTGGAAAGATCCACAATGAAAAGTCCAGGAAGGAAATGCGGAGAAGAAGCAGGAACGTGAGCATATGGAAAAGGTGGCCCAAGGGCTCCCATTTTGGATGGTGGCCAGAAACAAATGGAATTCGCAAGCTTCTCAATTATAAAAAGATGAGTGATTAAATCTTATCTGGGGAGGACCTGAGCTTCTGTGAGCCATTCTCAAAAGGCGTTTACCAGGCTGACTTTTCTCACCCGAACCTTTGCGATGGTCTTCTCTTAACTAGGTGTTTAAATCCCCGGCTGCAACTCCCACCTACGTCCAGCCCACATACTCTCACCGGAATTATTGTTCTAAATTCTGGATTCAGGACCTATCGCTCTCCTGCTTTGAGTACTTCATCAGCTCCCCGTTGTATTAAGGGTAAAGTACAAACACTTTAAACACGTCACATAAGGCCCGGCACAATCTATTCCGACGCCACCTACCAGCCCGACCCCTTCCTTCCCACCCGTGCCAGTCACGCTGGCGACCTTCCACAGGGAGCGTTGGGAAAACGGACGGGAGTCCAGTCTCCAAAGGCAGTTTGCATGGGTCGGAATCCCTGGTTCATCACATACACTGATGGTTAATTAACCACACGTAGCCCTTGCCACATCCTGAAAATGGGATGGTAATGACATCTGCCCCAGAAGGTCATTATAGGATTAAATGAGTTCGTACAGGCAAAGCACTGGGTATGCAATCAGTAAATATTAGTGATTATAGAAAACGTGTTCACGTTTCCGAGATGTTACACCCTCATCTCTCTGCTGGAAATGCTCTTCCCACCGTTCCCATCTCAAAATCCTTATCTTCTCTCAAGTCTCAACTCAAATACCACTTTGAAGTTTTTGGAGTATTTTCTTTACCTTTTGTTATCCTCCAAGTTAAAATTAATCACCGACTTAGTGCTCCCATGAGATTTATCTAGACCCAATTAGAGCGATAACAGCATTGTGTTTGAATTAACTGCTTAATGTGGCTTTACCCGATGCAAACCAAGAGGGGGCTCACCTTTCCACTAAGGACCACAGTCTGATGCACAAGCAATGAAAAGGAAATGTATATTCTTAAGCAGAAAGGAAGAAACATGACTTGCTGTGTTTTCAAGAAAAAGAATTACATGCTTTCCTGACTGGCAGTAAGAAGTCCAATTACTGTCTCATTTAAAATCTCTACCATCCAAGTGTCTAAACAGTGCTTAGTACCTAGCAGGTGCTCAGTAGAGGTCTTTTGGATCAAATGGAATGGAATAGAGCAAGATGAAATGGAATTAAATGTAGTTATGTTTCGGGGAGATAGAGGTATCCACCACCCAGACCCATTGAATCGCAAGTCTGACTATCACAGGGTTTAAGTGTTTTGCAGAAAAACTCCAAACTGAACCACTAATAACATAAACAACTGAGATGCATTTTAATGAGCGACAGAAAGTTTAAAATATCCCACCACACTAGCCAGCAATATGTCCCTTTTCTTGCCAGTAATATTTTCAATGGGAAAAGAATCTACAAGTATTTCTAGCTCCCTTTATGTTATTAAAAGTACCGGCATAACCTAGCAACCACCAAGATACAGATATTAAAACAGACACTTTAAAATATATTCCAGTACTTTGCCATCCATTTAGTGTAAATGTCTATGTTCTAACAATTACTCATTTTGTATTTATGAGAATAACTGCGCGCCATTTTCCCAATGTCTTTTTCGAGACCCCATCCCCTTTCCTCCCCCTCCCTTCAATATTTTGACTGATCTACTCAGAGAAGGAGGGAGGGAAAAAAACAGGTTAGTTTTTTAACAATAGAAGAAGTGAGCATCGAAAAAGGTGCCGTGCCGGGACAGTCAGGTGGCGTGGAAGAACGCCTCCCCAGGTCCGACAATATAACCTGGACGTCCTCTTTTTAAATCCGGGCAGGCTGCTTTATTTGCAATGGAAGGGCGTCGCTTTGGTTGAAAATCTTTGCGTCGTCATGCAAAGCGTTACAGAGGCCCTTGTGATAAATGTCTTAGGTCAATTCATCTTCTCTTAATCTTTCAGTCTGGGGATCAGAAATAGGTTCACACTAGCGTTTAGCCAAGTCTCGGGGCAACGGACAGCAGGGTCATAGAATCGGGGGTTAGAAAGAGTCTCCAGCATCACCCAGCCGCCCTCCCACGGGTCTTTGAGAAGCACCCGCCCAATGCCTTGGCCACGGAGACCTCACTGGCAGGGTTTGGTGCCACTAGAAGAAAGGGGATGAGATCTAGGCTGGAGGTGGTAGGGGGAAACTTGGAGGCTTTTCAGTGAAAAGCTTGCCTGTGGACGGAAGTCAGGACGCTGGGAGTCAGTCTAGGCACAGAGCAAGTCAAACAAGGTCCTTTTAACCTTCCTCCTCTATAGCAGATATCTGCGGGCTTTCATAATTTTTTTTTAAGAGACAGGGTCTCTCTCTGTCACCCAGACTTGAGTGAAGTGGCCTCATCATATAGCTCACAGCAGGCTCAAACTCCTGGGCTTAAGCGATCCTCCTGCCTCAGCCTCCCGAGTAGCTGGGACTGCAGGCATGGGCCACCATGCCCGGCTAATTTTTAAAAAATTTTTTTGTAAAGAGGGGATCTCGATACGTTGCCCAGGATGGTGTCACACTCCTGGCCTCAAGCAGACTTCTTTGATTACTGAAGACAAAAAAGCAGATGGCGCTGGAGAAAACACATGTGACAGAGAACGCAGAGCCGAGGCAGGAGGCAGTGTGGCCAGTGAAGTCCACACAGTTTGGAAAAACTCAGAACATCTTTTCCCCAGGTATTATTATAAAAAGAAAAATAATTGGAGATCGAGATACATTTCTAAAAATTTATTTTTCATTTACTCGACTTTGATTAAGCTATTTCCCTCTGCCACGTGCTGTCTTAGGAACTGAGGATGAAACATAATTTCCCTCCCTCTAGGAGAAGCCTAGAATTGGAAAATCAAAGTGGAAAGAAGAAGATAAACAGAACAATGAAAGCAAAAGACGGAGAGGAAGGAGGGAGGTGCTTAATCTACCTCGGTCAGCAGGACTTCCAAGGGGAGGGACCAGGTTGATGTTATCAATAAAAAGGCTGTAGATGTTTTCTGGCCACCTTTTTTTATTTTTTTCCTGCAGTTGAGAACGATAGAACGAAGGAGCTGAATGTAAGCTTAACTAAGTAAGAGCCGAGAACGGGATGCGGTTGCTATAGCAACCCGACAGCGTCTCCTCCTGCATCTTCTGCATCAGCGTGAAGATTTGCTGCAGTCTAGGACCAGACTTCAGGAGCGCAGGGTGATAAATGATTGACTCTGGAAGAAAGGGACCAGGTGAAAGAATCTGAGGCCACGCCGTGCAAGGGGTGTCTGGAAAAGTGCCGCGAGGTCAGCCTGCAGCAAGGGGCGTTGAGATGGTTCTTGGCCCTTGCTGAGCACTGACGTTGGCCGTCCCATAAATCACCCGGTGATGCACCGGTGGGGAGATGGCAGCATCGGCTTCCTTGGCACTGGCCTCCAGTAATTCCCACATTGTTATGGCCGACTCCCCACCCGCTCCTACTTCTGCAGGAACCTGAGTCCCTGGATACAGGCGTGTCAGCGTCTCCACTTCTGAATTCCTGCAACAACCGCGTGCTTTGCGCCTCGCCTGGCCTGCGCCTCCTTCTCCAAACCCTCCGTCCCCCCCTGCCCGGCAGGCCCCGCGCATGTGGTCCTCGGGCTGCAGAAGAAGATGGACCACGAGTGGGAACACGCGGCTGGGCTGAGTGAGGAGACGGTGCAGAGAGTGTGAAATCAAGACTATTTCTTAACTGCCTTCCACCCCAGGCCTGCAGAACAAATGGGACCCTGAAAAATCGCTGCCTGCCAAGCCCAGCGCCGTCTGCCGCGGGCCCCAGGATCAGCGCCGCGCTGCTGATGGCACCGGCTCGCGAGTGCTGTCTGGGTACCCGGGATGGACGGGAGGGTGTAGGACCAAGTGGGTTTTTTACTGAGATTTAAGGCAGAGCAGATAATTCATACTGGAGGCAACATGAGCCACTGCGAACTAGCACAGTGGCACATAGAAAGAAGGACCTCGAGTCTGTTGAGCAAGGACAGAGGTCAGCAGAGAAGGCTGGAGAAGAGACAGAACCAAGGGCCGAGAGCGTGACAGTAACCGTATCCCGCTTCGTAAAAGCTGGCGCTGACTTTGGGGAGATCGTGGAGTGACTGGTACGAGGCCTGGTGGCATCCGCAGCTTCTTCCCACAAGCCTGTGGCGCACCTGCCTGGGTGGCAGAGCCGGAGGCAGGGCAAGAAATTACCACGCACCTGAGCACTCGGCGCCTTCGCCGTGACGCCAGCCCAGCAGCCCCACTTAGCTTCCCGTGACAGTATCTTCCGGAATGACACAGACAATAGGTGTCGATGTCAGTCCTCCTGCCACACATTCTTACCGCTGCAGATGTCACCGTAGCTGCAGACGGCTCAGGGGATGAATTCTGGAAGGGTTTGGAAGAATCTAGCTGAGAGAGCTTGAGCCCCAGCATAGGGTCAGCAACAGTGTTTCCTCTTGGACCTACAGTCCCGTGGGCTGACCTGCAGGGACATCTCTAACGTGGGGTGTGAGTGACGTTGGAGAACTGGGATACATCCGGAAGGGGGCAACTGAAAGAAGGAGGGACGGTTGAAGGTTCTGGAAATGTGCCTTTAACCTTCTTGGAACCAGAATTCCCTAGAGCCGTGGTTCTCAGACTCGTTGAGCCAAATCACCCAGAGGGTTTACGAAACACAGATCACCAGCCCCACACTCAGAGTCTCTGACTGGCTGTTCTGGGCGGGCTTGACATTTTGCATTTCTTTGCTCCCAGCAAAGCAGGCTGGCCTCGAACACCTTCCCAACTGCATTTCCTCCAGGCAGCAGAGCTGAGATTAGTGACATCGTATCTCCTTTGGGTTCGCCTGGGACAAAGAAGGATCAAAATGAAATCGGAATGAGAGATGATGCCACCAAGTGCCGAGGGCGGAGTGGAGATGTGGAACACTGTAAAGACAGCCACTGTGAAGCCAGCTACCACTGTGGGTGCCTAAAGGTTAATCTTGCGGAAGAACCCTGGGAAGGAGCGGGAACAGGTGGCTCAGTGTCATCCCCACTGGGAGGGTCCAGAGAGGGCGTCACGCGGTAACTGCACCAGCCGGTACCCGAGGGCTGCTCCGGAGGCGGTTAATCGCTAACACCGTGGCGGGCGGAGTCCACAGGTGTGACGTCTGATGGGACGAGGGCAGGACGCGACGGCAGCGGCTACAGTCCGCGCGGGGGAGGAGGAAGTGCCATGCGCGATGAGCAGAAGGACTTCCTTCCGTGTGCTCTCCTCCACCATCCGCTGAATCGCCTCGGGAGTCTGGCAGTTCCCTGCACTGGAAACTGGGTCAACGAGTCGCTGCATTGGGCCACACGTCGTGAAGATCTCCTGCAAATGAAGCTCCGGTTCTTGGAGGATAGGGACCGGTCAGGGGGGCAAAGGAACACTGCGGATGTTTTCAGGGTGTTTTTAGGAAGCGAGGCATCCACCATCGCCCATCCCGATGGCCCACCCAACAGAAACTCCTGCCTAAAACCTCCCAGGGGCTCCATTTCATCTTCTGTGTCCGGGCGTTGGCTCGGCCCTGACCACTCCTCACCTGTACCTGTAAGTCCTAACCGCAGACTGAGCCACTGTCCGCTGTAGCCACCGCCCGGTGTCTCCTGGGAGAGTCCACAGTGGGATGCTCCAGACTCGTCCGGTTCAGGCCTCTCTGTGCATTTCCAACCTCACGGGCTCCTCCACTCACACGGAAGCTGAAGCCACGGCATGCCGACCTGTGAGTACTCACATGTCACACATAAAGCACTATTGTACATGGAGTCTCAGATTCCTCTCCCTCCACCCAGAACACCCATCCTCACCTTGCCTACCTTCAAGCATCTACTCTCCAGGAATTCACAAGTTCAGGACTGGCCAGGTGCAGTGGCTCACACCTATAACCCTGGCACTCTGGGAGGCCGAGGCAGGAGGATTGCTTGAACTTAGGAGTTCGACCCCAGCCTGTAGACCCCATCTCTACAGAAAGAAAGAAAGCAAGCAAGCAAGCATTGGCTGGGCAAGTAAAAATAGATAAAATTAGCCAGGCATGGTGGCGCATGCCTGTAGTCCCAGCTACTCGGGAGGCTGAGGCAGGAGGATTGCTTGAGCCCGCCCAGGAGTCGAGGTTGCTGTGAGCGAGGCTGACGCCACAGCACTCTAGCCCGGGGAACAGAGTGAGACTCTGTCTCAAAAAAGGAAAAAAACAGACATTGCTCTATTTTATGGGCTAGGACCACAATTCTTATCTTTACCACATATTATCCTGACTGCTTGAATGTCTTACTCCTCGCAGGTCCGATGGCGAGAAGCACTCTCAACCTCCCCGTTGACAGCGCCACCTAGCGACTGCTGCACACGCGTCCTCCGGGCTGCCAGGCAGGCTCCGTCCGTCACGTGAGCTGGCCCGGCTGGTGCTAACAACCGGTGGTGGCAGCAGCCATGTTGGGGGCTGCCGGCTTCCTGCACACGGCTCAGCTTCCCTGCTCCTTTCTATTTTTATTAATGCACAGGGAAAAATAGCATCACTGGTGTTCTATAATTGGAAACATGACCTACATATTCTTGGCTGCCCTAACCTTTCCTAGAAGGGGCAGGAAAAAAAGTAAAATTTAGTTTCAGAGACAACAGCGATTTTCATCTGTGTACTCGGTGTTAATACCCCCAGGTTAATTAAGGCCAATGAAAAGTGATTGACCGAAAACAATGTGGGAAGGAGGCAGAGAAGTCAGATTCCAGAAGCAGAATGCTTCCAAGAGGAAATCGAGGACTGGGAGGCATGCCTGCAGCAGTCACGGGGGTTTTAAATAGCTGAGTCGACTGCACTTGCAGAGGAAGCTGCTGAACACAGCTTGGGAAAGGGAAGTTTCTGCCGGGTCTGGGAAGACAGCCCTGCAGTTCCAGTCTAGCCCCTCGAGACGTGCAATCCCAGCCACTGCCTGCTCGAAGTGACCTCAGGCGGGCACTGAAGTGACAAAGCAGGAGGGACACAGCCTTGCAGCTTCTGCACGGCGCTGGATGAGAGAAAAGCTCAGATAATGCCCTAGATAAGTGAGACCCTTGATTCTTAGTCCCTCCCCCTTGACCACGAGCGGACTCGTCCGGCACTGTACCGCCCCCCCCTCCCCCCGCAACACGACCCAGGAGCCGGTCCAGGAAACGACCAGCCGGAGACCACGGGCTAGTTCTCCTCATTGCGGGTGGCCCGGGAATTCCCAGCAATATCAGCACAAGGCTGTTGACCATTTTCTCAGCCACCCTGAGAAAGCTGATTAGGGTGAGGACAAACTCAGACAAGGCAGAGACAGGAGGAGCAGGTGATTCCGGATGCCTCCTCTTTGTTTGCATAGACCTTCCCCCGCACTTCCCGGTAAACACCGTCTCCCACCGCCGCCCACTTGGTTTTCTCTGAGCTAGTATGAAGTGGATCTTTATCGCTCGAGTCTGAAAGTGTCCTGAGTCATGTAATAACTCTTGGCTCATTCCTGCTCCTTCTCCCATTCATTTTCTAAACCTCGATTTCCTTCGTGCCACACAATCACCATTGCTTAGACTTTCTGCCAGCCCCGTCGTGCCTGGGGGTCTTCCAAGTCTTTTAGGTTCCTTTGAGCCTCCTGATGTACATCAAACACACTCACACTTCCAGAAAGAAATACAGTCCGGGGCCATACCCAATTATACTACCTGTATTTGGGGCACTGTTTCCAGGCATGCTCGCAAATGGAAGGACGCAGTACAACCCGCGGAGGACAAGCAAGCCCAGCGCTGCCAAGGAAACGAAGCCCACGGTTCCAGTGTGCCTGTACCCAACGAGGACCTCCAGAACCAGCGCCCACCCCCTCTCAGTTCCCTTCCGCTGATCAACTTTATTAATCCCGAACTAACTCCTGCAAACACCTCCTGTCTGTCCAGCCCAAGGAAAGAGGTGGAGGCATATTATGCATGCGGATTGCTTACTTGGCTGCTGAATGCCACAACGTCTGTTTTTTTTTTTTTTTAAAGCTACTGTGTGTTGTGAAAGGACCGTGCAGTTTGGAAACCCTAAAATAAAACATTAAATACAATAATTTCACACTTTAATTAGTCCATGAATAAGCACATCTAGTTTAAATGTGTCATTTGGCAAAGCCACAAAGACAAAGGAAAATACCCCTAATGAATAATCTTTTAGAAAGCAGCCCTGGAAACATTTTAGTGCTTTTTTTCGGAGCACATCATACAAAACGCAATTTTGTTTTTCCGTTTCTCCCCACGTTTCAAGTGGCAGAAGCAATCCGATGGGCTTACGGGCTCCGTATATAGGTCACTGGCACATTTGCGTGTCCTCCCGAGAATCATTTTCCATGGGGTTTTTGCTCTAAAATTTAAACTCTCTTTGGCGAGGCTGGCATCCAAGTGGGAAAAGGCAGGCGGCAGCTCCCAAGCTGCACGGACAGTGTCGGTTCCATTTCAAAGTGTGTTCAGCCCCATGAAAATGACAAGAGGTGAGCAGCTCAGCTTCCAAAGTATCAAACAGCCAAAGACTGCGTTCGGGGGAGGCGGGGAAATTGTGGTGTGAGTCACAGTCCACAGGCGTCCTTTCTAGATGGACGCCCGAAGGCACCTCGTCATTGACTGTTCGGCCGATGCGTCTCGGAGGCGTTTTCCTGTGATCATTTCCACGCGTTTTCACAGACGCGCCCCTGCTGAGCCGTGGCGATGCCCGAGAGGAGAACGGTGGAGCCTGCCCACCCAGAGAGCCACGGAGGCCAGGTTCTCAGGCTGAGTAGTGACCAAAGCCACAGCAGGACGTAGGATGACTCTTCCCAATTCTGTCTTTGGAAATGTATCCCCCTCCCCGGTTACCGAGGCCGTGGCAGAAACTGCTTTTGCATTTGCCTTGATTACTCCATCTGCTCCCATCCAACTGAGGGTTAATCAGGCAACTTTCCCCGTGTGGCCCTTTAATGAACAGATTGTCCTGACACCATCGGTGGAGGAGGCTGAGGCACCCTGACAGGTGTGCTGCGTGCCTTCAGTCCGGCGACACATCACTGCCCCACCTGGGAGACGACCCCCCGGGACCATGGGGCGCAGCAGCAGTGGCAGCCAGCCTTTGGGAGCAGCGCCAGGCCTCGCCGCCCTCCCGGGCCCCCCGCCCCGTGGAAGACAACCAGCCAGGGCCCACAGCCGATAGATAGTCCCCAGGCACCAATCGTTAGTGAAGCCAAGAGTAAAGATGTAGCAGCCCACCTCTGCCACATGCAGCGCGGCGCCATCCTTGGATGGCTTCCTGTTTTGACTGCTGCGTGCACCTGCGTCTCTCTTCCTCTTGGGGATGCACCTCTGCCATTATTGCTGGGGTGCAGGGGGAGCCCAGGGGTGGCATCGTGGCACAGCGGCTGAATTCAGCCCTTTGCTCTCCTCTGGGCTCCTCCTCCGGTTTGTGAATGGCGAGACGGGAGCAGAGTCCCACGAGATGCTCCGGGCCGTTGCTCGTGGCGCCGGCTCAGCCTGGCGCGGGAGGGGCACGTGCGCCTCACAGGTGCTCGTCCCAGGTCGCCTCCGCGGACAAGTCCCAGGTGGCTATGATGTGCGTTTTCTGCGTGATCTGTCGTCCCCGGGGCCTGGCTGGGCTGCAGACGGTAGGTTCCTGAGTGTCTCCTCCTCGGGACCCCAGTGGACAAATGAACCCCAGTCCCAGACTCATTCACTCGACAGATCTTTGCTGAGGCGCCGCGACAGGTGTTGGGGCAGTGAAGATGGTCAGGGCACAGTGCTGACGTGAGAGGGCACCTGGCACCGTGCCGACAGAGTTGCGTGAGTAGACGCTCACGTTCCGGGGCGTTCCGTGCGAGTGCTGCTGAGAAACATGCCACACGGTCGGGGGCGCCGTGACCAGCTGATCCTGGAGACGAGAAGAGACTCCAGAGGGGTTGGGTGATGGGAGGGGTCCACAGTGCTGGTAAAGTAGGGAGGAAATTAGATGGAAAACCACAGGGCCGGTAAGAAATATGAACAGCAGGTTTTTTCATGGAGCAACGCATGGACGTGTCGGTCAGGCTGGAGAACAGGACCCCGTAGAAGAAGACGGGAGTAAGGGAACGAGATAGGCCAGGGCCTGTCACGGAGCAACTCCTCTGTTATTCACACATTTGTTTGTTTATTCACTCAACGAACATTGGTTGAGCACATTCCTGGCGCCCCACACCCTCCCAGCACTGGAAATTCAGCCGTGAAGAAAGCACGCGGTCCCAGTTCCACGAGCTCGCGTTCTCGGGCGGGAGACACCCAGGTACGGCCAGTGCTGCCGGGGACAGAGCGAGCCGGGCGGGGAGCGGGAGGAGATGAAGGACGCTGTTGTGTGCAGGTGCTCAGGGTGACGGCTGGGCAGATGCCAGGAGCACGTGGAGAGAGGCCCGTGGGCACGGTCCTCGCCGGGGTTTGGTGTCCCCAGATCTCAGCGGGGCCCTCGGTCCCGCTAGGCTGTGTCATGGCAAGTCACCCCCTGCCTGCCCCACACGCCACAGTGGCCCTCTGGAGCTTCCCAAGTGGTGGACCCCGTACGTACGGACCAACCTGTCCTCTCCCACACAGCAGGTGACGCCGTCCTCCTACTGCACGGGGCGGGGCGGGTTCAAGGACTGAGGGCCTGGCTTCCGTTCTCTGTCCCCACGGTGGCGACCGTCCATTTGTCTCGCCCTGAAACGAAAGCCAGTGCTCTGGGAGTCATTCCCTGACCCGCCGATGTGATGAAGACAGTTGGCCGAATAATTTGCCATGTTGCCTGCACGCCCTACTTACCAAGAATGCTCCGAACCTCTCTAACGGTGACTGTTCCACGGTGTTGAGAATGTTCCGTGTTTACTACCAATAATGAAATATAATTTTCTAAACATTAACTGTTTCATCATCAAAATCCAAATTTCGGCATTTTATAGACACATTTTTCAGTTAATACTGTTGTATTAAGCGTCCATTTGAAAAGCCCCTTTAATGTCTTGTTGTTGTCGTTTTTACAAACCTTTTAGCATTTCGAGGATGTTTAACCCTTCTTTCACAATTTCGTATTTATAGGTAATAGATGCGAAATTTGAGGTACAAGCACACAACCCACTGCCGTATTTTCTTTGAGAATTCTCACTCCCTTTCCCGTGACTTGAAGGGCTTTAATATTTTATGTCTGATTTCTCTGCTAACTACGAACAAGTCGACACAATTTAATTATTCCTTATTAAAAATGGAAAGTTCAACATTTTAGCAACATGTTTTTGGTTAATTCTGATTTCTTTAGCATTTTTCATTTAGTTCATCTATAAAAATTTAATTGCTAGAAATATATACAAGGCTGATTTGAGGGATTAGCAAAAGAATACTTAAAATGCTGGAAAGCTTTTAAAAATAGAAAAATGCATTCAAAAGCATCTGAAAGAAATCGGAAGTAACAAGGAACTTTTTACATTCAAAACACAGAAATGTAAGTCACAGAAAAATAGTATATTAGATAAAAAATTTTTTATAGTGATCTGTCTCTGGTTAACCTTTCAGAATTGTGGAATTTGCTTCCTAGTTTCTCAGGGGGCAGAACAATTTTAGATTAGTTCATAATTAGAAAACCTTATTGTGTACTCAGTAACCAAAAATGAACATTTCCGGCAAAGCTACTAGAACAGTCCTACTGAGGCTTTTAAACTGTAAAACTACAATTGATAAATATAATACATGTAATAAGTTGGTCATTCGATTAATCAAATTCCGACAAATTAAGTGTTTGAGAATTAACTCTGGGTCATGTTGCCTGATTCTGAAACAGCCGATTCCTTCCGCCCACAGCCGCTTCCTGTGGCAGGCGGTCTCCGGGCGGCGGATTCCTGCCTGTCCAGGCCGGCAGGCACTTCTAGCTACAGCATCGTCCCCAGTCTGTCTACAGCTGCCTGCAGATCTGTCCCTGCAGCTTCCTGAGTGACATGGGCTGTGACCAGACCGTGAACTGCGCCAGCACCTTCGCTGCAGGTGAGTTCTCTCCTATGAGTCCTCCCCGCGTCACTCTGGTAGGACGAGGGTCCGTCTGTCAGCTCACAGCGCAGCAAGGACTCCGCAGAACACCCACCGCCCTCCATTCGTGAGCCAGGCCCAGGCCCAGGGTCGCCCCTCTCTGACTCAGCACCCAGCACTCTTGACACCTAAGTCCTCGTGTTCGTGTGCTGAGCACAGGACTCTGCACTTTGCTGTAGGGGTGTCATCTCGAGTCTGCAAAAGGACAACCTGAGGATTTCCCTGAAATTACGAAACTCTCCTTTCCATTAGGCTAGTGCCGTAGAATGACGACACAGGACAGAGAAA
Organism: Cheirogaleus medius; assembly: GCA_008086735.1. Lineage (NCBI taxonomy): Eukaryota > Metazoa > Chordata > Mammalia > Primates > Cheirogaleidae > Cheirogaleus > Cheirogaleus medius. The sequence goes on from VBSM01002223.1 coordinate 1,579,224, forward strand.
AGGCACGAAACTGAGAGTCAGGAGACCTGAGCTCCACCTGGGACGCCCTCACTGTGTGACACTGAGCATGCAGTCCCACCTCCCAGACCCCAGTCCTGCCACCGCACGGTCAGGAGTTGGGGGGGGGCAGCTCCATGGTCTCCGCACCTCCCAGTCTCCCCTCCCCGTGATTCTAGCAAACAAGGAGCCCTCTCCACCATCACCGGCGTTGACCACTTTGCTCACTTTTCCTGCTTCTTGTATTTGGATTTCAAACTGATTAACAACCATCCCTATCCCAGAAAAGCCCCCGTCTCAGGACTGGGGCAGCAAAGCCAGAGGAGGAGGTGTCGGTCATCCTGGGTCCAACAAGGACCCGTCGCTCTGTCGCGAGCAAACCGCGGCGTCTGTTCTTCATCTTCTCCTTCATAAAATGGGGATAATTGTACCCATTCTCTGTACTGGAAAAGGGAAATGTGTTTACCAAGAGAGTAAAGCATTTTGAAGTACAAATGGTCATTGCTGTCCTTACATAGTCAGGTTTTTCAGCCTCAGGACTGTTGATATTTGGGGCTGGATGATTCCTTGGTGGGAGGAGCTGTCCTGCATGTCACGGGGTGTTCAGTGGTGTCCCTGGTCTCTACCAGCTTCATGCCAAAGCATCCCACCCCTCCATTTATGACACCCCCAAATGTTTCCAGACATTGTCAAATATCACCTGGGGGCAAAATTGTCCCTACTTGTGCACCCTTGTTATATAATAAACCCAAGATAATAAACCCGATACAAATAAATATATAAACCCAATCGGAAATTTAGGTGAGTGATTTAGTAGATCGTGGTAGTGATTTCTGGAAGTTAAGAATCTCCAGGCCAGAGGCCAGCACATTGATATAGATGAAGAGCACGAACAGGAAGGAGATGAATCCTGCGTCCCCACCTACTGAGCAGGCAGCGTGGCCTCTCTGAGCTTCCATCTCTTCACCTTGAGGATGGGTGTTGGGAGGATTAAACGTGATAATTTGGGCACCCAGCCAGGTAGGGGCTCCGTAATGGCAGCGTTTGCTATCACAGTGACTCCTGCTGGCAAAGATTGGTATTACCTCTCAGCTCTGCTAGAACTTTCACTGCATGTTATTTACTGAACACTTACTGTGTGTATAGCAGCTACTAGGCTGAGTGCTGGAGATACAGAAATGAACCAAACAAAATTACTTTCCTCACGTTGCTCATTCATTATTAGGGAGGCAAATTAGGAATAAGTACCTCCAGTGCTACAGGGTCGGCGTGGTAACAGATATATGGGGGTACAGTGGTCCTGAGGCAAATGAGCATGTAACACTGTCCCGTAGAGATTCCAGGCTAGAGGAGTGGCAGAAGTGTGGGCTCCAGCGGTCTGAACGGCGTGCTCTGTACCACAGCAAGGAAATATAAGGGAGAAACTGACATTGCATAGAGGATTCAGAGCGCTTTTCAGAGAAGGTAATGCGTGAAGGTAATATAGCTCCTGAGAATAAACTGCTTAGAGGTCACATTAAAAGTTATTCTTCATATATCTTGGAAATGTAAAAAAAAAGGATAAGAGAAAAAATGTCTGCCAATGGTGAAGCTTTACCATGAGGACCCCCGGGAGTGTGGCATGACATTTCACAGCACGCCTCATCACTGCACGTGTGTTCTCGTTCCAGAATGTCTCGGTTTGATGCACGCGCCAACATCATGCAGCGCTGACAAGGGAATGCAGCACTATTAGGATAATGATCGAAGCTTAAGTGACTAACCTCTTTAGAGTGTACCTAGCAGTGAGATGTTCCAAAGAAATAAGATGGGATTGCACTAGACTGCCACTTTCCAATCAATACAGGGCACCCCTGTCAGGCACGGTGGGTTTCAAGCCACCTGGGCGGTGGCTGACTTCCCCCTTGCTCTGCTCACTGTCTTCAGCTGTGCCCTGGTCCCTGCTGCCGTCAGCTGTGGCCAGCCTGGCTGGATGGTTTCAGTCAAGGAATTTGGCACAAGCCATGGTGACAAATCAAGATGTGCCTCGGGTCACTGGCGGGTACTCTGAAGTCCCATGGCCTGACTAGCAACAGACCTGTAGCTGCATGTCACTTTGTAGCAGTTACCTACTGTAGCAAATTGCCACAAACTGGGTGAATTCGGACAACGGCATTAATTCATCCTCTCACGGTTCTGGAGGTTTAGAAGCCCAGGTGTCATCGGGGCCATGGTCTCCCCAGTGACGCTAGGAAGGACGCCTCCTTGACTCTGCTCCTGCCGGCCTCTGGGGGTCCTTGGCATTCCTCGGCTTGTGTGACCGTGTGACACTGGTCTCGGCCCCCATCGCCACACGGCCCCCTTCTCAGTGACTCAGTGGGTCCTCTTCTCTTCTTGCAAAGACACCGGTCTTTGGATGTGGGGCTCACCTGCATCCGGCAAGATCTCATCTTGATGACAGACTAATTCCATCTGCAAAGAGCCTATTTGCAAATAAGGTCCAATTCCGAGGTTCAGAGCAGACGTGAAATTTTGGAGGCCACTATTTAACCACCATAAGCTGTCATGTTATTAGATATTGTGCTTCAGGTTGTACGTTCAGTCTTCGATACAAGTGTGAGTTTGTTGTGAAAAGCTGATTGGTATATTTCACAAGAAAAGAATTAAACCACCTCCTTTAAAAAGCCAGGGAATGAAGTCTTCAGAGTTATGTACTTGAAACTGGAGAAGCTATGGTTAATCTGAGCCTTAAGGATTAGGTAAAATTTCCAAATGGAAATGTAGGTGGGACATATTTTGTAAAAAGGGAGCAAAATCAGCTGAAGTGTAAAAGCAGATTTAGTCACCCAAGAAATGAAAGGTGGGTCTTGGGCTGAGCAGACAAAGGAAGCTTTCTGGGCATCATGATTTTTTTAAAATAACCATTCTTTGTAGATTTTTTACAATGTCTTCTCCAAAATTGTGAATTGTAGCTTAACCTTTACATAATGTCTTCCAATAAGGAGAAGCGGTAAATGTTAATACAGTAGGAAGTTTCGATCTTTTCCGTTGTTGTTGCTTTCTTTTCGCTCACTTAAGAAATCCAACATCATGACAATATTGTTCTGTATTTTATGTTTAACATCTTGTTTTTCATTCTTAGGTCTTCAATGGACCCTTTGGTTGATGTTTTTAAGGTATGAGGCAGGGATCGAATTTTATGAATTTGGAGAAATTGGCATTGTGAACGTGAATATGGCGTGTTCCTCCCTTTCGTCTCCCTTCGTTTCTGGCGTGTAAAACCGTTTGTAGCAGTTTTTTGTCACATGTGTACAAGAGGATGTACAAGAGTATTCGCTGCAATAAATCTCATGATAGTAATTGAAATGTCCTTCCAGAATAAAACGAGTAAATAATTGTCAGCATGTTTATACTGCAGCAAAAACTACTGAACTGGGCCACACATAATATCCACCAGAGAAACCTCAAAATCACAGTGTTGAAAGGCAATTAAAAGTCCTAGAATAATATTCTTTGAAATCATTTAGTACACATAATAGCATAAAATGCACAAAATAATTCCATATGCGCAGTATGTAGTAACAGTGTGAAAATGTGCACAGGAATGACAGACGGCAAACTCCGAAATGAACCCTAAGTAGCAAGAAAGGGAAGGGATTGGAGGGGGGCACGTGAGGACGTCTCCGCTTTAACTCCACCTGTGAGATTTTCATTTCAAAACAAAACAAATGAGAACCTCAGTGACACAGCGTGGTGGGACAGATCCGAGTGGCATCAAGCTGGGTGGGACTGGCTGGTATAGAACTGAGTTTAGAGAGCTCAGGAGTTTGTTACAGCATTGTCTAGGCAGAGATTCTCAAACTTTGTGACCCAGAGTAAGAAATTAGTTCACATTGCCACCTAGCTCGCACACACACACACACACACAAGAAAACAAGTTTCATGAAAAAATATTTACACTTATTAAATTGTTGCACTCTGATGTTTTCCATTCTATTTTGTTTTTTTTTTTCTTTAAAAATACTATCTGCTGTTTGAAAACCACTGGTTCATAGTTCTGCATGTTTGAAATATTTTACAATTCAAACGATACCAGTACTGGCAAATATCTTAATTGGACGAAAGCACCGGTTTATCTGGAAGGATCACTGCTAACGCAGTGATAAAATTCACAGCAAGATAGAGTCACAGGAAAACTCGGTAATGTGCAATGGTTTTCAAGCTCTGTTTAGCCATAAAACCCTTTGGACAAATTAGATGTTAATCATATGCAAAGAAAGAGGAAAATGTGACAACCTAAATAGCAGCACCAGACTCTTTCTTAGGGAGAGAATTGCCTTTCTTGGCAGACTTCCTAGCATGCAGGGCTGGCGTGGAAGGTGACCCTCTCCAGGGACTGCCACCAACCTCTTAGAGGCAGAGAGGGGCTGCTCTGCTTAACTTAAGGTGGGAGAATTTAGACCGACCAGGGCAATCCCCCAGCAATGGGACGAGCTGCAGGGTTGGTGGGAAGGAGATCGAGCGCTGGCAAGATGGTGAAGGCCTGTGAGTGGCAGGTGCACCCTGCCCAGAGCCATGCCCCAGAAACCCCGTTAAGCTCACAGATGTATGCTGGGGTGCTGTTCTTGTAGAAACCAGGGGGCTGTTGGTCTTGGTGTGACACAGCAGCCTGTAGGAACACCAAAACCCAAGAGACACAGGAGCATCGGCCTCCCTTGAATGGAACATAAACCAAGATCTGGGTTTCCACCTAGTGACACAGTGAGGGCTCTAACCCCACGTCACCTCCATCTCAAAGGGCAGCAAAGCCCGGGGACGAACAGCAGGTGGTGGCAGCATCCCCACACGCAGAGCGGGTGGCCTGGGCTGCCGCGATGGGCGGGGGGACAGGGAGAAGGGGCAGGAAAGGTTGGGTGGCGCCTTTGCCCTCAGCCGCCCGGGGACCCCTGGGAACGAGGCTCGGAGGACAGTGCTGCCACCCATTCCACAGGTTTGGAGACAGGCCCAGAGCAGTGAAGCCACCAGCCCCAGGTGGCCCGATCAACGAAACACTGCGGTCTCACACCCTGTGAGTGACCCTGTGGCGCCCGCTGGGTGAGTCGCTTGGCAGCTCTGGAGAGGCGGGACCCGCGGGATCAGAGCCTGGGATGGAGAAGAGCAGGTGGTTTCCTGCGGGCGTGGGTGGGAAGGAGGTAGCAATGGAAAAGAGTGAGGACCGGGACGTCCTACGGCAGGAACTGAATGGGATTACTGACAATGAAGGGGGGAATAAATTGGGGGCAAATCTTAGCTTCTTGAGCGCCTGCATGGGCAGAACTGGCTTCAGAGAAAAGGGGCAGCGGGAGCCGCCAGCCCAGCCCCGTGTCCTGCAGGACTTTGCACAAGTCGCCGTCTACCGAGCCGGGGGGGGGGGGGGGGGGGGGGGGGGGGGGGGGGATGCATGGTTGCCAAAGAAACCGCCGAAACGGGTCAGAAGATACATCTGGTGTCAAGACACCAACAATGTGGGTCTGTTTAATTTCCACCTTTCGCCTTCCTGCCTGTTTTTATCGGGGCACCGGAAACACTAGGTAGTTTTATTTTGAGACTAGCCCCCTTGCTAAACTCTTTTATTTCAAATCCATTTTTAGTTTATTTACTTGGGTCTTCCCAGTAGATTTAAAAATTTAAAAATCTCATTTAAAAATAATAATTTTGCCTCTGCTTCTTCAGCGTCTCTATCTCCTTTCTCGTTGGTACTACCTTGGCAAAAATGTCCATGATCATGTTGAAAAACTGTGTTGCTAGTAACATTTTTGTATAGTGGCACTTACGAAATGTTACTACGGGCAGTATGTGTTAGACTCTGCAGAGCAGTTTACGTTTCTTAATCTTTTTTATCCTTCAAAATAACCTTATGAGGTAGAAGTGACTTAAGCTTCCACAGTCTCAGTTTCCTGTCTGCAAAATGGGAAGAACAACATACCTGCACCATGGGGTTGTTGTAGAGACTAAATACTAATTCAGTTCCTAACACAGCCGGCTTTCATTGTGATAGCTGTTATCTCACTAATACGACTATTATCATTTATAATTGTTTTATATTTGCTATTTACATTGTTTTACGGGACTATTAGTATTTTGTCATTATTTTGCAGATGTAAAAATATGAGACCTTGGAGAAATCAAGGTCCCAAAACTAGTAAGTGTGGAATTGGGACTTGGGCCCATACGTATGTTAAACTGCCAAATCTACATTTTTTTCTACTTTTTTTTACTTTGATGGAAATTTTCTAGTGTTTCAATGCTAAACATGGTAAGTAAGTTACCTTTCAATTTCTAGTTAATGAAAAATATTTTACAAGGAATAGTTATCTAATTATATCAATTGCATTTTAGGGTAGTGAGATGATTATATAGGGTTTTTACATTTTCTAATCTACTAAGAAAATTAATTTTATGGATAGATTTCCTAATGGTGAACCATCTTTGCATTTCTGAGATAAATATTACCTAGAAATAGTTATGTTATTCTTTTGATATCTGTTGGAATGCAATTTGTTAATTCACTCCCTGTGATTCACTTTCCTATGTAAGGCAAATTCTTATTCTTTTTATTTTTTAGATTTTTGAATACTTTTTTTTTAAGTGTGTGTCTCTTAAAAAGAACAGAAAATTGAATTCCACTTTTTAGTTGATTTAAGACTATTGTACTATATATTTTAATTTATATTTTAATAGAACTGTTCAACCCAATTACATTTATTTTCATAACCGATGTAGGTGGCCTTACTTCTTCCATCCATATTATATTTTCTTATTTTTATACTTGTTCATTGTTTCCTTTGTCATATTTTTATTGATTTTTTTTTCTCATTTGGCAATTTGGAAAAAAGTTTTAAAACTTTGCAAGTGTTTGTATTGAAGTTTATTTTCTGTATACTGACTACAGTGTAGTATAGATCATGACCAGGAAAGTTTTTTTGTCATATTTTTATTGATTTTTTTTCTCATTTGGCAATTTGGAAAAAAGTTTTAAAACTTTACAAGTGTTTGTATTGAAGTTTATTTTCAGTATACTGACTACAGTGTAGTATAGATCATGACCAGGAAAGTTGAAGAAATTACAATACATAATAACTTTTATGATTTCTCACCCAATCTCTCCTTATTCTACGTATTACAATTAAGAATTCTTAAACCCAGATTCTTGATGACAAATTCTTTTTACTACATCATGAATCTTTTCTCTGAAGAATTACCTGTGACATTTAAATTCTCTTTTGTAACCACACCTACGGCAGTTATTTAGATTTAATTCGTCTTTAAAATATTTTAGGTTTTTCTTCTATTCGTTTCGTGCCATGACTTCTCCATGCTTGAGTTCTTTATTTTGATTTATCTCACAGTTACCTGGTATATATCTTTAAGTAAAGTTTTTGGGAAGACTATGGGGGCAGTATATTTTCTAAGAGCTTACAGATCTGACAATGTTTTTCTTTTACTTCTACTCATAAACCATAAATTTGGCTGCGAATAGAACCTTTGGATCACAGCATTTTAAACTCAAAAGCTTATCAACCGCACTCCACTCTTTCCTGTCATTGAAGTATGGTCCCTCCCGCTTTATTTACATCGTGGCTGTAGCATTTCCTGCGTCATGCAGTGATTATTATTGTGTGACGTTCTGCTCCTAGACAATGAGCTCTCGAGGACTGTGACCGTATCTCATTGACCTGTGATTCCCCAAGACCCAGCACCATAGCCGGCACATTTCGGGTACCCAACAATGGTCACTTTAGTTAAAAAATATACGAATAATAGAGTTTCACAAATTATAATGTTCTACATAAATATAAGGGCAAGACCATAGTGAAAGGCTCTTCAGTAATTATATATGAAATCATATAAAATTATGCTCAACAGCCTTTCTATTAAAGTTAATGTTACTTTACTTCTGTTTATTGATGAATCGATTTTGCAGAGGAGGCTGACTGAGGCTAAAAGTAGATTCAAGCCCAAGAAAATACTTTCTCCCGAAACTTTGTTGGTAAAGGCGGTGACTTTGCATTCTGAGAGCTGATAATCAGGAGTGACCATTTAATCAGGATTAAGTCAGGTTTGGAAACAGCCCAAAAGGAAAGCTACCATGAGAGGAAGCTGACATACCACTACAATAGTCTTAACAAAACAAGCAAAATGCAAACAATATAAGCCTAGCATAGGACATGGAGAACAGGTATCAGGAGTAGCCACACATCTTTTCTAAAATAGCCTAGCAGAGTGGACAAACCTGGCCATGCATGCCACCTAACTAGTTCGGGAGTGTGGTATGCACCAAAAACTGACCTTGAGTTTTCTGTTAGAATGAACAGGGTAAGGCTTGGAAAGGACTGGGCACAGTACCTGAAAAACTGTGAGTGCACAATTACTATGAATTCCCATCCTTGCCCCCCATGCATAAATCTCAAATACAGACACAGATGAGCGGACAGTTCAGGCTTAGGAATTTGTCCAGTAGTCATGAAGAGTGTTTTGCACGGCCGTGCATCGCTAATACCCATTTAGTGAGTAGTGAAGCATCCCTTGTTCAGCACTTGGCATGTCACCATAAAATTTAGTAGAGTTTATTTTTAAAATGTCATCTTTACTGTTTAGTTTATTTACCACGTCAGAAGAATTACATATGTCAGAGTGGTTTTTAAAAACAGAAGCCCTCAAATCCAAAAGATATAGACGTTCTTTGAATTCAGTACAGTTTAATTAAGAATAAACATTTAACCGCTCCCTTTCCAAACTCATTATTATAACTACAACAAAAAATATTGAGAAAAATGTTCTCTGAGTAGTAGAAAATGGGAAACAAATGGGAAAAAACTGAAATATGTGAATAATTTCCAAGTATCTTCCTGAAGAAAAACTCATTCTTAAAGAAGTACCCCAGTTGACAAAGAAATGTTTAAAAATACAGAATGCAAAAATGAGAAAGATATTGTTCAAAAGCAAAGGTGATGTGCAAATAAGTCAGAAAAATGTATAGCTTATATCTAAATAATTATTACTATGGTTATAAAATGTAATCTTATGTTAAAGAGCATTCTTAGAAAAAAGGTTCATCATGTGTATATCAATAATATTTATTTGACACATTATTTAAGTAGAAAAGGTAGGGAAAGCAATAAAAAAGAAAAACTCAAGGAAGCAAAATAGAAAGTACAAAATAATTAAAAGCAGGCACATATATTACCACAATAAATATGAATGTATTCAACTCCTTCATTAAAAAGGCAAAGTCTCTATATTGAGTCAAATAATGAAATTGAACTTCGCTGTTTGGAAGAGACACATCTTATTTAAAATAACATATTTAAGATACAAAATTAAAGATGAGGGAAGAGATACCAAGAAAAATTAAAAGGATAGAAATACCATGTTTCCCCGAAAATGAGACCTACCCATAAAATAAGCCCTAGCAGCATTTCTAAGCATTTGCGCAATATAAGCTCTACCCCGAAAGTAAGCCCTAGTGATGGGCGTGGCTACGCAGCGTATCTGCACAACCCGTGCATTTCTTCGCAGAGCGGTAAAGAAGACGAGCAGCCCTTCTCATCTGCCCCATCGTGACAGCTACCATCCCAGAGGTGACCAGAAAGGTGCGGGCAGCCCCACCAACAAGGTCGGCTCCCCCTGTCAGGTCCCGGCCATCCTGCGCGTGCTGCAAGCTGAGGCTTTGAGGGGAAAATAACACATCCCCTGAAAATAAGCCCTAGGGTGTCTTCTTGAGGAAAAATAAATATAAGACCCTGTCTTATTTTCGGGGAAGCACAGTATTATCAGACTAAGAAAAATTCTAAGCAAATAATATTTCATAATGATAAAAATTAATCCATAGTGAATGCATAACAAGAAGTATTATGCTTCTTTGTGTAATTATCATGAAAATACACAAAGCCAATCTACTAGAAATAGAAGGAAAAGCTGACATAACCACAATCACAGTGGAAAAGTTTAATCCACGTCTCTTGTGTTCAAAAAGTCAGTTTGATCAAAATTCTATGATGACATAGAATATTCTGGTAATAAAACCAATACAGTTCTTTAATAGCTACAGACTTTTAAACTTTGCAATTCAAATACAGAACACAGAATCTTTAAAATATTTCCAGAGTACTTACAAAAATTAATTTCGTGTCTGCACAAAAATGCTTTCATTTCAAAAAATAGAAATAGGAACATGTTAAATTCTTTTGTGACAATTCAAAAAAGACCCTTTTGAACAAAAGTTGGGAACAAAATTTCATCCAAAGAAATCTAAACACCTGGGAATTCATCAATACTTTTTAAAATAACGCTGACATGAAAAAGGAAATCATGGTCCGGCTGTGAGACAACCTTCTTTACGACTCACGACGAGTCGCCGTGTGTGCTAGCAGCCTGGCGGTGGACTTGTCACGCTCTGTTCTCTGTCCCTGGGACGGAGGGCGGGTGCCGGTTCCTCCTGGCACCCCAGCACTGCCTGGGGTTCCTCTTGTCCCCCCACTGCCTGCCAGGGCCTTGGGGTCCCCCATGGGAAGGCAAAGCACACGTTTTCTTCTCAGCACCCACTGACATTCACTTTCACGTTGTCTCACTCTCCCAGTCCAGAGCCCATTTAGTTTGGAAGCTTGGCTCTCTATGACATCTTTTAAAATGCTTGTTCAACACTCAACCTAACAGTAACCTTTTCGTTTTATATCTTCTTCTGTGTTATCCATTTCCTAAAAGAGGCAGGGTTTAAACGTCCTAACCACACATGGACTGAATCCAGGAAGGGCAAGAGAAAAATAAATGTAAGAGAATATTTATATAAAATGGTAATATAAAGCATAATTTTTATTCTGCAATATGAACATAATGCTGACTTTTTTTTAAAAAAACAACATATCATACACACATGAAAACTAGGTCAATCTCACTTACAAAATATGTATGTAAATGTATTATATTAATATATTTTATATTGTATTAAACATAAAACAGAAGCATACATGAGCATATATAATCCAAAAAGTTATATTAACAAATATAATTCAGTGACATATATAAAGAATAATATAAGATTTGCCACAAACTGGAAAATGTTGGTAATTGTTGAAGCCAGATATAAGAGTTCATCATGCTTTTTTCTCTACTGTTGCCTTTTTTGAAATTTTTCACAATAAAATGATTTTTTAAATAAACTTCCACACCATGTTAAGGTAGTTTATTCCATTACATTAAAAGAAATGGTTCAATATTAGGAAATCTATTTTTATAGTTCATCACATCAAAGAGAGGAAAGGACATTTCATAACATTACGCATCCATTCCTATAACAGATTTCAGTTAACCAGGAAAAATGTGGTATTTTGTTAAAATGATAACAAATATTCCAAGCTAACAGACAACATCGTATTTACAAATAGGGCAAGCACTTAAGAGAGGACTTATTAAAAGTTAGTTTCTATTTAGGTATTTTAACATGTAAATGTATTTAGTTTTTCCAACAAGTCCGTGAGGAACATAGTGTTACCACCTCCACAGGTGAAGTAATGAAGAACGACCTCCAGTAACTTGCCCAAGTTCACAGCTAATCAGTGGACGAGCTGGATTAGGACACGGGTACTTTTTGGCTCCAGGCTCCATCTCTCAAGCACTGACCCTTGACCCCACCTGACACTGTGCACACCTGTGAGGAAACTCCAGCGAATTCATCGTTAGCATCGGCACCACGTCTAGAGAACCACGTTCATCACAGCTGTTCAGCGTTGTTCTGAAAGCTCGAGTAATTAAACAACACAAGAAAAAAGAATGAAAAAGAAAACAAATGGATAAAATATAAGACAGAAACAGACCACATTAACACTATTTGAAAGTAAAAAAACAATCTCCCCGAGCAGTTTGGGAAAATCAATTGGAAAATTATCAAAACAAATTAGGAAATATGAAATAAATAGTACATGAAAAAAAGTTTTCCTATATTCCAGACCTATTTAGCTAGAAAGCATAATGAAAACTAAATTCCCTTTGGAATGGCCAGAAAAAGTATAAAATGCCTATAAATAAACACAACAGTACGTATGCTGTGCACAAATGAAGGAAACCACAGATTTTTGTTAAATAACAAGATATCACTTGAAAAAAATTAAGACATATGCCATGTCCCTAGAGGGAAAGTTTCCATATCACAAAGATCTCAGTTTCCCAAAATAACTTTATAACAGTGATACAGGCCGGGCGTGGTGGCTCACACCTGTAATCCTAGCACTCTGGGAGGCCGAGGTGGGAGGATCGCTCAAGGTCAGGAGTTCGAGACCAGCCTGAGCAAGAGCGAGACCCCGTCTCTACTAAAAATAGAAAGAAATTAATTGGCCAACTAAAATATATACAGAAAAAATGAGCCGGGCATAGTGGTGCATGCCTGTGGTCCCAGCTACTCAGGAGGCTGAGGCAGGAGGATCACTTGAGCCCAGGAGTTTGAGGTTGCTGTGAGCTAGGCTGACGCCACGGCACTCTAGCCCAGGCAAAAAGTGAGACTCTGTCTCAAAATAAATAAATAAATAAATAAAAATAAAGGTGATACAATTCCACTTACAATTCCAATGATAGGGAGTGAATCGTGACCCCCTCCCCCAACAAAATCCATATGTTAAAGCTCTAATCCTCAATGTGGCTATTTGGGCTTTTAGGAGGTTACTAAGGTTAAATGAGGGTAGGGCCCTAATCCAATAGGACTGTGTCCTTATAAGAATGGGAAGAAAGATTCCCTCTCTCTCTCTCTCTCTCTCTCTCTCTCTCCCCCAACCCCAACCCCCCTTGCCGTTTGATGACAAAGTGAGAAGGCACCACCTATAAGCCAGGAAGAGGACCCTCACCAAACCCCAACCATGCCGGCACCCTAAAATACTCCAGCCTCCAGAACTGAGCAAATACATTTCTGTTGTGTAAGCCACCCCATCTATGGCATTTGGTTATAGCCTGAGCTAATACTTCTACTAAAGTTTTTTTGGTGTACATATTTAACAAAATTGTTCTTAAGTTCATTCAAAAGACTAAACTCTCAGGAGTTATATTCTAGAAAATCATCATTTGGCAACTCTCATGGCAGTAACTGTTCTCATGCAAGAATCGTTGATGGGTAATAAGACTAGAGATGGAAGTTTGATGAGTAATGAAGTAACTATAGAGTTTCAAAGGATTTCCCCACATGATACTTATTAATTACAAAGGGAAAATAATAGAAGAAAAGTCTGGCAGGTGCCACCTTCACTAGTAACAGGACAAGAAGTTTTGACGTGTCTCCTAATGGGACGTGCGGAGAAGGACACGGATTATGCCAGAATACATGCAGTCATAGAAGTGTACTACCACTGCAGGTAGACACTGATAATAAAAATGTGTATGGTTCATCAATGCCACCTGCCCCAGAACCTCCAGCTACTGACCAGGTCTTAGTGGTGGACCATGAGTATGGCCATTAGAACTAGGTGGCCTCGTCACACAGACAGGGGAAATCAGACCCTAAAAGGGGCAGGGGCTGCCAGGGGTCAGAGAGACAGTCAGCATCAAACCCAGGGATGGAACACAAACATCTCCACTACCAGGCTACTTTGAAAGACAAAACCTCTACTTCCCATTAAGGGTGGGGACCGAAGGAAGTTTCCCAGGAAAATGACAGCAGGAATTCCCCTGGCCTGACCTCTGATCGAGGGTTAACTGACCCATGGAGAGAGGCAAAGTCACGCTCCACACATACGTGTGCACGCTCTGCACTCCCCGCTCTGACAGCCCGCGGGGCAGGGACGCTGTCATTTATCACCCTTCTCTACGGTCATTGCGGCGTCCAGCATCACGCTGCCGGGGGCTCGGAAGATATTGGTTGAGATACGTTGACTGGGCTTCCTGTATCACTTTTGGCAAACGTCTTCTCACTTTCACAAATTAACTTCAGACCAAAAAGTCCCTTCTGCTTTTGAGAGACCAGAGAGAGACACACACGAAAAGATAAACGGCCAAGCAGAAAAGGAAGCTGCTAAGACTGCCAGGTGCTGCTTCCTTCGCCCTGTGTTCATCCGGCTCCCTGCAGCGGAGCGGCCTTACTCGAGGCGTGGTGCACAGACCAGCAGCCTCAGACTTTACGTGGGAACTTTTTAAAAAATGCAAATGCCAGGACCTTACTCCAGATCTCTCAAGGTTTAGGCCCAGGAATCTGTATTTTAACAGTTCTCCCAGGGATTGTTATGCACACTCACGTGTGAGGCCACTGCGGTGGGGGAACCTGAGTTGAGCTCCGCAGATAATCGGCCAAATGGACAGACGGGCTGCCGGAGGCGAGTGTGGCGGTGCACGGGGCTAGCTCGGCTCCGCGAGATCACATCCCAACCTTCCTCCTGCTTACTCAGCGGCCTGGGAGTGCAAAAGGCTATTCCCTCCCCTGTACCTCGACCCCAATAAAAAAATAAAACTGGAAGAGTGGATAATTGCCGTGACTTGCAAGTTGCCTTTTATGGCAGACTCTTTTTTTAATTTGGTAGGTTATGTTTTGCTCATCCACTTTCAATTATTTTGAAGTGAGCTTGATCTAGCCGTTTCTGTAAGCAGAATGTTCAATGCAGCCAATGTGGATGTTCTGATACAGTCGTGGCCAAGGGACCCTGAACAGTCAACACAGCACGGAACTGCCCAGCAAACCTTCAGCAAATCGCTGACGTCAGAGACAAGTGAAAGATGCAACAGACGCGTCGATAAATCCTGAAGCCTTTTTGTACCAAGTGAGAAACCCAGTCAATACGAAGTCTCTAACCTGCTCTTTAGTCCTGCCAAAAGAACAGACATGGTTAATTGCATTTCTGATTCAGGTAATTGTTACCATTTGCCAGTTATATATCACTATTCAATAGCATGAAAAGAGTCATTCAAAAGCGTCCAGATTTTAAGAAAACTAGCACTGTATGTATGAACTGGTGGGAGGACCACAAAAGTCAACTTAGAGGCAAAACGAAATCCCATCAGCGTGCAAGCGGCAAGCGGAGGCTGCCTGAGCTCATACCTGCTGTGGAGGATGGAGGCCCAGCGGTCTGATCTCTGTGGTCTGATTCTGTTGTACTTTG
>VBSM01002223.1:1614328-1644536 GCA_008086735.1 Cheirogaleus medius
CCCGGTCCCCCCACCATTGATCCGTATCACGTCGTTCTAAAGGCGCAGCTCACAAAGCGATGGGGCATGGCCAGGCACTTGCAAAGAGCAGAGGAGAAGGGCAGAGGCCTGGCCAAGGGCTGGGACTCACCCTGGCACCAGCGTAAAACACGTTGCAATAGTAACAGCGGTAAACCCATGCACGATTTCTGAATGTTTTCTATACATTCCAAATATTACTATGATACCTGAGGGGGAAAAATAACAAGAATTAAAAGCGTTACAAGCAAAAAGATAATAAAACAAAAGTCCAGGAAGCAGTTTTAAAAGAGGTTGGTATTTGAGGGTAGAGAAAGGAAAATCTTATCTCGACACACTGGAATCTAGCAGAACAGACCTTCAGGTAAGCGCAAAATCAGGTGTGAATAGAGAGTAGCCCCGCCAGTGGACTTGGGGTTGAACATAGCCACACCCCACGAAAGGGAAAGTCGAAGAGGCACGGCAAGATTCCAGTTCTAATCACACGTGAAGACGGAAGGCAGGTGCCCCAAACAGGAAACAGAAAAAAAATGTTGAGAGAAAATAATAATAATGAAAACTAAGATATTCAGGAGACTCGGAGAAGGAAACTGAGGTTCCAAAATGGAATGCTGGTTTCTGGCAAGATGACTTGCAAGTGACGGAAGGGGTATAGTCTGCCTCCACTATTTTAGTTATTTTTGTGTAGAAAGCAACCACAGAATCTCAGTGGCACAGGGAAGTGAGCACCGATTCAGTTCAGGTGTCTGGGCATCAGCAGAGCTCAGATGATGTAGGCGGCGCCAGCGGGGCGCTCTGCCAGGCTCGTACGCTCCCCGGTGCAACGGCATGTTGTTTGGCCTTTGACAGAGGTAGGCTTGGCTGGCTGGGGGGACAGGGTGCTGGTGTCACTCTCTGCCACATGTCTTTTACTCTCCTCCTGGGACCAGCGGACTAGCCCAGGCATGTTCTTCTTACAGTGAAAGCAGAAATGCCAAAAAGCAAGCCCGGTTGCAAACGTGCACTTCACACTTTTGGTAGAGTAGGCCACGCACATGCCACCGGTCCAGGAAAATGACAGCCACGCCCAGTGTCGAAGGGCAGAAGTACACTCCACCCGGAGAGGCGGGACGGGGGTGGAAGGAATAAATATTTCGGAACAACGGTCCACCAGTGATCAGGTTTCAATGCTTAATGAAAGGAAAGATGCAGAAGACAAGAGCAAGGCTAAGTCTGATTCAATTGTCATTTTTGTCAGCTAAGCCACAGGTCCCCAATCTCTTCTCCAAAGCAACGGGAGCCATGAGCCCAGACACCGACACTTGTATTTTCTTCTTCCCACGGCTGAGAACACACGACCCCACCTGCACATTTAGCCTTGCCTGGCAATCTTGCTGCAGCCAGATAGATTTTAAAAGCTAACCTCATTCTCACAACTTGGATGTCCAGGGTACTCCTACGTTGCAAACCACTCAACCACCACCATCGGAGTGGTTGGCCCATTTCCCAGAAATGATTATTCTTTAAGTGTGGAGTAGGGATTCATTATTATTTAAAATCAATTAAACGTCAAGTATGAATAGAAACCAGCATAAGGGCTTAGGATCACGATAACACGGTGACTGGTGCTAGGGAAATACTTGGAGGCACTTGCTCAGCTCTACTTAATGGTGACAAAGTGTAGAACTAGGAAAGCCAAGTGACGGTCCCCTGCTTAGCACAAAACAAAGCTCTCCACGGACCAGACGTGGATCAGAAACCTAACTAATGAAGAGAAATGGCATGGAGGACTGCTTTGAATCCAATAGAAGACAGCAACGTCTAGGAGCTTGGCTCACGGGAGGGTAACAAGGATGAAAGTTTCTGTAAGAATTGGGAGAAGAGCCAGGCCCACTGCACGAGGTCCAGGCCTGGACAAGGGCAACCCACCATGATTCTATAGGAGGCTAGAAGAACATCGCAGGTGACTTCCTCCTGAAGCCACTGTTTCATAGCAAGCAGTGGAGCTGCAGAGGTCTGGACCCTATGAATAGAGACACATGCCCCGCTGGCTCTGCACTTAGATCTGTAATATCCTCGGTAATGCAACTGAGCTAGAGCCTTGAAGCCATCGTATAAACTGGTTCTACACTGTGGACCCAGGGGTGGGTGGAAATCACATAGGGCCATAGAAATATAGCAAGATCATTAAATAGAAGAAGAGCATGAAAAACAAAAATGGAACCAAGCTAAAATGAGCCTTCAAACAAAATTAAAGAGCTAACAGTGTGTCCACAAAGGAGCATGGCCTGGTGCAGATTTGGAAGCTCTGCAAGCTGGGGAGTTGGGGCAGGCACCCACAAGGGGAGGGGCCCGTCCAGCACAGTGTTTGCAACATGGACAGGATGAAGAGACATGCTCACAGGGAACAGGCAGCAAGAATAACAACCGTGTAGGGACCCAGTGGTGCTGGTAACAGATTAGTTATGTATGGGGAGATTAATCAAATAAGTAAATATGTCGAGGATAGTGGGAGCCTGGTTTCTCACTGGCAAAGAAGAAAGTTATAAATATGAAAAGAGAGAAAACCAGGATGAGCCCTGTAATGCTGGATTGGAGTTGAAGGTATCACTGTAAACTCACACACATATATATATTTGTGTATGTGCATACATATATGTACATATATATAAAGGCTTAGAAATAAATATAAAATAAACGCATGCACACGCGTGCGTATGTGTGTGTGTGTGATTCCCTCGCTGCTCTAGCTACCGAGAGAGCTAGGCACCAAAACCCCAACAGCAACAAGCACACATAGAACTCAGATTTTGGTTTCTAAACACCATTTTCCACTAAAGGAAACGAGGGCTTCTTGGAGAAATGACTCAGTCCATGGCTGGGGAAGGAAAAATACAATATAAGCCTGATGTATCTTGTTATGCTAGAAGATACATGTTCAAAGAATGGTGGGAACATGTCAAAGGGTCACAGAAGAAGCTTGAAGGAGTCCTACTGTACACATCTGGCACAATCTGAGCATTAAAATAAATAATGGCATAACTAAGTATAATCAATTGAATAAAATAAGAAACTATAAGTCTATGCTGATATAAATAAATCATTGAATACATTAAAAGTTTGATGAAGAATATGATATTTACATGGTTTTGAAGTAGCACTCTTCAAAATACTTCTTAGTAACAATGATAAAAGGATAACTTTTCCAGCAGATATGACCTTAATTTGGTGGCTATAGTAAACATAATCAGTAATAGAACAAACCCCAGACAACATAACAAGAGACTGAAGGAGGGTATTTAATGGGCAAAGTGTGTTAACATTTCTGTTATGTTCAGAAAGAGGATATTGTTAGAATAATTTATATTTAAACACACAGTTTGAAAATGCAAGAATCGCCATTAAAATTATAGAAACGAATTTTAAAACAAAGCAAACCAGAAGAGAAACCTAGGTGCACGAGAGGAAAACTGCTGAAAACCAAAGCGTAAATCTTAAAAGCATCCATAAATGAAAACCTCCTACCTTGAAAGAAGCATTAATAAGACTTACAGTGTTCTAAGGACCTTGTACTGTCAGAAAAGTGATTAAAGCACTAATTTCTATCATACTTTACTATATCAGGATTTCATGCTGTCTTCTCTAGAGCTGCAGTCTCCAACCCCCAGGCCTCGGACCAGTCCACAGCCTGTTAGGGACCAGCCCACAGAGCTCCACGGGCCCCCCACCCCCACCCCATGGAAAAATTGTCTTCCAGGAAACTTGGGAGGGGGCCACACAGCAGGAGGTGAGCAGCAGGGTCAGCCAGCAAAGCTTCACCTGTATTTACAACCACTGCCCTCCCCATCACTCACATCACCACCTGAACTTGAACTTTGTCTGCCCTGCCCCCCACCACCACCGCCCCTGTCCCCATCCATGGAAAAATTGTCTTCCCTGAAACCAGTCCCTGGTGCCAAAAAGGTTAGGGACCAGTGCCCAGAGTAACCATAAAAAAAGTCTAGTAAATGGACTCAACATTCCAATCAAAAGAAAAATCTTTTCAGACTGGATCTCTTTAATCCAATCATGTGCTGCTTACAAGAAACACACCTTGATCATAAAGATACAGAAAGATTGAAAGTAAAAGACAGAAAAAGATTTGCCATGGAAACACGAACCCCAAAAGGCTAGCAAAGCCATACTACTACCAAAAAAAGGAGGCACTCAGGTAGGAAGCATAGTTAGAGTTAAAGAAGGGAAGGTAATGAGAAAAGATTCAATGCACTAGAAAGATTTTACAACTGTAAATTTAAATGTTCCAAGTAACAAAGCCTCAAAATATATGAAGCAAAAAAATTAGTCAAAACCACCACAATAATTTTTTAAAGTATATCTTTCAAGCAAGTGGAGAGAAATCAAAGAAATTAACAGCAACAAAATTTGATCAAGTAATTAAATAGAAATTTCTTTTTCAAGCAATCTAGCTTTCCTATTTGTTTTGCTCTTGGCAGTTTCCTTTGTTGTACTCCTGGCCTAGCAATCTGTGGAGGTATTCATGCTATCTTTGATTGTATTTTCACAGAAGAGGCATTCAAGGATTCTGGTTCACTGTACTACCAGAAGCAGAAGCCCCTTTCATGGCCCTTGTCGCTGCTAAAATCTCACATTCCCATTGTGATTGTTGGATTCATACCTCTGTTTCCTACTATACTACAAGTGCCGTTAGAGTTGAGGATGGTGTCAGTTTTTACTCTCTGGTGTCTGTGCCTAGCACAGTGATCAGCAATTAATATGAAAAATCTCATCTTTGCTTTCAAAAAGTGGAGCAGGGAAGGCAGTGATTAAACAATATTAATACACAATCAAATAAATCTACATGTACTAAGTGACGCAAGAAAATGTACAAGTTGCTGAGGAATGGGTGGAGGGGTGGGTGGATGGGTGGATGGGTGGGTAGATGGATGGATGGATGGGTGAATGGGTGGGTGGGTAGGTGGGTGGGTAAGTGGGTGGATGGATGAGTAGGTGGGTGGGTGGATGGGTATATGGGTGGGTGGGTGGCTGGGTGGATGGGTGGGTGGGTGGCTGGGTGGCTGGATGGATGGATGGGTGGATGGGTGGATGGGTAGGTGGATGGATGGATGGATGGATGCATGGATGGATGGATGGATGGATGGGTGGATGGGTAGGTGGGTGGATGGATGGATGGATGCATGGGTGCATGGGTGGACAGGTGGGTGGGTGGGTGGGTGGGTGGATGGTTGGAGGGAATAGACAGATGGGTGAAAAATGTGTACAGACAAGACTAAAATTTCTCCACATGAAAAATGACACAGTTAAAACTGTGAAAGAGAGATTTGCAAGATGCATAATGTGAATTGGGGATTCGGGAGTTTAGGATCTTAAGAATAAAAGGTTTCGCTGACAAGTTGCACCCCCATTGCTTGTCTGTGCTGCAGAACCATCGTTACTGGGTGGTTGTTCATTTGGTGATAGTTTCTCCAAGCACAGAGGGAAAATGACCTCTAGGAACCCTTTACTGACATGTCCAAGGACATCTGTGTTTCCTTTTCTTCAGAGTGGACCAGGGAAAATGAGGGGAATTTTCTTCAGCCGGTATCACAAAGTGAATGCTGAGGGGTCAGGTAGCGGGTAGGAAGCGTGATCCACGGCTTGTGTGTGTAAGAAACGGAATTCAGCATGTGGCGCCCAGCTCTCTCTTTGTGATGAAATAGCACAAATACTTAGGTCTTTCTAATGTAGCAGAGACATTTTCCACATGTGCTGTGGCACAGAAATATGGAGAAGTCATTCCTCTAAAACCATCTGGGGCGTGAGGGCACATCCGGCACCTGCATGCAGGCGGCACTTTAGGGCATGAAGTTTAGCAATGGGATAAATCCATCAGAACAATCTCAATACCTGCCATAGCGCATGTATCTATCCCAGCTCAAATAACTTTGACACCTTTGCGAAATATGAACATGGGCTCTTTTCGGAGTGCTCACGACTCTTACCAAGATGAATGCTAAAAAGGAAAACAACGTAGCCCATGGTTCTTTCCTTCCCCCCATATGGGACTGTAGCCCATGGCAAAGTCTACCCCTAACCCCCTCGAACATCATAAATACATCTGTACGCCCAGATATGCCCAATCCGCTTTGGAAGAGCCCGGGAAAGTTCTCGCAAGCACTCACGGAAACCCTAGTGTGTCACCCCGTGCCAGCTGCGGTTTATTCTTCCCAGCTCTCCGCTGAGCAGCCCCAGCATGCGCCCGGCGCCTGTGCAGAGGAGCCCTCGCCCCTGTGTGTTCTACACCCTCATGTCTGTTCCTGACCCCAGAGTCCTGCAGACACTTTTTACCGAACCATCACTTTCAGTGGTGCTGGCTCTCCATTTTCCGCCAGACCACTTGGACGAGAACCCGTGGGCGCTAGGCTGGGAGACAGATGCCAGTGAGAATGCACCCGGCTTGACTCAGGGCGGCTCCTGCTCATCAATGACTCAGTTTCTGTTACCCGGCCAGGACCATTCTCTTCCTTTAAATCCGATTCTTTCCCATTAAGGCGGGCTGTGTCCTGGGGGGTGGGGTTGGGGCCCTCCATCCCTCAAGCCATCAGCTCCCGGCTCCCTGGTTCTACCGAGGCGTGTGTGACCCCCCGGGGACGGGCACCAATGAGGCTCAGAGTGGGAGCCCAGCTACCAGTCCTCAGCATCATCAACCACCACCTTTGCTTTAAAATTAGGCCGAAAAATGTTGTAATGAATTGTTTGGGATTGCCATCTTCATCCTGAAGGTATTTAAAATACCTCTTGTGGGAAGAACAAATGCTTCTAAAACCTAAAATAGACAAATTGCGCTGGCCTACTTAACGACAAGTCCTAACAAGGCACTGGCGATAAAAACTTCTCGTTTTCTTTCGGTCTTAACCAGACTAGGAAAGTGTTGAGGTTTGATTTGCAATTTTCCACTGGTCCAAAGAGACCACTTTCTTGAATCACCGCCTAGAGGTATTGGCATCCTATATGGCAGTCCCAAACTCTGGGGTTTCTCCCCCCAAAAGGGGAAGGGCTGCAAATGATCTTTATGCCCATGACTAACACATTTATCATTTAAAAGAAATGTATCTTTGTGGATAGGATCAATGGCTTTCCTAATGAAAAGCACATTTCCATGCATGTCCCTGACAAGGTCTCAGGGCGGGCCGTGAGCCCCGCACAGCCGAAGCCCGTGCGGCTTTCGAAGCTAACCGCTCCCAGGTGCCGTGGATGCAGCCTGAGCTCAGCCAGCGCTGTTTTCAGCCCAGGCCCTGAGTGTCTTTGTTCTTGCACGTGTAAAGTTTCCCTCATTCTCTGTTTTATGGCCACAGGTTTCTGGGTTGCGTAACACCCAATAAGAGAGCACCAAAGGGCTTCGTTTTATTGTTTTGTTGCGTTTTATTGACTGCATGTTTTATCCGGCTAATGTGCGCCGGAGAGGCAGGCAATAACAGCTCAATTATGGCGCTCGGGCTCTTCCTCTGCTCCCCGCGCCCGGCGACCCAGCACACTTTTATTACATCCACATGCAGATGTTAAAAAAAGAAGAAAGGAATGAAGGAGGACGGTGAGGCGTCCTGGCTGGAGTGTTAACGCTGGAACTGGCCTTTCCCCGGTGACCCTTGAGGGCCAAGAGCTTTCCAAAGAATAGCAATTTGTTCCTGCTGTGGTCATGGAGTCAGTCATTCGATCTCTTCTTGGGAAAAGAATGCTGTTGCTCTTTGGAGAAAAGCCAGAGGAAACTTTCTCCCCCTTTGGAGGTTCTGGGCTCGGGGAGTCCGCCAGGAGCGCCCAGCCACCCCGAGCTGCTCAGCCCGCCTTGCAGCGCAAAAGCGTTTCTGCAAAGACAGAGGAGTTCTCGCCCATCCCCTTAGGTGTTTCAGCTATTAATTTTCATAATGTTTTAAAATAATTCATAGGAAACTGTATAACCAAAGCAACATTTTTTTTAAGAAAAGAAAGAAAACCATTTTCTGACTGAATAAGCATTAAACCAGAATGTGACGCTCATTCCGGGCAACCGGCTAAAAGGATCACAAAGACAGACTCTCACCCCTTTATACAGATAAGCGGCTACAACCCATCCATCCACGTAGGTGGGTTTTGCAATTCAGAGCCAGGTGACAAGTCAGGCCCTTGTCCTCCCAGGAAACTGAAGAGTGGCCGGTATGTCCCTTGACAATTACATTTCAAAGAGATGGCTCCCAGGAAATGCTGAGTTTCCTGAGTTGAGACAGGCCGTAGGCTTATTTAGCCATTAAAAAAACTTGCATACATTTGAGAAAGAGAGAAAACAAAATTCTGGGGGGGAAAGGGGATGGGGCAGGGGGTTACTCTTCTCTTATTTTCCGCAGGGAGAACTAAGAGCCTGTGTTTTAATTTGCATTTGCCCTTCCGCCTGCACCAGCTCTCCCAGAGTCCTGCCTAGTCCCAAGGCCTTTCTCCCTCATCTTCCTCGGTCCGGGTCCCCAAGTCTGTGCGCCAGGTCCTCACCGTCCTCGGTCCCTCCTCCTCCATCTGTGCAGCCGCTGGGGGAGTGGGGGAGACCCAGCAGTCCCGGGCTCATCGCACCCGCCAGGCTGCCTGGGCTCTGCCCCTCTCGACTGCGGGCCCTGCACAGATGACAAGTATCTCCAGCCTCCGGTCACTAAAGGGGTAACCGAGGGTGCTGGAGGGACTCCACCGCGTGTACATGCGGCAGCCTCGTGACGCTGCCAGGCCCCATCGCCCTGAACCTGACAAAAGCTTCAGAATCAGACGCAGTAGGGTTCAGGTCCCAGCTCCGCCGCTTCCTAGCTCTGTACACTTGAACAAGTTACTGAATTTTTCTAAACTTCCGTTTCCTCAACCGTAAAATGGGAATTATGTAACTGGCCTAGGGGTTACTGTGACTATTTAATGAGATAATTATAAAGCACGTGGTATATTACCTGAATTCACACTAATGGGTAGCATATCTTTGTTTACGTAGTCATAAGCAAATGCGCTCAATGTTTGTTGTTTGCTTGTTGTCACTTGTTGCATTAAAAGTGTATCTGTGGTTTTACACCTCCTTGTTAGCATTGTCTTTATTGAATCATAATATTCTACTGAAGCACCCTAATTTTTTAGCCATTTGCTAACTGCTAAATGTTAAAGATGACCCCAATATCTACGTAAAAAATGCTATAATACACATATTTGTGCATAAGTTTTATAGGTTATAAAAGATATATATACAGTATATAAATAGAGAGAGAGATACACAGATACACACACAGTTGACCACTGAACAAAGTGGGAGTTAGAGGTGCCAACCCCCTAGTGCAGTCAAAAATCCACACATAACTTTTGACTCCCCAAGACCTTAAGACCTTAACTACTGCTTAACTACTATCAATTACTATGTCTTTAAAATAAATTAATAGATGAAGACTTACAGGTCAAAGACATGAATACTTTTAAGACTCAATACATATTACTAAATTATTTTTCCAAGAGGTTCTCCTTACATTTCACAACAACGCTGGCATCTCCTATCAGCCATCATAAAAAGGAAGAAATATCCCAAATTGGACTTCTTTTATGAAAGATTTTCACAGTGGGGCATAAAGTTCACATTTCCTTCTACATAACAAGAGAAGCGGAAGATAGTGGTAACTACGCAGCTAATAAGAATTATCCAGAAAATTAAAAGAAAATTAAAATCAAGCTATCTGAGTATTTTCCCAATTCTCCACATTGCATTTCCAGACGTAATCTCAATAGCAGGGAACTATTCTTTCTTCGTTTTAAGGTCCAAATGTTTCCATCCTAAAGTAGAAAGAGTTACAAGCTAAGACATCCGGTGACCTTATGAAGACTTGAGTACTCAGTAGAAACATGGGTAAAACATGGGTGCCCAATTAATGCATTCACAGGTTATGTAGAAAATGGGGTTTCCAATGTGACTATTGGTGTAAGGTTATCGTCACAGTGGAAGACAGCTTCCGGAGGATCCATCCCAGCATTTTTGCAAGTGAGTAAACTGAAGCCAAGAAAATTTAGGGGATTTGCCCAGTTACCCAGCCTGTAAGGGGCAGAACAAGGATCACCCCACAAGCAACGCTCACCCACAATGCCTTTCCCCACAGCACGGCATCTGCACCACCAAATGATAACGCATCCCTAGAGATGGCCCTGTTCTCAGATCTAGTATCCCCCTAAAGGACATCTCCTGATGGGAACTGAGACATGTACTCTAACAAAAAAGAGCAGTAACCATTAGTCAACATGTCTACAAATTAGGATAATATACTATTAGATTCCGTTTTAACAATAGGAGGTAGACAAATCTCTATATGCTTGCCATTGTTTACAGCCTAGTTAAACTCTACCAGACACAAAGCTCATTTGGTACATGAGTTGATGAATCAGTAAGTGGTAATTATCCCAGGAATCTCATCTTCTCTTTCTTTTCTCTCAATTCTTCTCCCCTTACCACAAATATCTTTAATTCGTCCATGGGTTCAATATCACAGAGACATCTTTGAATTTTGAAAAAATATGCATCTTTTGGTACATTTGTCTTCCATACATTGTTTCCGTTCAAAAGACAGTAAGTCATCATCGTAGGTGATCTGGGAATAAATATAAACAAGCCTTATATTTAAAATAAAACTTCATTTCAGATCCAGTATTATGAGTAAAAAATACCTTGTATCTGTAGGATTTTATAGGTTATAAAGAGATATATATATTTATACAACATATAAATATATACATTGATACACAGATACACACACAGTTGACCACTGAACAGTGTGGGGGTTAGAGGTGCCAACCACCTAGTGCAGTCAAAAAAAAGAGACGTTAGCACTATCTGTAAAAGATTTTAAGATATGCTAAAAATGCTGCATTCAGCAGTCATGAACGTGTCTGAAACAGATGAAAATAGCGACAGCAAAGAAATAGAAATCTCAGCAAAACACATGTCACTGGTCAGAGCTGAGTTACTCGCTGTCCCCGACTGCCGTGTGTTAGCGTCACCGCCTCTTGCGTGGAGGAAGACGAGGGAAACGGGGTTTGGGGACCATAAACCCACGGTGTCTTCTGCAAACCTCCTCGCAAAACGTTTTCACAACTTGCTGCTTTGTTCTACACCAACAAAGCAGAGTTGCCTTTTCCACGTATTTCTGACCCGTTCTTCCGGTGTTTGTTGTGCAAGCTTGTGCGCATGGCCCCTATTCCCTTGTGAAAATAAATAATGAGAAAGTGAATTATTACTTCACCGCTGAGCGATGACTGATAATTATCTATAAGCGGTCTCCGCGGGAAAGGACTCACGACCGGAACCCTTTCACTTTCACACTGATGTTTCAGTGACTGGTTTTAGACGAGCTGTTAAAAGGTTACTATTTCAGGAGAAATATAGGACTGTTTTCGGAAATTGTCATAGCAAAGGTTGCGTGTTTTCTATGACAGCAAAGACCATAACACTGGAGTGACTTTGAAAGGCGTCCGCTCGAGCAGATCAACGTCCCCTGGCCGCCTCCGACTGCCAGGCATGACATCACGATCGGTGTGCCACTGGCACCTCGTTAAAAAAGATAAAAAAATAAAAAGGTGCTCTGCCTAACTGATATTTTACCAAACAGGGAGGGGCTGGGTGGAGAGTGGGAATAACCGGAAACTTCTAAGAACAGAAGGAGCCCACTGTCCCAGACGAGTTTCATGGTGTGGGGCTCAGAGCAAGAAGGCTGCTCATTTTTAACCATTTCGGTACCAGCGTCAACTATAGTCGACAGCCACAGACGAACGCGCACAGCCCAGCATCGACTTTAGCCGACAGCCAAAAGCTTTTGCTTTTATCTCTGAAGCTGCAGTGTGCACGTTCAGCTAATAAGTTACTACGAATCTGTGACCTTTTAACAAGTCCTTAGTAGGAGTTATTCTAGTTATTTTCCTAAAGCTGCCTGTAGAGTAAAACAAGCTTTCAGGGCTTTAAAGCTTTCCTCATCACACAAGAGCAAAACGGATGCGTCGTCAATGCACAGCACACGCCACCGTGCGGACTGTGAGTGCCGGCTGTGGCGAGGCTTCGCGGCCGGGGAGCGCCGCACCGAAGTGGTTAAAAAACTAACACTAGTAAAGGATCTAGTGAAAATATTCCAATGATTACCTATCTTTTAAGTCGTGTGTTCATGGAGCATCAGAAGTTTTACTTTGAGAAAGATGGTGCTTGTCGTATGAGAGGGAGGGTCTCCGGAGGGAAAGGTTCATAAAGACGAGAAGTCAGGCCAGGGTTTTCTGTGCAAAAGAACATAAGCTGGAAGGACTGACAGACAGAGAGAGACTTTTCTAGAAGGAGAAATAATGGCTGCCAGATGAGGGTGATCATGCTCAGAGTCCTGGAGGCGGTTTTCGCCCCCAACTGGTCTCCCAGCAGTGTCCTTGCCAGGTGGGTGACAAAGGCCAGGGCTGTGCCCTCGGCCGGTCACACTCAGGGCTAAAGGGAGCGGGAGGCCGGATTCGGGTGATGTCACCTCAAGTGCAGGTTACAGAAACAGCCTCCAGGTGCTGAAGCGCTAATGAGAATTTAGCGGAAGGCTCTTGTCTGAAAAGCGCTAAGATGTAAATGCCCAGGAGTGAGCACCTGCTCCACCGCACGTGGGCCCGATGCTCACCTGCTGCCCAGAGACTCGGTTTTGCAATCCCATTAAGACTAAGAAAAACGGGGACAGAGATGGCCAAAGATGGGTCCCTGATGCTGGACAGGCAAAACCCACAGGCGTCCAGCATACTAGCAGAGGTCTCGGCAGAGTGAGCTAACCACGGGAAGGTCAGATCAGAACGTTTGGAGTTTAAACCAAACCGGCCAAATTATTTTCCATCGATGGGGCTGAAAATGAAGATTGGAGGAAGCAGGGAATGAACACCAGCAGGGAAAAAGGAGGAAGCAGGTGGCCTGTGGTCTCTTTCTTAGCCTATGAGCCGGGCACCGTGCCGTGAGCGTTGTGGGCTTGACCTCTCCATCCTCCCAACAACCTTGTCAGGGAGGTGCGAATATGTATCCGTATTTTACGGATGGAGAAGGTAAGCTCCAGAGCAATTATGGGATTTTCTTAAAATCGCACAGTGATCAGAAAATGTTTGTACCCCCATAATATTCTGAAATAAATAAATACTCAAAAGAAGAATCGCACGATGAGTAGAGACGAGGAAGCTGGGGGTCCCAGAGAGGCGACTCTCTTGCTAAGAGTCACAGAGTTGACAAGTATCAGAATAAATGCCCAAACAAGTGTCACTCCGCCCTGAGCCCTTGGGGTTCCATGTGAGATTCGTACTCGGAAAACAAAATTGGTTCTGCTGCTAAAATGCACAACAAACGAGCGCATGTTTATAAAACTTCTGATCCTGGTAAAAGGTGCAGAGACTTCTAGATCCCAGCCCATGAGGAGATGGCAGGCATCACCCAAGCATTCTAGAATGCATTGCCGGAATGCGTGTGCAGAAGCTTGTCTTTGACGAGAAGCTGCAGTAAGAGAAAATGGTTTCAGCAAGTATTTGATGCCACAGTGGCAAGGGGAAAAAATCTCCCTGTGAAATTTCCATGTTAATTCCTTACAATTTGGCTGTTGCTACAGTCTATGAGTCATTGAGCATATTTTAGTTTTCAATCCTAAGCGTGGTAATGTATTATATAGTTTAAAGTTGAAGCTTTTAAAGACAGAGTCAAAATTAAAACCATTTTTAATAAAAAGGCTGAAAATTATTACATGTCATCTTGACGCTTTAAACTATATATTTAATGTTTTATTTCTCATATCAATTATTGGTATGAAATGTTATCTATTTGGCACTTTTTTTCAACTCAGTGCACTCGAACTATATTCTTTAGTGCTCATATTAATTGGAAATATCCCACTACATCTGATTTTGTGTGCGGGAACTGTACTCTTGTAACAATTGCAGCATTCAATTTTAAAATCTCTACTATATTATTGTATAGGGTGTAGTTTGTGCCCAAAAGCTTTTGTTAATATTTCTACAAACTGTGATTCTTTTATGTGGGTTTCATCACACCACTGATCTCCAAAAACTGAAAAGCACGTCCGTGTCTCCCCTGCCTTTGCGAAACAATTCAACTTTCAAAATTACTGTTTCTGAGTCCAACGCAACCAAAGGAAACTGGCGTCTGGCTGTGGCACCGAGGGGCCCACACAGAGCCGCTGGGGGGAAAGAATGGGAGCAATGGGTCTGCGGCTCCCGCATTTTGTTTCTGGAACCTCTGTGATCATTTCTAAACGTGTGATGCAGTAGAGGGGTCGGGCGGGGGGTCTGGAGATTCAAGTCTCCACAGGCGAAACTCCCTGGGCCACGGTCACTCCCCCTGCGGAACAGGAATAGCGATTCTCACCTCTCAGCTCCTTGGGTCTCCGTGCTGTGCTCGCAGAAGATCTGCAATTTTTGCAACTTTCTTTTTTTGTGAATGATGTGAGTTGTGAAAGGGAACTAAAATGAAGTCGAGTTACTATACGATTAAGAAAAGTGTTGAAGAACGTTTGCACGGTGCTTCACAGGTGACAAAGCAAGTGACGTGCATGTTCTTATCTGGAGGATTCAGGGATCCTCTGGGGTAGAGAGCGGAGGTGGCTAAGAACGTAGGTTCGTACCCCGCCTCCACCGCTAATGGCACCGTGACTTTGGGCAAGTTACATCACTGCTGTGCACCTCAGTTTCCACATCTCTAAAGTGAAAACGACAAAAACGCAAACATTTCAGAGGGAGGATAAAGTGGATAAAGATGAGGAAAGGATGTGCAAGAGCACATGGTCCGTGCCAAGTGTTTAAATGGAAGTCAGCCACCATCGCTGGCACCGTCACCGTCACCGTCACCGCTATTATCATTATACACCTGTGCTCCTGAGGAATCTGAGGTTCCGAGTGGTGGATACCGTGGGTCGTCTCCTGCAGGTCCCACACCAACCTACTTCCAGATGCGTCACCGAAGTCACAGTCTGAAGAGCTAAAAACGCTTCCCAGACTCCGTTAGCGTCCCGAACAGGATTTCTCTTCCACCATCCAGACAGGCTCGGGCAAGCTCAAGGTGCTGACTTCACTGTGCAGAGTTTAGCGAGGAGCAGGATCCTACAGCTGGCCGGCCGTGCAGAGGCCACAGTTCCCTTGTGGTGCAGTGCAGTGGCGTGGTTTCTGGAGTTGGTCCAGAAGCACAAGCTGAAGTCTGTTTCCTCCACACTCCCTGCGATGCTGTGAGGCAGAGGGGGGGGACGCATAGAACATGTGTGTATTCCCTCTCTCCGGTACCGTGTCTTAACACGTCTCATTTTCTTAGACCAGGTAGAGGATCTTCTGCTGTCTGCAGCTGAGAAGACTGGTCGGCGTGGCGGTCACATGCTCTTTCCTTAAATCATCTGCAGAAACGGCGAAGACCAAACCGGGCTTATGACTCCTCGGTGAGTGCTCATTTCGCTGCGTCACGGGAAGAGAAAAAGGAAAATCAGCCAACGGTGATCTGAATTCACTCACTAAGTCTGAGACAGGATCACATCCCTACTACGCGCTAGGAGCTGCGCCAAGCACTGGGAACGTGCTGAGTTACCATGTAGCTGAGTGACCTGCCCTCAGAGAGCTTTGCATCAGCAGAAGAGACAAAACTGAAGCAAAAATGAGATGTGACGTAAGTGCTTTAACAAAAGGGCATTTTGCACAGTAGGGACATAAGCGAGAAGGCAAATATGTTAGCAAGCAGTGGGGTGGGACTCTCAGGAGAGGGGCCCGAGTGGGTGGGCGGAGAGGAAGTAACTGTGCACAAGGACAAAGGCACGCACAGGGGGCACGGAAGCATGACCGCTGGGCGTTTGCAGGGTGTTTTAACGTTCAAGCAAAAACTAATACAACTTCATTTCAAAACTGGGTTACTTTTAAACTGTTATGCTTCATGACTGTTTTGAAACACCTTGGCTGGGGCGTTTACAGTCGGAGATGAAACAATCAACAGAGAAGCCATAGGCTATAAATTAGTCAAATAAATGCACACGGCTATAAAGCATTTGGGCTTATTTAATCACATTAATACGAACTGTCACTCTGTTTAGAGGAGCACCGGAGGCCACTGTGATTCATAACCGTACAGATATTCGCTCAGTCCCCAGTACTCGCAGCCTGGACTCACGTCGAGGGGGAGAGAGCTTTTCATATTATTTTTTTCTTAAAAGATTCACTAACCATTACGAACAACTAGTAAGAAGAAAAAATATATATATAACCTCCCCTCACCATGCTTTTGCAGGACTTTAGACACTGATTATTCCAAATAATTCTCGTCTCTTTTCTGACCGCCGAGGTCCGCATTTCAGCTGCTAACAGTCCTTCCCGTCCTCCCTCTCCTCCTTCGTCCCCATCTGGCCCCAGCCCTGAAGCATTTCTCAAAAGTGGTCTTTGCTTCCTCAAAGGTGGTCTTTGCTTCCTCGGCCCTACCGTCTGATACTCATCTCTTGCTTAAGATCTCAGAGGATGCCGCAGGGTGTCGTGGCGGAAACACCAAAGAAACAGGAGTCGGGAATTCTGGGCTCTCACGGCCGTGAGTCCTTAGCAAAGTCAAGGCCCCTCTCGGGGACTCCTCCCCAGCTGGGAAACGAACTCCCTGAGACAGACGACTCCCAGGGTCCCTCCAGGACCAACAACGGGAACGCCTGAGCCTCCGCGACCCAGGGGAGTTCCCTTCAGACGCAGATATAATTGTGTTTGACGAGAATAATCGAGATGCACACCGGCCGTGTGTTATTTTAGACTTGTTTATCACTGGATGAGATTGAACTAAGCATGGAGCTTCTCTCCCTCTGATCTAAGGAATTAAGGGGGGGGGGGAAGAAACAGACAAATTCTGAAAATTCCTACTGTAGAAGCATCTTGGGATCAACCAGATGGAATAAATTGTATACACAAGCCCTATAGGATAAATAACCAAAAAAAAAAAAAAAATGATACATATTGGCAATAAAACATAAATGTAATTTTTTTTTAATTTGGCCAACTGGATTTTACAGGCTCCTATCATCATCCTGAGCAATGGAACATTTTTTCAAATCTACAGCTGGCAACACAGGTTGAAATCAAATTACAGATGCAGTCTGGCCAGTGACTTCCAGGGTCCGATGAGGACCCGGCGATAGTCAGAGAATCTGGTTCTGCGTCTGTTCTGGGTCCTGGAGCCTCCTTACTAGTTGTGGGATCTCGGTAAGCCACCCACACTCTGGATTCACGCAGCCCTCGTCGCGGGATGCCGCGGCGTTCAGCGGAGACCACGCAGGGAGCTTGTTTTGCAAGCTGCCAACCGCTGTCCGTCTCCGGGGACGCCTGTGGTCTGAGAACCCTGGGCGTTCACACTCTCTCCAACTGAAAGGGGACAGTAACGGATAATCTTTTACAGACGAGGAAACTGCAATTCGGAGCGACGAAGTAGCGTGCCCAGGGTCACACGGCGAGCTAGCAAAGCGTAGGCAAGACCCGAACTCGTCTGACTCGCTGGCACACGCAGAGGGTGTGTCGTTCATGACAGCGTCTCCTTTTTCGGGTATAACCTCTTTTCCAGAATAAACTTGAGGGTTCTTTGTTGATCTCCAAGTGGTAAAGCAGGCGAGAGCTGTCATATGTCCCTAGAAGGCCCGACCCTGGCACCTGCCGAGTTCGCGCTCTCCCGTCACCTGCTCACCTCCTGCAGAAGATCGCGGCTACTCGTCACAGGTGCCACCGGTGCTGTGACGCCAGCGCCCGGTCTCACAGGGGGACTGCGGGGTGGCGATGACCCCATACGGGTGCCCCACACCTTCCCACGCCTGGTTGTCATGCTGCTCTGCGGATATCCAGCTTCCCGGGTTAGCGTTACCATAGCAACTGTCCCCAAGAGCGTAGACCTGGCAGAGCAAGCCTCCCGGTGAGTGAAGGGGTTCAGAACACGCCACCCCAAAATCTAACGCTTCGGCGTGTTGATGATCCTGAGCTGAAGGCACTGAGAAACGGCAGGTGCCGGAAAGGCTCTCTGACATCCCCTTTCTACCTAAAGAAGGTCACACGTGACATTTCCCACGAGAGAGGTGCCCTCCCTGTGCCGGGCAGAGAAGGACGTTCTTATCACCGGAGGCTGCGAGTCCAGGGAAATGGACCTGTGAAAACAAACCTAGCGAAATGACCCTTACCTCCCGCGAGTTGCCTGCGTGTGTTTCCCAGCCACCATCCCACGGTTTACTGCCCTTGGCCCCAGCCCCTTCCTTTGTCTTGTCACAGGCCCACAATTTATCGTTCTTTGTTTAAACAGGTATAAGTTTTGGGGACTAACAGCTTCTTCAGGTCTTAATTGTCCTTTGGAAGACTCCTATGTGCATGTGCAAATATTAAAAAAAATGTGTTGCTTTCTCCTGTTAGTCACTCTTACGTCTGTTTAATTCTTGGGCCCAGACACAGAATGTCAGAGGATGGAAGAAGTTTTTCCTCCCCTAAATAAGTATCTGGAGAGAGTCGAGAATGTTCCGGCTAACTCCAGACACCAAAAATATACAGCCAAGGTAAGGTCTATTCTAGAAATGAAAGGGTGATTTGCTATTTTGGGGAAGCGAATCAGTTATATTAGTAGGTCAAAGGAGAAAAATCACATGATGAGCTTGGTAGATTCATCTGATAAAAATCAAGATTAATAACTGATGAAAGCTCTTGGTAAACTAGGAATAGAATGATACTTCCATCACATGGCACACAATACGTCAAATCAATATTAGACAGGAAGTAAAACACAGAACAGGGCTTCCAAAGATATGCTCTGCTGAACAAGAGCTCTGGGAATGTTCTCTCCGCACACCCACCTCCCCATTCCCCACCCTCCCTTTTCTCCCAGAAATCAGGAAATAAAAAAGGATTTCATGATAAAAAAAAAAAGCAATTAGAAAAAATGCGTATTGTTGAGTACAATAACCTATTCAGAATGATGGAATACAACATAAAAAGTGTTGACAATGACTGCAATAAATAAAACTTTAAATGTTTAGCCCTAAACAATTTGACCATGGAAGCTTTCATCATTAATATCCCCAGGAATGGACTACCATTGCACACATTCTATAAAATAGTATGCCAAATATCACAGGATCAAAAAGAAAGCAAGGAAGCATATTAACCTATTATTAGTTGTATGTTTCTAAATAAATCAAGAAAGAATAATAGTAATAACTACTGGAGATTAAGAGACAAATCATTGCTATTTGGAGATGGCATAGCTGTCTATCGGGACAACCAACATAGTGAGACCCCATCTCTACAACATATAAAAAAATTAGCCGGGCATGGTGGTGCACACCTGTAGTCCCAGCTACTCGGGAGGCTGAGGCAGGAGGATCGCTGGAGCCCAGGAGTTTGAGGCTGCAGTGAGCTATGATGACACCACCACACTCCAGCCTGGGAGACAGAGCAAGACCCTGTCTCAAAAGATAAATAAGCAAATAAATAGGAAACTTCCTCCACTGCCAAGACAAGAGACTTCAGGATTTCAACATTGACGTGAACCAGGAATCGTCGTGTGGAATATGAGCACTCCTAAGTTATACTGATGGCTGTGAAAATTAAGCCAATTTTTAGGATGATTTAAAAGGCTTTTAAAACTGTACATCTCTTTTAGCCCAGCAATTTCACTCTTAGGATTGCATCTCCATGAAATAACTATAAGTGTGTGCAAAGATGTTCACTGAAATGCTAGTTATGGAGCAAGTTTCTTACTGTGTAGATTCGGACATGCAAGAAATATCAGTAGACTTCATAACTTTCAAATCAAAATGAAAATAACAGCATCCTCACCATCCTACCAGGAAGATGACAAATGAGTCGTGGCCTTTTTTGGAGACTCCTCTCTCTTCTTAGAGTCTCTAATCCCAGGAATCTAGGAAGCTGTCACCGAGCCCAATCTGGTGGGTGCTGACTGCTTCCCTTCCCAAGCTGCCTGGTCTCTTAGAGGCAACGCCCGCTGGCTCTGTGCCTTGCTCCGGACTGGAATCTCTGCCAAGGCCAAGAGCTCATTGCCCAAGGTCAGTCCTTGCAGCTGTTCCCAGTGAGGCCCGGCCACCCCCTGGGGCGCTGTCGGTCCCAGACTCACACCCTCCCACTGTCCCCTTCCCTTCGAGGACTCCAGACTCCTCTCCCAGGCAAAGCCACTTGGCCCTTGCTCTTTGCATAATCCCCGGGGTGAACGGAGCCTCACTCAAACAAAAGCAGGAGGAAAGACCGAAAGACGTCTCCATGCCCCTGTGACTAAGAAAGTGGCGCCCTTCTTAAAAGGAGGGAAAGTAGAAACTGAGGAGAGCAGAGCCCAAAGAACTGTCCTTTCATTTTCTTTCACAAAGACAAAGACACAAAGTTGTAATATACAGAGTTGTCTTTGCCCACTGTTCTGCACCTTCACGACAGCAAAGCTGTCGGAAATAAACTAAACGATTTGCGATGCAAGGCTGTTAAATTCACTACAGTTTATCCCATGTAAGGAATATTACGCGGGAATTAAAACATGACATAGAAAATCTAATAGGAAAATGCTAGCAGTCAGAAAGAAGGCAGGAAAGGTGAGAAACAGGTGACAAAAAGTATTTAAGTATGTCGCCACTTCCATAAACCCAGAGTTGATAGACTATAATGGAATACGTGTGTGTACATATATATATATAAGCCTATACACACACAGAGAGGATATGCAAAGACACATGGCATGACGCCGCAAGGCATGGTGGAATTACATGTGTTTTTCTTTTCGCTCCTATGTATGCAACGAAAGTTTGTGATGACGTGTTTTATTTTCATGATCGAGCTTTACCAACAACCCAGGACCGTTTCCCTCTGCCGTCACCCACTCCCTGCCTCTGTCCTGCTTGGCTCGGGGCTCTGGCAGCTGCCACCAGCCTGCCAGCTCAGACTCCGAAAGACCAGAGCCCCAGTCATGTGAATTATAATTGAAAACATTTTTCCAAGGGTTTTTAAAAGCATTACTGGCTCTTCATTCCGTGCTGAGGATGGGCCCCGAGTCTGGGCTTCACAGGGACCGGAGGGGAGGTAGGGAGGGATGTGAAGGGGGGGGTGGGAGGGAGTAAGGAGGCGGGAGGGGTGCGGGAGGGGGAGGACCAGGCATTTCCCTGACTGTCTTTTTTAGAGAGGAAGCAAAATATATGGAAAGGGCACCGCTTGGACTCCTGCCCGGGTAATGTAAATAACGCCTGGTTCATGGTGCGGTGGTAGGTGGTAAGGATCTTACGAAAGTGCAGTTTTGGACATCTAGTGTTTACCCTGCCCTAAAATTCATCTTACTGTGCATTAACTTGTGGTTGCTAAAGAGACATCAATGAATCTTTATGGCCAAACCAAATGAAAGTTTTCTGAAATCTGGTCTAGGAAAATGAATGTTGAAAGGGAGCCCTGGGGTTCTGGATAAGACTCCACCGTCTAGCACCTCTGTTTTCCCTGGAAAGGAGCGGCTGAAGCTGCCCTGGATCAGTGACCGGCAGGGCCAGCTGCTGGACACCCTAAATGCTCTAAAACTTTCAGAGACTTCCATGGGACTGGGGTAAGTGCCACCTCTCCACTTGGGCAGGTCCTGCTCGGTGGGTTCTCTGTCTCTCTGTCTCTGTCTCTGTCTGTCTGTCTCCATCTCTCTCTCTCTCCCATTTTGCAAATGCTCTCATGGAAATGTCTTGGTTTTTTTGTTTTTAAATAAATGCTCTACCGCTGAAAGAGGGTTTGGAAACGATGGCACTTGATGACGTTTGCATTCCCTTTCTCTCCTATCATTTGGTGACTTTAAAAAAAAACAAACAGCCAGTGCAGAAGCGGAGGGTCGCTCAGTAGCCGGCTGGAAGACGCCCAAGGCAGCACATAGCACGTGCACGGTCCTGCCCCACTGACCGCCTGACTCCTGAGAAAGGTTAACACCTCCTGTCTGGGTGTTAAACATGGGTTCTTCTGAAGGAAGAAGAGAAATAAAGAGAGAGAGAGGGAGGCAGAGCAGGCCCAGAAGAAGGAGGGAGGGAAGGAGAGGGGAGAGAATGCAGGGTGGGTGGTGTGATGCTTTCCATGGGGCCTGGGCGCTTTTGACTTCACGGGCTCCTTCCTCCACAAAACCATAGAAAACGTTGTATTTCACAACGGCATTGGTATGAAAACAAATGTGATTCCATTCATTTCCTTTCTTCTGATTTTAAAAGAAATGAAGACATGTCCGTGTGCTCCTAAAAACATGGGAACAGGAGAGCCCCGGGCACCGAGCCTGCTGGCCTGGGGGGGAAGCTGGTCCTGGGCGCCCCTCCACCCCCCTGCCTCTGCCTCTTGTTCCCGGTCAGCCCCTTCTGCAGTGGACGTGTCCCTAACCTGTCCCCAAGCTCCATGCTGCAAACGTCCTAAAAGAGGGATCTAGTTTTAAAATGTCCAGGAGGCGGATGGTTAAACATGATGTTCTGTAGGAATTTCTCTGGCTCTCTGGGAGAAAATGATCTAAAAACGATAAATACATTGGAATTAACAAACTCTCCCTCCTCTTCCCCTTTCCATCCCTTCACCGCCGTGAAGAAAAAAGCAGATAAATAAATAATAGTTTGGAAGAAATTAGCAGATCATCATGGCACGATTTTGCTCAGTTCTGCAAGGAGCAGTTGGCACTCTTTCCCGTGTGACAGGCAATTAAGTCCACGGTGGAGACGAGAGGCAGAGGCTCATTATAAAAATAAACCTGTGACCGGGGCACCCGGGAAGAGGCCTGGCTACGTGTCGTCGCAGTCGGGGCTTTTGAAAATAACTCGAGCTCAGTCCAAGCGCAGCTCGCACAGGGAGCCGGAGCCGCGGAAGGCCCCGTCGGAAAAATAGGAGTCGACTGTGGGAGATCAGAGGGAAAAGGAGAAATGCAACCAGAGAAAGAGACAAAGAAAGAGGAAAGCGTGCAGAGGGGATGTTGGTCCCCTGCCTTGCTGAATGTCAGGGTGCAATGGGGACTCGGAGCCAGGTTTGCACCATGACGCTAGCACAGAGTACGACAGAGTTCCCACGGCAGTGGGGGTGGGGGGTGGCGGGGGTGGCAGGGGTGGTGGCTTCCGTGCCCGCGGGGGGTGGACCACAGCCGAGAGGGGAAGGCGTCGCTTGGCAGGGCCCTTGGACAGACGAGCCCTGACACGGTCACAAAGTCGCCGGGTGACTGTGAGTTGTCACCCGCCCTCTGTGCCTCTGTTTCCTCACCTGCACACGGCAAGAGCGGCAGCGCCTGCCCCGCAGGTTGCTGTGGATAAATGGGCACGACGCTTGCCACCTGGTTTGGCGTGAGAACACGTCACGAGGTTGCCATTTCGTCATCGATCACGACGTTACTATCGCCAGGGTTTGTAGACGTCGCCAGCCCCGGGCTGTGACGGCAGCGACTTACGTCGAGTGCTGAGAGCTCCCGCAGAAAGCTGCTTTCTAGAGTCCCCCGCCGCAACGGTTCGGTGTGTTTTTAAATTTCGGGGGATTGGAGAATAGGGTCTCTCCCTGTCTCTCTCTCTCTTCCCTCACCACACACACACACACACACGCACACGCACACACACACGCACACACACACGCACACGCACACACACGCACACACACACGCGCGCACACACACACACGCACACGCACACACACACGTGCACACACACATACAAACTACTCCACGCTAATTCTTCGTTGCTCGTTACAATGAAGTAGGAAGAGGAAGCGTCACCTAACATGTTTCTGAGTGTCACCATTAGACGCCGGCTCTCCCGCCAAACTCACAGAGCTTCGCGAACCTGCAGCCTGAGACCCCCCAGCCCCACGCCTCCCTTCACTCCTGGAGCCCCTCTGTGGCACACAGAGTAAAGAAAGAAGAAACACGAACCCGCCTCAACGGAGGAGAGGGGAGCGGGCTGGGTGGGGAAGGGACGCTGCAGAGAGTCGCTAGGACCCCTGCCCCCCGGCAAAGGGGTGTCCTCCAAAGGACGCCCTTGAGAACTCTGGCCTTCCTCCTCCCTGACCCCCTCCCTGCTAGTGCTTCTCCCAGAAATCTCTCTGCGCCGTCCTCGCTAGACTTGTCTCCTACCTGCCACGTGTATAACTCTGTTTAATTTCTTCTTAGAAAAAAACAGCGGTTTCTTGTTTGCGTTTCCTAAAGTTGGCCGGTTTTCACTTTTCCCTTCCTTACCCGCCCAGCTCCAGCCATGAATGCTTCCTTTCCACGTCCCATTCCTCGTGAGCGTCACACTCAGATCAGCAGCCAAGGTCAACCGCACGCTTCCGGTGTGCTAGGCACTCTGCTAAGAGCTTCTTACTCACTATCTTTATTATCTCATTTACAAAGGATGAAAGTGAGGCTCAGAGAGGTTAAGTTACTTGCCCAACGTCGCACAGTCAAGATTAGCGTAGGCAGAATTCAAGGCCGTCTGCTAGGGTTCATGCTCGGAGCGCCATCCTCTACTAGTTTGTTGGAGGCAACTGGGGAAATGTAGCAATAGGTGGGCCACTGATAAAGCCCATAGCTAATTTGCATAGTTCAAAGGAGGATGCACTGTGGTAAGCCAGACTTCTACATGGCGTTCGCCACGGTGCGGTCTCAGAGAGCCCAGCCTGATAACGTGCTGGAATAGATATCTGGCGAAGGCAAAACGCTTGGCAGGTTTAACTCTCAAGAGTTTGGCTTGATGAAAAGAATCAAGATGAAGTCTCCTTTTATTATTATTTTTATTGATTTAGGAGGTACATAGGCAGACTTGTTATGTGGCTATGTTGTGTAGTGGTGAAGTCTGGGCTTCTTTCGTAACCTCACCCGGTTGGTGTACGTAGTACCCATTAGGCAATTTCTCAGCCCACCCCGCACCCTCCTGCCTTCCACCCTCTGAGTCTCCAGCATCTATTATTCCACTCTGTGTGCCCACACACACTCATTATTTAGCTCCCACTTGTGAGTGAGAACATGCAACATTTGACTTTCTGTTTCTGAGATACTTCACTTAAGATAATGGCCTCCAGTTCTACCCAAGTTGCTACAAAAGACATAATTTCATTCTTTATTTGTGGCTGAGTAGTAACCTGTGGTGTATATACCACATTTTATTTATCCTATCACTAGTTGATGGACACGTTGGTTGATTCCGTATCTTTGCTCTTGCAAATAGTGCTGTGATAAACATACGAGTGCAGGTATCTTTTTGATACAACAATTTCTTTTCCTTCCCCAGTAGTGGAATTGCTAGATCAAATGGTAGATCTATTTTTAGTTCTTAGAGAAATCTCCATACTTTTTTCCATAACAGTTGTACTAATTTACTTACCCACCAACAGCATATAAGTATTCCCTTTTGGCCGCATCCTGGCCAACATCTTCTTTGACTTTTTAGTAATGGCTATTCTGGCTGGGGTAAGGTGGTATCTCATTGTGGTTTTAATTTGCATTTCTCTGATGATTAGTGATGTTGAGCATTTTTTCATATGTTTGTTGGCCATTTATTTACATGTCTACTTTTGAAAAATGTTCATGTCCTTTGCCCACTTTTTAATGGGATTATTTGCTTTTTTCTTGTTGAGTTGTTTGAATTCCTGGTAGATTCTGGATAGTAGTCCTTTGTTGGATGCACAGTTTGTGACAAGATAGTTTTGAGTTTTAAAATAAATAAATCCTCAGCTATATAAAGTCCATTGCAATGAATAAAATTCAATGAGTTGTGTAAAACCCAAGATATGGATAAACTTTGATAATAATCCAATAAACAGGGCTTTGCAAAGCACCTGAAGTGAGATAGAGCCCAGGTCTACAGTAAGTCTGGAGTCTACATAAAGCCCAGAATTTGCCTGAAGCCCTGAGACCAGTGAGACCAAATATTAATAAAACCTAAAGAACAATAAAGGCAAGGGCTTGAATGCTGGATGAAGACTAGACTCGAGTAGGACTCTGTTCTTCTATGTGAGGCTCAGTGAAGAACATTGCTAGAGAACCATGGTCCCCACCAACCAGAGGTCTCCATCGTCTTCTTTCCTTACCTATAGGGTGTCACTGCCTTATACTGAGTCCTCCTGACCCCAGAGGCAGGAATAAACTCCCAATTCCTTTGACATCTTCCCCAGAATGAGACAAGGGGACCCAGCCCATACACTTGGGGCCACTCATCCATCCCAAGGCTTTCTCCTGTGTCTCTGCAACCAACCCCAAAGAAGTTTGCTTTTGTCCTATCCCAGGGGCATAACCGAAAGGAGCCTCTTCCTTGGTTCCCCTGGTTTTCAGCCTTCATATGGAAGAACACCGGTGATCTCAGTTAAACCCAGGCCTCCCAACTCCATGAGTTTGCAGTTACCTCCAGGGTCTTGTTTCAAGCTTCTAATGATGCAGCTGTCTTCAGGGAGGGCCTCCCTTTGTCCAGCATCTCAAAGTCACTGAACAGGGCTTCCCCAAGTCATCTCAGGACCGACAAGTAGCTCTCCTGCCAGAGAGGCTTCATTCAGACCCTGAGTGGCCCTAGTCCTCTGGGCCACACAAGGAGTCAAAGACTCTGGCTCTGGGCCCTGGTTCTGCCCCAAAGTTCAGCATCTACCCTCTATCCTGTTTTCCATCTCTATCACCAGGGAGTTCAAGGAGCTGAGAGCAGCTCAGGCTACTCCACAAACCTGCCGGGGGCCCCAAAGAGATCCCGGGCTCTGAGTGAGTGCCACTACTAACAGTTTCTGTATTGGGTTTACTGCCTGCAATTCCACATGAAGAAAGGTCTCCATCGTGTTAAAAGGTTTGAAAACCACTAGGCCATATGGTCCCTCAAGTCCTTTCCAGCTGTGGCCTCCCATCATTCTGTGACAACTCCCTCCAATCAGTAATTGCCGGCGCCAGGTGTGGGGGCCCCGCAGGAGCAGGCTGGCTCCTATTGAGTTCCTTCTGGCCCCCGGCCAGCAGCTGGTATGGCCTCTGCTCCGTGACACTCCGGGGACCAGCCCCCAGGCAGGCTCCGGTTAGCTTTCCAGCTGATGGGCAACAGCTGGCCAGATGCTCGCAGCAATTTCACAGTCCTGATGGCTCACCCTCTCCCCTCCTCCATCCAGCAGATCCTGGTGCTGCCGTCAGGCCAGGAAGCCGAGGCCAGCCTCCCCGTGGCCCGTGAGCCTCAGAGGAGTCAGAGGAAACAGACCCAGCCAGAGGCTTCCTGGGGTGGCCAGAAATAGTCTCCGTGCCCCTCAGAGGAGGGGAGCTCCCAGCACAGCCTCACGCAGCAGTCACTGCTTCAGGAAACCACGCACTGTGACCAGCGTCACTCCCTGCTGTCCTTGGCCGGTTTCAGGCTGGGAGCCTGGCCGTGGCCCCTTTCCTGCGTGGCCCCTTTCCCGCGCGGGCGCCGGGCCAGTGCGCAGCGTCGCGTCCAGCCCGCCCGCCTGCGTGGCCGCGGTCGGCCCGGCGTTGGGATTGGAATCCTGGTTCTCAGCTCACTCGCCGGGGGACCCAGGAGAGCCGTTTGGCCGCTCGGAGCTTCGGCTCCCGTCTGTGAAATGGGAGTGGTGACCTCTGCCTCCCTGGGCTGCTGGAGGGTCTGATGAACGACATGCTAGCAGCGTGACGCGAAGCCTGCGCGCACACTGTTGGGTTTCATCGTTACAGTTTTAAGAGAGGTGTGTGTGTTGCAGCCCCTTTCGGCCGCTGTCATTGGTCACCATAGACAGGGGAGCTCATGTCTCACCATTCTGAGGGCCGGGAGGTTCGAGATCGTGGCGCTGGAAGACACGGTGTTCGGGGCTCACTCCCTGCTGCTTAGGAGGTGACTCCGGGCGGTGTCCTCACATGAGGGGAGGGCCTGTGAGGGTGCTACCCCCATCCACGGGAGCAAACCCCTCCCAAAGGCCCCACCTCTTCACAGCGTCACGGTGGGAA
Source organism: Cheirogaleus medius (assembly GCA_008086735.1). Taxonomy (NCBI): domain Eukaryota; kingdom Metazoa; phylum Chordata; class Mammalia; order Primates; family Cheirogaleidae; genus Cheirogaleus; species Cheirogaleus medius. Next base: position 1,642,236 of record VBSM01002223.1, read on the forward strand.
TTAGGTCTCAGCACAGGCATTTTGGGGGGCCACAAACCTTCAGACCACAACAGTGTGTATCTGATGTTGCTAAAAATGCAAAATCTCCTTCCAAGTGCATGCTTGGGAAGAATCTATAACTTCAACGTTTATCACAGAATCCAGGTGACCTCCCTGCCAGGCTCGTCTCTAACCCTGACAAGCAGAGTGGCCTTGGTCAAGTCTCTAACATGACGAGAGTGGACTAGATCAGTAGTTCTCAAACTTCAGCACTCGTCAGCTTTCAAACACAGGTGTCTGGGCCCAACCCACAGAGGTTCTGAGTGGGCAGGTCTGGGGCAGGGCCTGGGAATCTGAATTTCCAGGAAGTTCCTGGATCCGGCCGGGGTTGCTGATCTGGGAATCACACTTTGAGAACGACTGGATTCGGCGATTTTGCATGTTCTTTCCAGTTCGAATACCTTATATTTTACATATCTATATTTCACATAATTATATTTGATGCTTTTGGCATTTTATATTCCAAGTCTATCTGGGGGTCTTGCTTGTGTGGGTTTTCCAGGAAGGCGCCGTACTTTAGTGGTTCAGGGCTGATGGCTGGAGTTACGTGGTCAGGCTGCGCAGGGAGATGCACGTGTAGCCATGTGCGGTCCTCCGGAGAAACAGAGCCAATAGGAGAGAGATATATCTCCTGTGCCACTATACATGTATATACACACACTATACACACACACACCAGATATACAGTGATATAAGATGATACGAGTGAAGCACATTTTAGCACAATGCCTGGGGCATCATATATACTCCATAAATGTTAATTCTAGACAATTATGAAAACTCCAGTCTTTTCCAGTGGGTAGCATCTTCTTTCATTATCAGTAGGATCTCTGGGTCAAGGAACCACATTCTGAGAGTCAGTGTGTGTTCTCTAAGCGCCCAGTGTCTACTACACTGGCCCTCGAGGAAATTATACGAATGAATGTCCTTGTGCTTAAGGATATGATAATCTAATAAGGGAGGACAAACTAACAATTAGAAAAAAATCTATTTCTAATAATTATTAGGTGCAGCACTAAGAGACACAATTCAGATTATTTTTAATTTTTAATTTATAAATAAAATAAATATAAGTCAGTGGCTTTAACACTACGGAAAGGTACACAGTGTAAAGTACGAGTCTTCCTCGGCTATTCCCTTTTGTCAAAGCTCATCACTGTTTGCAATTTCTTATATATCTTAGGGAAAAAAGCTATGCATGTCCCAAGATATAAAACACACACACAAGTATATGTAACAGTTTTATTGAGATATAATTCACGAATATAATTAATCGGTTTCAAACGTACGCTTCAAAATAGAGTCTCAGAGTTGTACAACCTGTGCCACAGTCAATTTTAAAATACTTTCATCACTGCAAAAAGCAGCCCCATAGGTAGTCACTCTCCACCCCATCTCTCCTCAGTCCCGGGCACCACGAACCTACTGTCTGTCCCTGTGGATTTGCCTGTGCTTGACATCATGTGACATGTAGCCTTTTGTGCCTACCTTCTTTCATTTAACGTAATGTTTCGGAGGTTCATTCATGCTGTGGCATGTATCAGTATTTCATCCTTTCTAATGTCAAGTAATATTCCACTGTGTGGATAGACCACATTTTATTTATCCATTCAGCAGTTGATAGACGTTTGGGTTGTTTCCCTTTGGGGGCTATTATAAGCAATGCTGCTACGAATATTTAAACACAGAAGCTTTGTTTAAAATTACAGAAAGGGGTTTAGCCTACTTTTCTTCGTAGTTCCTTTTTCATTTAAAAATCCATTTCAGAGATCTTTACACACTAGCATGTGCGGATCGCAAGGAAGGCAAACAGGTGCTCTGGGAATCGGACAGGTGCAACGAGCAGAGGCATTTGCTTGCGTGCAGAGAAGCCACCTTCTATTTTGACCAGGGCAAAGTTACAGCGAAAAGGAAAACCAAGAGGGGATGATTTGCAAGCAACCAGAAAAGGTATAGATAAGGCTAAATGCTATTGTCACTTCCTTTGGCAAATACGGTAGCTTCTCTAGACATTCCTGGCCCCGTTTCTTACAAATAAGTGCCAACAAGCCCTGTCATCATTGGGGAATCTGTGCAGCTCCTGTGACCTGGCCAGACACATCACCCCACGTTGTCACCGTCACAGCAAGCAGCCTCCCTGCCCCCACCTCACACCTCTCTCTTCCCCTTGTCGTCCCAGCCCAGCCCTGCGCCCCTCCTCCCAGTCCCAACAGAGGGACTGCGAACCCCTCATGGGCCCCGTTCTTTTTTTTTTGGGGGGGG
>VBSM01002223.1:1644636-1655810 GCA_008086735.1 Cheirogaleus medius
GCCGCCCCCCCCCCCGCCCCGAGTCCCCTGTCCTGCCCAGGGCCAGCCCAGACTCGGTACCATGAGGGACAAAACCAAGCGGCTGCAGAGGAAGCAGCTACTTATCGAAAATAAGGTCTTGTTCTAATCTGTGATCACCCAGATACCTGCTGGACTCTTGTCTTGGATGTCCCATGGGGCCACCACCTCCACCTGTCTAAAACCGAGCTCCTTCTTCCCCCTTGCAAATAGAGTCCTCCTCCCAAGACCTGAGTTTCTATTCTAGCACCGCCACTCTCTTCCCATTTACCCACCAGAACCCGAGCGTCACACCCCGCCTCCCTCTCTGACCCGTGCCCACCAGATCAGCTGCCGAGCCCTGGCAGTCACCTGGCGGCTTCTGCTTCTGCACAAATGGCCACGACGTCCAGCCATTCCTTACCTCCTGTGACAACAGTGCGGTCGCTTCTTAATAGGTGTCCGGTCACCACTCGTTCCGACCTCCAGTTAAATTTTTAAAAAGATATTAATATTAGAAAGGAAGAGAAAACACGGTGACTGTTTTCAGGTAATACGATCGCTTATTCTAAGTCCAAGAGGAGTCACTGGCGAGCCGTTGCTGTGGTTTGAGCGTCTGTCCTTCCGCAGCTCACGTCGAAATTTAATTGCCAAAGTGGCAGTATTGGGAGGGGGGGTTTTTAAGAGGTAGGATTAGGCCATTATATATGCATCATATATATACCTATAAAATATAATATGCATACGTGTGTGTGGATATATACATTTCCCAGTCTGTGGTATTCTGTTACAGCAACACAAAACAGACTTGGAAAACCACTAAACTAGTAAGAGAGTTCAGGAATACATCAGACACATGATGGTTAAAAACGTCATGTCTGTCTCATATACAAGCAATAATTAAATAGAAAATATAACCAAAGAAGATCGCCCCCTCAAAAGCAACAGAAACGTAAATACTTAGAGTTAACATTAAACTACGAGACTGTAAGACGTATATGAAAACCACAAATCTTTCATGAAGAAACAAAGGCACGTTACACGTTCTTGGGTACGAAGACGTATTGTGAAGTTGGGAATTGACCTCCCAGATTAATCCGTAAGTTCAATTCAATCCCAATAAAAATCTCCACAGAGTTTATCATGGCATTTGACAGTTATCTGGCAATTCTATAAGAGTCTATAGAAATCTAAAATTCCTAGTGAAGGAATACGTAAATAATGAAGAAAATGTTGAAAATAAGAACAATTTGGCAGAACTAGTTCTATTAGAATTCAAAACATATTATAAAATTAGAGTGAGGTGTGTCTTTTCTTGTGAGCAGAAAAAAAAACCAGAGATCAGTGGAGTAAAATCATAACTCCAGAAATACAGCTAATCTATAACATTTCATGGAGAGTGAAAGGTTAGAGATGGGGCATAAGATAGTCACTGAATGACATACGGAAAAATTGGCCATCCATGTGGAAAAACATAAGGATTCCACCCTACCCCATATTGTCCATAAAACTAGAGTAATAAATCATGTATAAAACCCAAAGCTGTAGGAGAAAATATAAGAGAATATTTATGTACTCTTGGGATGAAGGAAGGCCTTTTTAAAAAAGCCAAAAAAATCCAGAAGCCATAAAGCATAACTGATGGAGCCATATGAAAAATTAAAACTTGGTATAAAAAAGACCTAGCTAATAAAGTTAAAAGATAATTTCCATCCTAGGAGGAAAAAAATTGCAACCGAGAGAATGAGGGGCCATGGCATGAGATGAGATGAGGCGGACGGGGAGGACGCCCAAGGCCACCCTCTGGAGTTCCGTCCCTACCCGGCGAGAATCGGACAACATCCAAAGGGGTGTGTGCAAGATCATCGTGGCATGCTTGGGATGCACATTTAGGAAGAGCATTCTGGCTACACGGGGGAGGGCGGGCTGGAGTCCGGGTGGGGGGAGCGGGCAGACCAATCATGAGGCTTTGTGACACCGCAGTCCAGGCAAGAGATGACGGACGACCAGGGTTATGACGAAAACGGAGAGAAGTGGATAGACTGGAGAGAGTGTCGGGGAGCAACGCTGGCAGCTGGCGGTCACCGATGGACGTGGGGCTGGGGATGAGGAAGAGGAGGGCGTTGGGAGCTATTGCTGCATTTCTGGGTGGCTGTAGATCTACGAGACGAGACAGGAACTATGGGAGAAAGATGCTTTAGAAAGAAAAGTCGAAGGTTCGGTTTGGGGCACGTTGGACGATGAAGGGTGTGAGACGTTGTGACCGGTGCATCTGAGTTCCGTGGGTCCTGGCTAGCAGGACAACAGGAAGGCGAGATGACGACGTAAAGATGTAACGGTGCTGGGGTGCAGGAGGGAAGCGAGCAGACGCTACTGCCTGACTCCTGGGAGCTCGTCCTCCAGTGCAGGAGAGAGACGCTCACGCCACGAGTAGTAAACAACGGCTCCAGGGGGTCCCACGGGCCGTGCTGCCCTCCACGCGGAGACACTTCCTCGGACTCCAGCTGAACCCATGGACGGTCTTGAAACTGGACGAGTCTGAGGGTCGGAACCAAGCCACCCGAGTTCCAGCTCAGTGTCGTCACAGTCGTCGCGGCCGTGGGATTACAAATAAGCGTGTGCATCGTCTCTAAATTTTCCCTAATGAACTTGTGTTACTTTATTAGGAGACCAAAGCTTCAGTAGAGGTGGATATTTTTAAAATATGTCTCACAAAGAAAGAAAAACGGAAAACCAAAGATCATAGATGATTGTCTTTCTTTCTTATGTCCTCTAACACTGACAGTATTCTGAAGAAGAATGACGTCTGGAAGGAGACGGAGGAGTGGAGGAGAGCCTGCCCGGCTGTCAGTGTCCCCGGGCATGCTATGACACCAGGGAGGAGGGGGAAGGGAGGGCGGACGAACCAGGGAAGGGACCGGGAAGAGGAAACACACACCCACTTTCAAAACTAGTTACAAACTGGTGAACACCACCAAGGGGACGGGCATACCTCTAACCCTGGCTAGGTAAAGGCAAAGTTGTAAAATCTAACCAAAATGTTAGAAAAAAAAAACCCAACATTTATTGGGTGTTGGGCAGGTGGGAGGGGGATGGGGGATGGGTATATATACATTATAAGTGCGATGTGCATTGTCGGGGGAGGGACACGCTTGAAGCTCTGACTCGAGGGGGGAGGGGAGGCAAGAGCAATGTATGTGACCCTAACGTTTGTACCCCCATATTATGCTGAAATAAAAAAATAACTAGTGACAAACTACAAGTGGTTTCTCAGCTCAGAGTGAGTGAGAGGACTATCTCTTAACAAAAACGTATTCAAAAAAATAACAGTGATGCCCCTGTTTTGTTCATCACAATCACCCGATGCAGTTTCCGATTTGGAGTCTTTAATACTGAAACTTGTCAAAGAAATTGAAATTAAATAAACTTCTCCCTTTCCACTGCCAGATCTCTCTCATTTTCTTTTCTTTTTTCTTTTTCCTTTTTCTCTTACCTGCACCTAGCAATATGGATGCTCAAAAAATATTTGTTACTAATTCCCTGACCCTGTGGGGTTTGGGCAAGAACGTCTTGACGCTTCCTCGGGTGCAGCCAGGGTTACGGCGCCTGGTGGAGGCTGCCCCAGGCCCAGCTCTGCTAAGCTCCAAACCCTGTCTGGGCGTGGTCTGTGCCTTTCCACACCTTGCCTGTCCCCGACAAAACCCTCTCAGTGCCCTGCTGAGCTGCATTTTAGAATGCAAATGAGCAGATTCTCTGATACCTGCTTCCTGCCTGTGAGTCTGGTGCTTCATTTCTAGCTCCTGCAGCCTAAAATTAGACGGCATCACCAGAAAGATGTTCATCTATCCCTTCTTTCTTTTTTTACCCTTTTTTTAAGCATCAACCATTTTTCTGGGATCAAGCTACTATTCTAGGAAACAGCATCCGACCTGCACAAAAGGGGGTGAGGAGGGGAAGATCGCCTTAAGGAATAGACCACATAAGTGGTCGAGTGTACCACCCTTCCCCAAAAGGAAAATTGGGGAATTTTTTATCACTGTAACGCTTCACCCTACCTCCACAGAGAACCCAAATCATGTTCAAATTTGGAGTTAGAGCACAAAACACAAAAGCTGGAGCGGGGCTAGCAACTGTCCTTTAATTAGAAATTGCTAGAAATCAGTTAATTGTAACACCACTAGAAACATCCTGCCCGTGACCCATACAAACAATACACATAGGTATGTTTGTGACTATGTGTGTGCGGCTATAGATGTAAACATAAACCTACATCAACAGACTAAAGAAACTAAGCAAACTAGTCTCATCTGCTTTTTTCCCTAATCAAGATGCATTTTTTGGAGTCTGCATTCAATTCCAATTAAGCGATGCTTTTATACCTTTTATAGAGGAACGACTATATTTAACACTACCATTCACTCTAAATAGTAATTGGATTTTACAAGGTACGAAGCTTTTAAAGCTACCTTGAGTCTCGAAATCTTCTCTACGCTGCTAATGAGCCCAGCTGGCTGAGCCTGAATTACAAGTGCACTGAGAACAGGCTGCCCAGCCCCAGAGAACCTGCATTGCAGCCCTGCTGACAGAGAGCAGACTCATGCCAGGGGTCTGGCCAATTCTCACAATTAAGGAGGAAGTAATTCCTTTATTTAAAAAAAAAAAAAAAAAAAAAAGCATTTCAGTGATTTGAAGGAACTGGCACGCTGGCTTTTTTTTAAAGAATTCAGAATTAGGTTGTAAACCTAATAAGTGTAAAGAAGAGAGAGGAAAAGCATGCATTAAGAAACAGGTAATATTCTGTTGGAAAATATACCAGCTTGGAAAAAAAAGGACTCCTGCAATATTCATGGAGATTGATCATGATGTCTTCCATCTCAGTCTGCTTTGATGGCTACAAATCAAAATTTCTCCAATGTCACAAAACAATTATCTGTGAAGAACTTCAAATTAGCTAGAGTGAAACATCAATTATATCAACGAGATAAGTTAAAAAAAAACTGACCCCTCAGACATTCTCTTGTGGAATGGACAATCCTACACTTATGATCCTACCCTTGCTCTCTTCGACTGCCCACACCATTTCCCTCCACATAGTAATCAAAAGCCTATGGACAAAAATTCATCAGAATAGATTTGCTGGATTCTGAGAAGATGGTGGAGTAGGAAGAGCCAGGAATCTGCCTCCCTACCCAGACAACAATTGCACTAGCAGAATCTGTCTGATGCAACTATTTTGGAAAACTGGAATCTACTGAAGGCTTGAAACTCCCATGGGAAGGCTGGGGTGGTAAACTGTGGTTAGTTTCAGTCAATTTCAGCTCTGAGCTTAGCAGTGGCTGCCCATGTCCTTTCCTACAGTCCATGTGTTCCTGGAGCAGCTGGCATGCAGCTTTCAGGAGCCAGGATGGGCAGTAAGGAATCTGTCCTCTAAAACTTGAGGATGTATGTTCTGACTACTGATTACTATTTTTGATCACACAGGTACAGACACACAGGTAGGCAGCCATTGTTGCATTGTCCCCCTTCATTGTTGCAAGTCCCTCCCCTTCCAGCTGAAGTGACTTCCAGGGGATTGAAAAGGATGGTGTCTTTTTTCTCCCTTTATTTTTCCCTTTTTCCCCCTTTTAGGAGCCAGACATTATAGACTAGGACATTCAAAAATAACTATTAATACATAAACTGAAAAAATGAGAAAGTCACTACACAAGACCAGGAAAAGTCACAGGCTCAGAAAAGACCTGGGAGAACCTGAAGTTCATATCTCAGGCTGATCCTTGACACAGGGACAGCCTACAACAATCTTTTAAAAAGTAAAACAAAACAAAACCAAAAAACAGCAAACTCTGGGGGAGGCAAAGAATCTGACTGCCAAAGTTACCACATTATTAGACTCAAATATCCATTTTTCAACAGAAAATCACAAGGCATACAGAGAAACAGGAAAACATGGTGTATTCAGAGGAAAAAAAATAAACAAATAGAAACTATCCCAAAGAAAAACCAGATGGAAGACCTACTAGACAATGGCTTTTAAACAGCTGTCTTAAAGAGCTCAAAGAACTAAAGGAAAACACATAGAAAATCAGGAAAACAATGTACAAACAAAATGGAAACATCAATAAAGAGATGGAAAATCTAAAAAGAAACCAAAAAGAAATTCTAGAGCCAAAAAGTATGAAACTGAAATGAAAACTTCACTAGAAGGAGTCAATGGCAGATTTGAGCAGGCAAAAGAAAGTATAAGTGAACTTGAAGATAGGACAATTGAAATTATTGAATCTGAGAAAAATAAAAAACATTGAAGAAAAATGAACAGAGCCTAAAGTATCTGTAGGATGCCATAAAATAGACCAACATGTTCATCATAGGAGTCTCAGAAGGAAAACAAAGAAAAAAGGAGAAGAGAGATTATTTGAGAAAATAATGGCTGAAAACTTTCCAAATTTGATACGAGATATAAATATAACTATCTAAGAATCTCCACAAACTCCAAGTAGGATGAACTCAAAAGGCCACACAAAGACAAATTATAATCAAGCTGTCAAAAGACAAAGACAGAGAGAATCTTGAAAGCAGCAAGAGAGAAAAAAATTACCACTCACAAGGGTCTTCAATAAGATTATCAGAAGATTTCTAATAAGAAGACCAGAAAGTAGTGGGCTGATATAATAAAAGGGCTATAAGAAAAAAAAATGTCAACCAAGAATTCTATATCTGGCAAAACCATTCTTCAAAAGTGAGGGAGAAATCAAGGCATTCCCAGACAACGGAAAGCCCCAGGAATTCATTACACTAGACCTTCCCTGCAAGAAGTGCTCAAGTAAGTCCTGAAGGCTGAAACAAAAGGACATTAGACAGTAACTTGTAGCCATATGAAGAAAGAAAGATCTCAGTAAAAGTAAATGCACAGGTAACTATAAAAGCTGGTATTTTGTAACTATACTTTTTGTTTTCAATATGATTTAAGAGACTAGAACATTTTTAAAAATTATTAGTCTAAAAGTCAATGTTATTGTAACTTTGGTTTGTAACTCCACATTTTGTCTTCTATATAATTTAAGAGATTAATGCATGAAATATTAGTTTATGTTGTTGAACACATAACATATAAAGATATAATTTTGTGACATTAATAACTGAAAGACGTGAGGATGGAGCTACAAAGAAACAGAATTTTTGTATGTTGTTGAAGTTAAGTTGCTATAAATTTAAATTAGAGTGTTATAATTTAAGGATGTTAAATGTAATCCACAACGACTGCAAAGAAAATAATTATAGAATATACACAAAAGGAAATGATAAGGGAATTAAAATGTTTCACTACAAAAAGTCCACTAGGCACAAAAGAAAACAGTAAGTCCCTCCTTATCAGTAATTACTTTAAATATAAATGGATTAAATTCTCCAACCAAAAGACACCAATTGGCAAAATGGATTTTAAAAACATGATCCAATTATATGCTGTCTGCAAAAGACTCACTTTAGATGCAAAGACACAAACAGGTTAAAAGTGAAAGAACAGAAAAAGATATTCCATACGAATAGTAACCAAAAGAGACCAGGGATGGATATACTAATATCCGACAAAATAGACTTTAAATCAAAAAAGGTTACAAGAGACAAAGAAGAACATTATATATCAATAAAAGTTTCAATATATCAAGACAATACAGCAATTATAAATATTTGCACACCTAATAACAATCAAAATACATGAAACAAAAATTGACAGGATTAAAACAAGAAACAGACAATTCTACAATAATAATTGGAGACTTCAACACTTCACTCTAAAAAATGGTGGAACAACCAGACAGAAGATAAGTACGGAAATAGAGGACATGTGTGATACAATGAACTTACTAGATTTAACAGATATATTCAGAAAATTCTACCCAACAACAACAAAATAGATGTTCTTCTCAAGTGCACACAGGACATTCTCCGGGATAAACCAGATGTTAGACCACATATTAAGTCCCAATAGAGTTAAAAAGATCTTTATTATCTAAAATATCTCTGATCACAAGATAAAGTTAGAAATCAATAACAAAAAGAAAACTTACAAAATTGTGGAAATTAATCAACACACTCTTAAACAACCAATTGATCAAAAAATCACAAGGAAAACTAGAAACCTCAAAAAATTAAAAATATAATTACCTTATGATCCAGCAATTCCACTTCTGGATACATACTCAAAAGTATTGAAAGCGGCGTCCTGAAGAAATATTTATACACCAATGTTTATAGCAGCATTATTTACAACAGATAAAACATGAAAGCAACCCAGGTGCCCATCAAACAAATAAGTAGTAAACGTGGTACACACATACAGTGGAATATTATTCAGCCTTAGAAAGAAAGAAAGTTCTGACATATGCTACAACATGAATGAACCTTGAGGACATTATGCTAAGTAAAATAAGCCAGTAACAAAAAGAAAAATACCATACTATTCCACCTATATGAGGGACCTAGAGTAGTCGAATTCACAGATACAGAAAGTAGAATGGTGGCTGCCAGGGGCTAGGAATAGGGGGCAGTGGGTAGTTGTTATTTAATGGGGACAGATTTTCAGTTTTGCAAGATGCGGAGTTCAGGGCATAGATGGTCGTGATGGTTGCACAACACTGTGAATGTTCCCAAAGCCACTGACCTGTACACTTGGAAATGGTTAAGGTGGTAAATGTTGTGTTATGTGTATTTACCATGATTTTTTTAAAAAGCATTGAAAAAAGATTTGCTGCTGTTTGGCTTAGCCCAAAGCGCTGATGAATCCCCAATCCCATATCCTCCCACAATGCCATTTCCCCCTCATTCTCTTTGTGTAGTCTTAATCTGGATTGCACTGGCTATGAGCATTGCAGCTAGAAGACATTTCCCGCTCTGCCAGGGATCACTCTCTGTGGGACATGTCAGTGACAGGTCACTGCATGGATATGCCTCCTGACCGGTATGCTTGTAGTGTGCCTTCTATTTTTTATCAAATAAAATGATCTTCCATCACTTTTTTTTTAAGGCTGATCAAGTGAAGCAGCGGGAGTGGAGAAGGGAGCAAAGGAATCTGTAACTAGTTGTGATGGATTTGTTGTAAACACCACTGCACTCGGACCAGCCAGCTTCCATCTCCTTTAATGCTTTCATATTCTTAATTCTTAATGATAGGAGTCTTTCACATAGGAGTCTTTCATTCATGATTTTTGCTTTTTTGTCTGCCTGCACATATTAACCCATCATTACGGTTTTAATATTCCTGTTTTTCTCTTTTTCTTCTTCCTTCCTTTCTTAGATAGATGTGTCCTTTACAAATAACATTAATGACATCTTGTTTGCTGTTTTTCCCTAGACTAAAATTAATTTTATTTTATATAAATGTGTTAACCTATTTATGTTTACTGCCATAAATACCATGTTTGACCTCATTTATGTTCACCTTGTTTCATGCTTTTGGGTTTGGGAGAAATTTTTATTGTTGTTTTTCATGTTTTCTTATAGTTTCACATCGTGTTTTATTTATTTTATCTTCTGTAGTGATATAAAACTTGGCAATTTTTAAAATTTATACTAGTGATTACCCTTGAGTTGTATAGACCAACACTTAAGTGCTCATATAGTAGTAACATTCATCGGGTGTCGGGCAGATGGAGAGGGGAGGAGGGAATGGATATATTCGCACTTAATGGGTGTGATGTGCACTGTCTGGGGGATGGACAAGCTTGAAATTCTGACTCAGGTGGGGCAAAGGCAACATACATAACTTAAACACTTTTACCCCCGTAATATGCTGAAATAAAAAAAAAATTTAAAAAGACTTGAAAAACCTTATACTTAAGACTTGAAAATCATATTTGAAAACATATTTCTCTAATGCTCAAAATTAAGAATACGATCTTTTTTCCTACTCCTTTGTAAGATGGCACATTTAGTTTGCTCCTCTGTGACTCTTGACTACCCTTTTCTCTGTATTTTGTTAATAATATTTGGGATTTTTAGAAACGTTATTATAATGAAATTATAATTTTTTACATTACATTTGTTCTGTTATTTTCACCCAGTTCACAGAATACATATAAAACGATTTTACTTAACTAATTTAATTTTCCTAGTCAATACTTCTCTACTGCAGCAACCCCATTTTTACTTACTTTGATTCATTTCTTGGCCGACTTACTGCTTTGTGGAATAATGTCTCGGAGAGAACATCCGCAGGTGTTTTACAACCTGGGGCCTTTCACTCGCCCCCCCCCCAAAAAAGGAAAAAAGAAAAGATGTCTTCACTTATGACTAATTTTGTTAATATAAAATTTGGGGGCTAAGAAATTTTTCTTTCTAAACAGTAATTTGGAGAAGCTAGAACATAAATAAAATACAGTGCCGTGGGTTCCCCTCCCTGCCTGGCTGACGTAGACAGATACAGATGTGGACGTCCATGGAGATGTGGGCATGGACATACACGGATACAGATATGGACATACATGTGCATACACCTCCATAAACATTCTGCAATACGGGACGGCCCTGGACTTTCTCTCCTTTCTTTTATTCATTGTACTTGGCACTTTTTGGCATCAAATTTTCTTCTCTTTCTTTATGACTGTTGCTTCTCTCTCCTCTGACTGGTCTCCCCACCAGGCTTCCGTCATCCGCGCATCACTGCAGCTCGAAACGGTGCTGCGTGTCGTCTCCTCTCACTGCTTTTATTTCTTCACACTTTCCTTCCAAATTTGGGGAGCTCTCAATTTTATTCGACACTAGGAGTTTTCTGATAGCTTTAGCTTTAGAGACAATTGCACACAAAATTTCCGATGCCCAAATTATAAAGAATTATTTTTTTAAAAAAAGATCAAAAAGCAGCTGCAGTGGTTGGAGTCGGGCTCAGGAGCCGTTGGCCCCACTCCCTACAACCCCTTCACTCCCTACACCGGCTCTGGGACACCCCGAGGGGCTCTAAGGGGCACAGTTTGAAGACAGAATAATGACCAAGAAACATACGAAAAAATGCTCAACATCTCTAATCATCGGGGAAATGCAAATCAAAACCACAATGAGATATCACTTATCTCCAGTGAGAATGGTCTTTATTAACAAGTCCCAAAACAATAAATGTCGGCATGGATGTCGCGAGATAGGAACACTCCTACATTGCTGGTGGGACTGCAAACTAGTTCAGCCTC
>VBSM01002223.1:1655910-1667041 GCA_008086735.1 Cheirogaleus medius
CACCAACTGGGGGATGGACACGCTTGAAGCTCTGACTCGAGGGGGGAGGGGGGCTAGGGAAATATACGTAACTTTAACATTTGTACCCCCATAATATGCTGGAAAAAATTAAAAAGGAAAAAAAGAAAAAATAATAAAATAAAATAAGAAAAAGAAAACCAATGCGTTTCTGATTACATTTTCTGCAGTGGTAAATTGCTTCTTTGCTACTTCTAATGTTGATTTTGATCCTATAATTTCATTTTTAATGCAAAATACTCTGCTTGGGTTATGAGATTGATTCCTCCCTTCCTAAAGCTGTGTACCTAGTTCTTCTATACACGCTGACTTGAAAGCTTAAACGCCAGGTTTCATTGGCAGCACAGACCAAAAATTTTCAAAGAAGTCAGATTGGTTAACATTTGGAGAAATTTTAATGGCACATTTGGAATTCATTGATGCTATGTCTCTTTGAAAAGCCAAAACAGTAAAGAAGGGAACTAATTTACAATTTTCTTTTCACTAAAAGAGGCTAAATATACATTTTAAAAATACATTTCGAACTACTGGAAACATCTGTCCAAAGGTGGGAGGGATACAGGATGTGGAATCAGCCCTGGTAACCACATCAATTGAAAAGGAATGCAATATACTGTGTGTTTTCCCTGAGTTCTGACTTCCAGATCTGTTATCACCCATTTAAAAAGTCATTAAATTTTAGTTTCCTTAAAAGCTTTCCTTATCACAATAATCTCCCTTTTCATCAAAGTCTATTGTTTTCTCATCTCATCCTTGGCTTCCTGAAGTTTATGGGGCTCAAATTAGATATTCTCTAAAATTTTCTGCTCTTTCCTATAATAAATTTTTTTTTTCAAAGAACGCTGTTCCTCTGCCTCTCGAGCCCGGTGTTTTCTCTCCTCCCTGTTCAATCCTTTGACTGGGGAGAGCTCTCAGCTGCAACGTATGCTCATGAAAAGCGTGTGTGGCTCTGCCTTGGCCCCCATCCCTGTCTGTCTGCCTCCTGTGAATTGTGCACCCATTCAGAGCCGACTCTCCCGCCATTGCAAGTCACTCAGCCTAAGGAAGGGTTTTATGGTCCTTCTAGTCTGAAGCCGTGTACAGTTCCTTGTCAAAGACATTGAGTGAAAAGCTTAGTCTCCGGTTTGTGCTTCTCACTCGGTTTTTCCAGTTGCCAAATTCTCCTTCCCATTCACGTTATTGGGAATTGTAGCCCAGGAGTCAGTGGAGAGAGAGAGAGAGAGAGAGAGAGAGAGAGAGAGAGAGAGACTCTATATAATGGAGAAAGAATTTCCTGTGATCTCTTTTTCCCTATATGGCCTCACGTTGTTCCTTGGGGCTTCCTCTACATTCTGCAAAGTTGAAATTTCTTCTGGCTTCTAGTAAGTTATTAAGTAATATTTCTGGTTTCCAACTCTATTGGAAATTTGACTCCCCTTCTATATTTTCATAATTATGTCAGAGGGAAGGTGGGGCGGGACAAGTTGGGAGGCTCTCACTTCCTGCCATCGGAACCCACAAACTGGTGTGGGAATTCAGACACGTCAGGCCCCTGACCAGACCCGCAACCTTCCCTGCAGTCATCGGGAATGGCTGGTAGGACTGAGAGTGAAAATTTGACCCTCGAGGGTGAGGAAAACAGTGGAGGACGTGTGTATACGGACATATGCGTGTGTGTGTGCCGGTGCGTGTGACGTGGACACAGGATGTACACAGGCATGGCGGTGGTAACATCGCAGGGGATGCACAAACAAGACAGTTAATAAAATTTAAAATGGGAGTTTGCATACTAATTTCTGGAGTGTTCCTCAGGGAAACACTGACAGGCCATTAACTTCATCTTCCCTCTGGACTCCAATCTACTTGTCGCATGGGGCTAGAGGGGATTTGGTGGTTTATCTACTCAGCATCCTCTCCCCTCTCCCCACCCTAACAGCGCCCAGTTTCAGTTCAGACCCACTGACTCCCTCGCCAAGCCCCTGTGCTCCGGGGAAAGCTGACCTGACACTGGTGTCCTGGTTGGGTCCCGACTGGTCATCCAATCGGGGCCGTACCCTCTCCCCTGCCACGGGCATTAATCCGGTAATTGGCCTGAGCCAGTTAGTGCCTGGCTGTCCCCAGCCTCACAGGACTGAGCTGCACAACCTTGAGGTAGACCAATATTTCTTTTAAAATACACACACAAGAAACACAAGCATAAGGGAAAAGATTAGAGAATTGTTCTCTAACACTGAAAGGTTCTCAACACTGTTAGTCATCAGGGAAACACATGTCTAAAACATGAGGAGATACCACCATACATCAGCTAGAACACTAAAAAAGGTTCTTTAGTGTCACAATACCACTTCTTAGCAAAGATGCTGGGCAACCCCCGGAGCTCTCATAGGCCCCCAACAGAAGTACAAGCTGACACAACCACTTGAGAAAACCTTGTCGGAATGTGCTGACACTGTGCATACGCCCACCCTGTGACCCGTGGGTTCTATTCTTATATATACCCAAAAGAACTGCGCACATATATGCAACAGAATACATGATAAGAATATCACTAGTATCATTATCCCAATAGCCTAAAGCTGTAAACAAGCCAAATGTCCATCGATGGTAGAAAAGGTACCTGGGGTGTTGGGAACGTTTTATTTCTCAACCTGGGTGTCGGTTACACAAGGGCTTGCCGTAGGTGATCTAGGAAGCGAAAGAAGGATTTCAAACCCAAGCGTACCTGACTTCAAAGTCCTTTCGGTTACAGCATTTTCATAAACGTGGCTGTGTGGTGGCGAAATGGTTGTGAATGGGGAGCATGTTCCAATGACCACTCCTTTTGTCATGCATTTGGGGACCGAAATCACAGAACCGTGACTGAGAAACCACTGCCACCTGGTGGCACCCCTCCCTAATTGCAGGATCAGATATTTTGAGCACGGCACAACTTGACGTGTGTCTTGTCATTTCCAAATATCACAACGACAGCAAAAGCTTCTATTAGATTTCCCCCCACACAACATACATTCATTTTACAAGCAATTATTTGTGGAAAGAAATCACTTTTCCCTCAGATGGCTTCATCTTACTAATATAAACATTCAGTCTTTACCTTATACTTAATTATTTTTATGTCTTAAAAAACAGTAAAAATGATACCCACCAATCATTGAGCGGTTACTATATGCCAGAAGTTGAATTAATATCTGTGCGTATATTATATCACTCATCCTAACAATGCTATCAGGAGTCTACCACTATTATACCCATTTTAGAGATGAGTGGACAGAAACATGCTGATATTGCCCAAGGTCAACAAGGCTACTAACAGATCAAGTTGAAATTTTAATCCAAATCTGTAGGATCACAGACCTCCTGCTCTCCTATCTTCCAAGCATCTAAGTTGGACATTTTTTCTTCACAGTAAGGGGTCCATCGATGTGGGTTCCAGGGCCGGAGGTACCAAGGACTCACTGTGGACTACGAGCAATTCGCTTGACTTGTCACAGACTCAGTTTCCTTATCTGTAAACTAAAAGTCTCGCCCAGATGATCTCTGAGGCTCCTTCCCACTCTATCACTAATAACTCCTGCACACAGAAGAAGGGCATTAATCTAAGTCACTTGCAATATGTTTTTGTGGTTTGGTACAACTATTTTTAGACCATCACAGAATAAGAGCTCATTTCATGGAGCCAGTCACAAATTTCCCACAATCTTTGGGGGAAATCCAAGCTTGAGCCATTCCAGTGCTTAATGAGATGATGTAATGCAGGAAAATATATAGCTGGAAGAAAATTTTATTACTCTGAGTAAATGTGCATTTTCAAGTGAATTACAAGACCTTAAGAAGTAAATGTATCCGTCCCAGGGGGGAAATCACGTAAGACTTTAAAACAGAGCATGTAGTGTTCATCTGTAGGCATTCTGAGAACCTCTGCAGATGTGAGCGAAAAAGGAAAATTGTGCAGGACCTTTAACCCTAGAAAGAAAAACAAATGACCTCAGAAAAAATACCTTCAATTAAGTAAATTGAGGATAGCCCATGACAGGTGCAATCGTCAGATAAAGGGGCTTTATAATGCAACATGAGCTAATATATTCATCTAGCAGAGGTCCACTTATGTAAATCTGCTTATGTGAAATCTACAGGATTAGGAACTTTAAAGAATAATGCGTGAAACTCGTCTGGCATTCAAACAGTGAAGCATGCTCTCTCCATTTCAACATGCCTGTTTTCCAAAAAAGCATGTTGGCTGATGTAAGCGCAAGAAGTAATTCTCCAAGCCATGTAAATTTCTTGAGGTGTTTCCAAATTGTCACATACCTATAATATGTTGGGCACATGCATCCTAGCAAATTCCAATCTCATGACGTCCATTTCAGAATTCA
The DNA here is from genome assembly GCA_008086735.1 of Cheirogaleus medius. Taxonomy (NCBI): domain Eukaryota; kingdom Metazoa; phylum Chordata; class Mammalia; order Primates; family Cheirogaleidae; genus Cheirogaleus; species Cheirogaleus medius. The sequence continues at coordinate 1,660,281 of VBSM01002223.1, forward strand.
CAATTTTGGAAGACTGTAAGTGGAGATTTATTTCCCCCCTTATTATTTCAATAGCTAACCTTAAATGGGTAAAATAACGGAGGTAAGGCATTTCACAATGAGAAAGGTGCCCCCGGAGAGATGCCCTTTTGTCCTGTTTTACCTATTTTATTTCTGCAAAGACACTCCTGGCATTTTTCCATCATTAAACAAGCATTTGTAATCCTAGCATTTTGGGAGGCCAATTCAGGAGGATCGCCTGAGCCCAGGAGTTTGAGACCAGCTTGGGCAATAGCGAGACCCCGTCTCTACAAAAAAAATAGAAAAAATTAGCCGAGTATGGTGGTGTGCACCTGTAGTTCCAGCCACTCTGGAGGCTGAAGCAGGACGATTGCTTGAGCTCAGGAGTTCGAGGCTGCAGTGAGCTGGGATCGTGCCACTGCACTCTACTTCGGCCAACAGAGCAAGACCCTGTCTCAAAAAAACAAAACAAAACAAACAAACAAAAAAAAAAACACAAGAATTTATCAGCATGATGTAAGCTAAGAATAAGTTCAGAGACTGAGCGTCTTAGGGAATACCACTCACCGATGCTCTCAGCACCCACAGAGCATTGCAAGGAACCAAGGGCTGCACCATAAACCTGACAGGACTAAGCAACTAATTCACCTCCACTCCACAGGTACGTTGCTAACACGATCCGGCCAATGGCATGTGAGCAGCCATTGTTCACGTGTCCGCAGAGTAGGATTCTGAAGCACAGGAAGAGAGCAAAACCGCGTGCGCCTCCCGCCGCCCCGAGTGCTGGTGCCTCCAAGTGCGACCTGAGGGCTCCTCCGCAGACTGCCCCTCTGACATTTCAGTCTTGCTGCCCCTCCCCCCAAGCACCCTCCAGTTCCCCAGCACTGCTGTGCCCCTGGGCGCTTGCTCTGACCGGGGCAGGCCTAGCTCTCCCTCGCCCAGCAGTGCTAAATCCACGGCATGCCACGGTAAGGATGCACCTTCCAGGCGTCTCGCCCTCTCTCTTTATATCCGCTAATCCAACAAAAATGCACGCACCTCTGGCCACTAGCATAGTGCCTGATACATAATAGATACTCGAAAATTATTTACGGGATCTACAGATTTGCAAACTGTTCACATTTACGAGATGAACAAGACCCCTCTTCTGCTTTCTCTGAGCTCGTAGTCAAGCTGAGGGGACGAGACATGTTCAAGAGTAACTATTAATATAATTGAGGAATAAGGAACCACAGCCACTCAAGGGGGCCGGTGGGAGGGGGCGGCGTTTGAGGTAAACCCTAAAGGATGATGGCAAAGTACAACAGACAGATAAGAAAGTGCTTCCTCTTTCTTTAGACACTTTCCCTTCTCGTTCTGTGCTTGCATTCCTCTGAGAATTTCAGCCTGTGGTGCTTAGGTTTTGGCTCTACCCTCCAAACAGCCGGGCTCACGAACAACCCGCACAGAGTGCTTGTGGGGTGGACAGACGAGAGGATGGGTGGATGGAAAACGCTCCCTGTTCAAGTTCTGCGGCAGCTCCCTGTAATCTGCCATGCTGGGCTTAAGCTAATCTCGACTGACCTAATTCACCAAATTCTGGTGACAGTTTCATCTTCCTAAACATCTTGCAGAAATCTTTTGCTACACCCCGTCCCTTGATTTGCCTGTAGAGTTCTTCTGCTGTAAAATGGCCTATTTACCTCCATCCTCTAACGCCAAGTTCAAGTTTCACTTCTTCCAGGAAGTCATTTTGATTACGGGGGCCCACAGGGATTCCTCCTTTCTCTGAATTTCGGCAGGATTTTCAACGGGCACCGAACAATCGGCTCCTAAAGCACATAGTGCCCAGAATCTCCTCTGGCTGCTGCAGATGAAATCAGACTGTCCTGCAAGACGTTTCTCTTCACGTGCGAGAAGCATTTTATATTTGTGATGTGGCCTCTCCTAGGCTCCGCACGGATCTTGACTCGCAAGCTGCCGAGCAGGCGCAGCAAGTGGGAAGGGAGAGGACGGAGCCGGATTTGAACCCTGGCTCTCTCACTTACAAGTCACCCGTTTCTCTGAGGCACCACTTCCTCATCTGAAAAAAAAAAACCGAGATGAAGACATCTCTACTGCAAACACGGCATGACAATTCAATGAGACAACCTACGTGAAGGCACTCGGTATGGCACCGAACACACGTGAGTCCTCCAATAAATGACTGGGTCCCTCTGCTGTCGGATGCCCTAAGGTGCAGTGAGGAGGGAAGGAGGGCAAGTCAGAACAGCCCCCCTCCCTCAAAGGGTTAATGCTGCTGAATTCTGAAAAGAACTGTCTTGTGTTTAGAATCCATCGGAAAATGACTGGAAAAGCCAGGCCTTAAATTTGAAATCTCTGTTTCGCAAGGTCAGCCCTCATTCTACGAAACCCCGTAATCCAGGGGGAAACAGGATGTGTTCTGCGCCGGCAACATCATCAAAACAGCGCAGTTCTCTTACAGGCCCTCATCCTGACGGCTACACGGCGGCTCTGTAATTATCTGCAAAATGCCTGCAGATCGTAACGCTGCTCCGTGGCAGTGCGGCCTTTCCCTGCCACGGGGCCTCCCTTGCAGCCGGCGTGGACTCGAGGCGACGCGCTGAACCTGGGGGCCGAGATCAGAAGAGAACCCTCCCACGCGCAGCGGCGCCTTTCACCGGCCCTGTTTACAGACCCCCGGTGACAGAAATCCAAGCCTGCCTGAGCAAGATGATAATAATGATAACAATAATAATAATAAAGGTGGGGACAGGGAGTTGTTTTCGTCCACACACCGGCAAAGGCAAAGCGGAAAGTGCCCACCGCCCCGGGTCCACACTTCTGGGTTCTGTTTCTCCCTGCGCACAGACGTCATTTTCTCCTCTAAAGGGGCTTCCTTCTGGGGCCCCCTCCAGTCACCCGCTGGTGTTTCCTTCCCTGCGTAGTCACCATAGCCCTCGAACCCATAGCCCGCCGGGACGGCTCCACGTTCTCCTTTCCTGCCCTCTCCCCACCCCGCCCCACCGCTTCATCCTGAATCCGCGTCCAGCTGGACGGGAGCTGGAGACTTCTGCTGCTGTTGGCTCTCCCCCTTGTTTTTTCTTTAAACATATTCTCTCCGTTCGTTTTTATATTTTTCAAGTTCTCTGCAACTTATATGTGTGACTTTTTAAACCATTTATTTTTAATTGACAAATAATACTTGTATACGCATCATGTTTACGATGTGGTTACAGCGTTTCCACGCGGCATGTTCTCTGGTCTCTTCCCAGCTGCTCCTTTCTCAGAGTCCTCTGCTGGCTTCCTCCCTTTGCCCACCTCTTAGATGTCACTATCCCCAGGGGCCACCCTGAGCTCCTGACTCTGCTCACTTGATGTGTTTCCTTTGATTGCCACACCCACATCCCTGGGTGTCATGGCCACCTCTGAATGACAACTATGTCCCCAACCCAGAACTTCCCCTGGAATTGCAGACCCCAACTGATAACTCTCTCCTTTCCAGTGTCCCAAAGGCACCTAGAATTCAACACATCCAAGCTACATTCGACATCACCCCCATTCTCCCCAAACTTGTCCCTCCTCTGTTCTGAGTGGTACCATCCTTCTCTCAGGACTCCAAGCTAGAGGTTGGACCCTCAGCCTCCCGACTCGGTGACTCCCCAGGCCCTGCTACCCCCTAGACCGTAGCCCCTTCCCTCAGCCCCACTGCCCGGCTCACCCACTGGATGCTGGAACAGCCTCCAAACAACGTACCTGCCTCCAGCCTCTCCTTCCTGTCCTCTTCCCAGCCCAATCTCAAAACTCTTCCAAATATGCTCTTTCCAAATACAACACAGTTGGGATCATGTCCCCCATCCCCCCTGCCCCACTGAAACTCTCGAGTTGCCTCCAATTAATTGTCCTCAGAATAAAACGTGGGGGAGGTTTTATCCCTGCCCGTGCCTGCTCCCCCCGCCTCGCCCCTGCCTGGCGTTCCCGGGGTCTGGCCTCCCAGCTCCACCCTGCCTCCCGCCTGGGCCCCTCGGCCTGAGCTCTTCGCTTTATAAGGGGTTTTCCCTGTTCACCTCAAGGAATCCTATTCATCCTTCAAGTCTCAACATAGCTCTGGTGCTGGTTTCCTGGGGCTTCCATAACAAAGGCCCTGGCACTGGGTGGCTTAAACCAGAGGAATTCAGTCCAAAACCCAGACACCAGCAGGGATGGTCCCTTCTGGGCTGTGAAGGGGAGTCTGTCCCACGCCCCTCTCTGAGCTTCTAGTAGCCTCAGACGTTCCTCAGCTTGTAGGTGACACTCTGTCTATGCAGTGTCCTCCCTGTGTGCACATCTCTCTGGGTCCAAATCCCCCTCCTTCCTAAGGATGCTAGTCACGTTGCAAACAGGGCCCACCCTAACGACCTCATCTTAATGGGATCCTCTGCAAGCACCCTATTTCCAAATGCGGTCACGTTCACAGGTGCTGAGAGTTAGGACATCAAAATCTTTTGGGGGGGGACACCATTTAACCCGTAACCGCCAGTCTTACATCCGATACCCTTCTTTATTTTTACTCACAGCCACACCCCACTTCCATGGGTAGCTTCAGGAGCCCGTCCGTAATTAACAAGCCGAAACGGAGAAGACCGGGACGTGGGGAGGGGACCCAGACCCCGCCGTTTGCCCTCGCAGGGAAACTGACCCGCTCCGCTGATGGCCTCCTGGGCCGAGGACCAAGGGGTAGGAGCGAAAGCCCAAGATCACCCCAAAGTTAGGGTCTGACAGAGCCCGTCGCCCCGCATTGTGCCATGATGAGGAACCGCTGCGTCCCTGGGGCAGGCGTGAGCCTGGAGCGCACGGACTCCCGCCCGCAGACCGCAGACCGCCTGCAGTCCAGCCCTGTGCGCAGCGGCTGCGGGGGGAAACGGGAGGGGCGCGGCCCGGTGCTGAGCGAGGTGGTCTCACGTCAGCCCCACACGGAAGCAGCCCCAGTTCTCACCGCCGGTGGTCTACACCCTCCTTCCCTGCCTTTCTTTTCGGCTCATACTGAGCCACCGAGGCTCACTCTGGAAGCAGCTGCACATCCGGGAAAGGGACGGATGGAGGCACAAAATGAAATGCCGGGTGGAGGAAATACACGGCGTCTTTAGGCAAAAACCAGTTTAGACCCAAACCACATGATATTGATCCGAGGAAGCAGAGTGACTGGGAAATGCTTTATGTTTTTGGCTTGACGCTTTTAAAATCCACATTCTAATAGCGTATTGTTTTGGCTATTAAAATCATATATAATAAAAAGTCTCCATTCCCCTGACATCTGATTAAATCACTTCCTTCTACTCTTGAAGCCTTTTTTCCTTTTCTTTTTCCTTTTTTTTTTTTACTATTTTGGCTTTTTTTTTTTTTTTTTTTGGCAAGAGATATTATGACATTCTTGGAGGAAATTTTGTTGCTTAGAATCCAGGACTGTGAAAACATTAAGAAGCACCAATGTTTTCATAACGTCGTCGCAGTCAAAACAATCCTCAGGCAGTGAGTTCCACGCCGAGCAGGCAGGACCCGCATCCGTGGCCTGGGGGGGTTTGCGACCCCTTCCTCACCTCCGCGGTACAGGGCGATGTCGTTGTCTTCGTTAGAAGGCAGGGGCGAGAGGGACAACAGGATAGCTGTCGAATAAAATCGGCATTTCAGACTTCGAAGAGGACTTAGAAATCAACTTGCTGCGGCAGCGTAAGCCAGTTCTTACGTGGGACGCTGTGGTGGCTGCTGAGCTGTTCCTGACGCAACAGAGGCCCAGACGGAGGACGCCGAGGGGTTGGGGACTCGAAGAACAGCTGAGGCGGTGGCGGCACTGCCCGGAGACTTTGGTCCAGTCCGCGCACAAGTCTTCTGGTGGCGCTCAAGCTTCAGCACGCCTTCATCGCTGTTGCCGCCAGCGGAAGCAGAGGCCTGTGCCTCCACCTGCCCGTCTTTATCCAACCATCGTGCAGAACGCTCGTGACCGTCAAAGAGAATCCGTTTTCATCACACATAACAATACGGTGTGGAAGTGGCTCGCCCTTATGTCCAGACAGCAGAGAAAGGCAAGCTTCGAGACGACTTCTCTTCCGATGCTCGTTTGATTCATGCGGAACCCATCTGTCCAGCTTCTTTGCCTCGCCCGTTTGTTCCACGTGGCCCAATACTGCGGGAATAGTTGACGTCAGACCTCGCTGCGGATTCGCGCATAGGCTGACATGGATTCGCTTCCACTACGGCTTTCAGCTCGTCGTTACCCACCTTGGTCTCAGGTCACCCACGTGGCTCGTTTTCAAGATCAAATCACGAGACTGGAACTTCTCAAACCATCGACATAGTGTGCATCCGTCAGCCACCTCCTTCCCAAACGCTCTGTTGACACGTTGAGCTGTCTGCGCTGCATTGGTTCCAATATGGAACTCATATTCAAAAATAACGTGAATTTTTAACTCATCCATGGTTTCACAAAAAATTACTCTAAAAGAAAAAAGATTGAAAGATAATCACAAGCCAAACGTGCATTTGAAAGAATGAGGATGTACCTTCACAATAAAAAACAAAAAAAAGGAGTGTCAAAGTGAAATGTCAGAGACATCAACTGTCAAACTTGGTACTCGAGGAAGTCGGACATTCCGTACCTAATAAATAACCTGATACCTCAGTCCTTTCCCGGTTGACGGTCCCCTCGGCCTATGTGCTCATGATGAATTTCCGAAATAAAAATCTAAGAGCAAAGTATCTGAATATACTCAATCCCAAAGGCTGTCCTCTAAGTATTTTTTTCTTCT
>VBSM01002223.1:1667141-1737339 GCA_008086735.1 Cheirogaleus medius
CGCTCGCTCCCACCTCCGCCCCCAGCCCCTCCGCCCCAGGTGACGGTTTCGGAGGTCACATCATTTCCCGTCCAGGTCCTTGAATGGCTTAATGCCTCTAAGACCACACTCAGGCTCCGTAGCCTGATTCTCAAAACCCTTTGAAACCTGATTTTTCCTGTTCTCCCGTCTGTGCCGCTCCCCCTCGATACGCTCTCTCAGTGACTCCAGCCCAATCGTCAGTCCCCGCTTTCTGACCACGCTTCCCCGCCGAGCTCCGTGTTTCCGCATTTGCTCTTCCTTTCTCCAGGATTGCCCCATGTCTTTTCTGTAGGGCGCCCGTGGTATTTGGGCGCATGTAAACGTGGACTGATGGAATCGGGGCGATCGGGATGTGCGTCACCTCGAACACTTGCGGCTCCCTGTGTCAGGAACAGTCAGAATCCTCTCTCCGAGCTGCTTCGAACTACACGACGAATCGCTGTTAGCTGCCGTCACCGCGCTGTGCCGTAGCACACTGGACCCTGTTCCGCCCAGGTACTGAGATTTCGTGCCGTTAACCGGCCTCGCCTTGGTCCCCCTCCCCCAACTCCCGTCTCCAGTAACCCTCACTCTGCTCTCTCCTTCCCCCAGACGGACGTTTTTATCGCCCACGTACAAAACATTGCCTGACGTCTTGCGGGGACAGCTCCAGGATGATCCCCCTCCCTGGGCCCTAGTGTCCTCCAAGCAAATGTCACCTGTAACAGGCCACCTCGGAGCTCATCAGAGCTCAAATGAGCCAAGACTCTGCCGTTTTAGCAGGTGACGTCTACAGGACTTAAATATAAAGCTGGCTAATTATGACCCATTCCTTCCAATCTAGCCCTCAGTGCTGTGAAACGTGAGCAGGAAGTCGGCTCTCGGGTACAGATGTACAGAGAATGGGTGGTGACCAGGTTCGCGACACCTGGCCCCTCTCGGCGAGAGTCAGGACTGCCGCACCCACTAGCTCTGTCCATGGGGCCTGCGGTCCCCTGCCCGGGACAGCCTCAGGCCACAGCGAGCCATGCCACTTCTCTAGCTCCCACCGAGACCCGGTGAGGCGGGTGTCACCTCCTCCCTGGCTGCCTGAGAAAGAGCCAGTTTCCTAGCGGGGACGGGAGCCGTGCGGACACCACCAGGACCCTTCCCATCTTCCCGCCAGGCTAGGGACGGCAGGAGGCGGATTCCACTTTTCTTACGTTCATGTTGCCAGCTTGAGCGTCTGGGTTCTCTGTAGGGACTCACTGATACGGGGGAAGCAACTCCCAGCTCTACGCCTGACCGGATAACTCGAGTCCTTGACGAAATGGCCGATCGTACCCTGTCTCCCGTCTCCGCGTGCTGGCGGGCTCCGTGGCTACGGGTGCCGACTCTGGGACCACGCAGTGTGGACCGGAGGCCTTTCCTGCGCCCCAAGCTTGCCCCCCCCCACTGTGAATTCCCACCGCCCTCCGCGGGGGTGGTTTCTGGCCCCGGAGATGCATCAGAATTCTCCACGGAGCTTTGCAAGCACTGAAATTCGGGGTCCCACCCCAGTCTCCCCAAACACAACCTCCAGGGCAGGGCCGGGCAGCTATACTTCTTTTTTATATAACCGGGGCACCCTCATTTCTAGTTTGGCGCGAGGAGAATGAGCCCACAACACTGTCCCACATGAGTGTGAAATTTAGCCACTGTCCCCGGGGGATGTCCCCTCCTCCAAAACACACCACACGCCCATGAGCCCTCCTCGTGCTCACCGTTTGCAAGCCCACCCTTCCCCGGAGCTGCCCCACCAGGCACTGGGAGGCCCCGGTGAGGATAGTGAACTCAGGTCCCTTCCGGCGGGAAGGAGCCCGGCGCCCTCTCCTCTCTCCATGTGGCTTTCTCCGTGTCCTGGTGGAAGCAGGACAGGACGGCAGTGCCATTCCTTACAGTGCCCCCAATTTGCAACTGAATCGAACTCCGCTCTACCTTGAGAACTAAGTTGAAAGTTAAAATAGAGACATCAATTTCTGAAGCCAAATTCAATGAACTAAATTCATAATTTAATAAAAATACCTTTTAGATCCTTTCACTATATTTTCTCAAGTTATTTCTTTACTACTATAGTTCACATTCATACGTCTGACTTCTCTCCTTCGCTGCAGCTCAACCTGTTCCTTTTTTAAAAAAAATAAATCTATCTACCTCTATTAAACACCAGGAGTGATGGATCCAAACCAACATCAAAGATAACTGCACGGGATCCTATACCAGAAGGAAACCGGCTACAAACTGAGTTTACTTCAAACTCCATCTCTTGGTTCAGTTCAGCTGCCACTAATTTTGCCGATTTAAATCATTTTGCAAAGAATTATTAATAAAACAGTCTGAGATCCTTTGCCGCTTCTTTTAGTATTATTCATAGCTTGTCAAAAAAGTCTCGACTTTTTTCACAAGGTTCCGTGAAGGGGGACGGACGGACCCCGTCTGGGGAACTGCACTCCCCACTTGCTCCTCATTCTCTCCCTTGGAATAACGGGTCGTGAAGTCCAGACCACACCCAGGGGGAGGGGAATCAGACTCCACCCCTCAAAGGGGAGAGTATCAGGAATTTGTACACATTTTAAAACCACGCGTGGGGATCGGGAAGGGTCTGGTGGCAGGGAATTTTGCTGTGCGCATAACTTGGCCATCGAGACACTATTTTTACATCCTAGCACAGTTGCTTCCAAACAGCCAGGTCAGAATGCCCCAGGCCTCAGGCGTGTTTACGATGGCTCCCACCTCCAGCAATCCATGGCCCTGCCTGCGTCCTGCAAACCACCCATGTTTGGGTGCTCAGATCTCAAAGAGGCAATTGCACTGACTGATTAAGAAGGTCTATAGGTCATGAGCCTTTGAGGGGGCCCGGGCTTAGCTCGCTGTCCTCAGACTGCACCGGCGGCAGCAGTGAACCAGAATGTGCCGAGCAGTTTGCATGTTTGACCTGTGCTCCACATTCGTATGATTCTGTAGCAGGAGGTAGCTTCGTCCCCGCAACGGCTCCCTCCCTCCGTCTCAGATAAAAATAAGCAAAGCCGCTTTTAGAAGCTTTGTATACTTTCTCCCTTCTGACAGCCTTCAAGTGGCAGCGTGTGATTTGGTCCCCGAGACATACAAAGTGTTTTAATTAAAGGTTGTCTAAAAATACAGAACGTTTCCACGACCACATCTGCCATTAACTCTTCTGACATTCTGGCGGCATTAAGTCCCAGAGAATTCTTTACATATTAAAAAGCATCCAAGGGTGCCTGCTCACGGGGCTGTCTGTCTGCTCCGACAAAAACCAAACCGCATGTGTGCAGTTGGTGGCCGCAGTAATTACAGCCACCGCGCGGCCGGCTGCAATTTGTTCTCACGACTTGAGAGGCACGCGCAGAGATCTGTGGCGTTTTGCTGAATGGCTTCATTTCAACATCCGGTGAGGACTGGCAACGGCTTTGGTGGCCACTAACCAACCCGAGGAGCGGGAGTCTTACCCCACTGCATCGCCAGCTCCCCCTGTGACCTCGAACAAGTCAGTCAACTCCTGCGGGTCTCAGTTTTTGAAAACCTCTACCATTGCCGCTGAGCGCTGACAGTGAGTCAAGGCCTACACAGGGTGCTGCGCGTGGGTGGCGGCACCTACTCCTGCCCGCATCCTCGTGAGACGTCCTGCTACGCCGGCTTCCTAAGTCCCTGCCACCATGGCCGTTTCCACCCCACGCGAGGGTGAGGAGGGCCCTGGGGGAGCCACGGAGAGAGGTGGTCGGCGGGGAGAGTTCACACACCGGCCCCGTCATTTACGGCTGTGTGATCCTGGGCTCACGACTCGACCTCTCTGTGACCCGGTTTTTCCTACCAATCCAATGTGGGTAATAACAGTACCTGCCCTATAGGCTTGTTAATATGAATCAAATAAGTTAAAGTGCTTAGGACGGTGCTTGCTACGTAATCAGTTTGGTCAAATAATATTGAACCTTCACTGGAGCAAAGAGCTCGATGGGGAATTAGATCCTTGGCTAGTCGGGGAGAGAGAAAAACGTGCTTTCAGGAGGAAACTGCTCCGTCCAGAGGCGCCTCCAGAGATGCTGGCGTGAACCAGACAGGGGAGAAGCGCCCTAGGGCTGTCCCACCGGCCGGGTTACCTGGACGACAGGTGGAGCCGGCTGCAGTGCCCATCTTCATTTGGAGACTCGTCCACAAATGGTGGCAGGGCCTGTCGGGTGTACGGCAACACGGGCCCCCTGCGCGGCGGGGAAGAGCTCATGGCATTTCCCGCAGAATTCCAAGCTGCCACCGCCAGAAGGCCCAGTCGCCAGACTCCCTGCCCCTTTCTCTGCCATCTCCACAGCAACCTTGTAAATAGTCGATCAAAACCCAGGGAGGGGCCTACACCCAACTTCTGCTACTGGCCTGCTCTGGCCCGCAAACGGACGGCAGCAATGCGTGAATAAAATCTTTGTTCTTTCCTTCCTGGTTCACCCCAGATACTCCTCCCTGTGGCCGAGATGCTGCCGTACGTATTCCCCCGGCTGCTGGGGCAGGGTTTGCATTCTGGCCGTGGGGAGATAAGAGGTCGCAGGTCCCCCGTGCACGGGAACCCACTCCACATATCTTTGCAGAGGTAGCCAAAGATAAATATTTCATTCATCAGAATCTGGTAGTGGAGCAAGAAGCGTGGATTATGGCGAGAAAACCAGCTCAAAAGGGAGATAAATGACACTTCCCGGCTCAGGGGGATTTTGGCAGCTGCAGGGTCAGGGGTAGACAGCATGTCTGGGCCGGACGGGGCACTGTTTGGGGAAATAAATAGGATGCGAGCAGCAGAGGAGATAGGATGTCAGGGGGATCCTGGGTTGAGCACTGGTTTATGGGAGCAGCTGCAGTCCATGTGGAGGGTGCTTAGAGAAGGAAACTCAGATAAAAGAATTTTTAAGTGTTGCTATGCGTTAAGAATCTGCCTCCTCCATCCACAAAACCACCCCTTGGAGATTTTTCAAGAGACTAAGTAAAAGCTGGCAGAGTTTTTAATTATTCTGAGGAACCTTATCATTCTTTCCATTGATACCGCACAAAGCCGGGGCCACGTGGGGCCCCAGTTATCGTTAGGTGATATGTGCAAAGCACACCAGCTTCATTAGAATCTCAACCCCGGGACTCCGAAGTCCTAAGAACACAACATCCAGGCAAATGCTATCTAAGCAGCCGTGTTTGTGCCAAGCCTCCATAAGAAACACGTGCCTTTTCGTCCTGTGGGGCCCCGTGAGCTACACAGGCAAGGCACAGAGCGCAGATGGTTCAGGGTAGAAGAACAGGACATGCGAGGATCTCTGAACACCCCTCCACTTCCAGGAAGCGGTGGGATCCCAACAAACCCATGCAGGTCCGGAACGGTTAGTTCTCTTTGGTCGCTATTTCTATAGATCTCTTACACTCCTAGGCCATAAAAAGAGGACCGCCCATCAGAATTCTTTAGCTCTAAGACAACGTCACTCACAAGACATAAGAACACACCGCTCATTTAAAGATAACCCGGAGGAACCGAGCCAGGGGCCACATGTTCTTCTATTACTAGAAGGAGCTACCCTCCTCTCCGCCATAAAAATCGTCTCTCTCTCCCCGTCTTCCCTTTACTCTCAGATTTCCTAGAGCTGTTTGCTAGCCCCTCGTTCCAACACTGGTGTCAGTAACGTAAGGATGTCATCGAGCTCTCACCTAACAAAGCTTTGCGGAGCCTTCAGTGCGGTGACACCCCCTCGTCTGAAACGAGAGCCCTCCTGCCTGGCTTCCCTGGTGCCACGCTGCCGTCAGCAGTTGTCCTCGGGCTGTGCCTTTCCTCTACTTACCCATTTCATTCTCCCTCAAGGACTCGGTTCCGGGCTGTTGCTTAATCACCCCGCGTCTCTCCGCTGGGTGGTCTCCGTGCACGCGGCCTCAGCACCGCCCAACACGCCGGAGCCCTTCTCAGAGCTGCCGAGCACCTGCCTGACTGTGCCCTTCAAATCCGCACTTGACCTTCTCAGGGAGGATTCCTACTCAGTGTGTCTAAGACCGAACATGCCATCAGCCCTTCAAGCTCGGCGCTCTGCCAATATCCCTCCCCGCAGGACCTCTGCAAACCTCTCACTTTGCGCGTGACCCCTAAGGGTTCGTACTTTATCAGCTCTGTGCTACAAATGCAGAAACAGAGGGAAGGAACCGAGGAGCTGGGCTATTTCCCTGAGATGCTCCGTTAGCAAGTGGTGGGTCCACAGACCACATGGTTGTCAAGCCAGAAGCCGGGGAGACATTGGCGACTCACCCCCTCTATAACCCCAGAACCCCCTTGCTAACTTGGGGCTCTTCACCAAGTTCCGTTTATTTTTGCTGCTAAATAGATGTTATTTCTCTCCACACTCTGCAGCCACGTGGCTACTCCCTAACTCAGCTCCCATCATTTCTTGCTGGGATGCCTGCAACGGCCCACCCACCCCCTCTCCTTCCTGTCCAATCCTAACTCTCTCCCCACATGGGAGACACAATGACCTGTTAAAAATGGGAACCTGGCTCTCAAGCCTTTAGTGTCTTTCCAGTGCTTTTAGGACAAGGCCCGGATTCCCAATGGGAGCCCGCACGGCTGCTGGGGTGCCCCCCATGCCTTCCGCTCCCCAGCATGAGGTGCATACATCCTCCCACCTCCCTGGGCTCCAGGCAACTGTCTCCTCAAGTCCTGGACTGATCTTGCTCCCTGCTCGACCCACACTCTCATGGGTGGGTGGGTGGATGGATGGATGGATGGATGGATGGATAGATGGGTGGATGGAGGGATGGATGGGTGGATGGATAGATGGGTGGATGGAGGGATGGATGGGTGGATGGGTAGATGGGTGGATGGACAGATGGGTGGATGGATAGATGGGTGGATAGAGGGAGGGATGGATAGATGGGTGGATGGGTAGATGGGTGGATGGAGGGATGGATGGGTGGATGGATGGATGGGTGGATGGCTAGATGGGTGGGTGTATATTGAATGAAAAGGGAAGGCAAGAGGCCCAACCTCCTCCCTGATTTTGTCCTCCACATTCGTCTGAAAGATGATCTTCTCTTCTTTGCACACTCAGCTATGGCTTTGGCCTGTTGTGTGAGTATTAAGCACCAGGAGTCAAGTGATCCCTATAAAACTACGAAGCGGCAGGCTACAGACTCAGGAGAGCAAAGGGTAAATCTGGAGCAGGAAGCAGAGTCCAACCACCACCCGAGACGGCGCTAAGAGCTCATCCGAGGTCTGAGAACTTGCTGCCCGCGCAGCTTCCTCACGCAGTAGCCCCGTGACCCTACGTGAATCTCTTCCCTTTCCTACTTTCTCCAAATGCTTTTTTTTTTTTTAAGTTGGAGATATAATGTTGTTTTCAACTTTCAGAAATCCTGCTTGCTTATTCAAGTTTCAGTTTATTTCAATTATGGTATTTTAATTCTTAACACAGAGTTACCCATAGGATACAAAAGGGAGATTTAAAATTAGAAAATTAATATAAGAAATAAGCATAGCTTTTAAAGTTCATGTGGCATTGTTTCCAGACCAGGTACGAGTGTTTTGCTGCATTTTAAAATAGCAATTTAAGCTGGGCATGGTGGAGCACACCTGTAGTCCCAGCTGCTCAGGAGGCTGAGGCAGGAGCATCACTTGAGGCCAGGATTTCAAGACCAGCCCGGGCGATAGAGTGGGACACCATCTCCAAAAACACAAATAAAATAGCAGCTTAAATGTTTCCCTTCTTTTATTCTCTCCATGTGTGCTCTGTATTGATATAATTATACAGCAAACATTTATTAGCATGCATACTATGTGCAAATAGAGGATTAACAGTGCACTAAATATGGTCCCTACCCTCAGCATATAAGCTAGTAAGAGAGAAAACATAGGGACATAAATAAGTCTTCTAGACATCCGATTTTTAAATGGCAGAATAACGATAGCCTTGTTCCTTTTATCTCTTTAAAATCACCCCAAAAAACAAAGAAACAGTAAACATACATGAGAAATTCAGGGTTTGGACACACACACACATGTACACACACACACACACACACACACACATCATATTTGCAAGAAATAATTTATTGTTGAAGAATAAAAATCTGCATTATAAGCAGCCTTATTTCTGCCAGGCTCTTTGACTCAGTACAAGTTTGAATCTTAAAACCATGCATCCACATGTACACAACCCTGAGTGATGGAGAACTAGGAAAAACTCCTGCTAACTGAAACATAGTCCTAATCCTTCCCCATTGAAATTTCCTAAAAATAGCCGTTCCAGGAAAAACTCAACATATTTAAAAATGAGTAGTAATTTTTTTACAAGAAGATTTATGCACAAGTGCCACAAGAAAAAAAGCAGGTAAAGAAACTGGGAAGATAAGTGACAAAAAGTGCTCATTAGAAAAAATATTGTCATTAGAAGATGAAAATTATAATCAATGTATGGCCACAAATTTTCAAAACTTAGAATAATTACAGCTATCAGACAAGAGTACAACACAGAAACAAAGAACTAGGAAAGCTGTGAGACAATCCTATAAGAAAATGATATATTTACTGGCGGAACTCGGGAAAAAAGTAAAATAGATAAATCATTACCAAAAATAAGGTTACATTGGAAGCATTACAGGGAGAAAAGGAATTCCTGAAAACATAATAATGGATGTAAACACAAGAGAAAAATATTCATTTGGGGAAATAAAAACAAAGAATTAAAAAATTATTTTTAAAAAGAATTTTTAAAACACTTTTAAAAATATTTTTTAAAACAATTAATTTTTTTTAATTTTAACTGAAAAATAGACAAAGCACATACAACATAATTGTAATTGTCACAAAAGAAGATAACTGAAATAAGGCGCTAGATTAAAGGTGTATTTTTAAACGTAATTCAACAGAATTAATTATCCAAAAATTGAAGAAATTTTGAATTAGAAGGACACCTATTTCCTAGCAGGAGGCAGAGTAAATTCATACAAAATGGACATCAATACATATTATAGTAAAATTACCCGATTTCATAGACAAGTAATTATTTTGCTAGCCTGATAAAAAGCATCAAGTTACCTACTAGGGAGAAGAATAAAAATCAGGTGACTTCACATTTCTCAATAACAATCTTCAACTTAAGAAGAGCCACTGTGGAACGATGCCTACAGAGATTCTCAAGAAATAAAATGTGACTCAAGAATTCAAACTCACCCAAACTGTCATTCACATATGAAAGCTACAGATAAGTATATTTCCCATGAAACATTCCCAAAGAAACTACTAGAAGAGGAACTTCACAAATCAAGTAATAAATGGAGACACTACATTGAAATAACAGGCATTGGCCATTTAATCCTTTTAACTGTTGGACAAAAACTAAAGAAAATATAGAGGAAAAGGCTATATAAGCAAATGTGAATGGTATGCACCCTGGCAATATAAAAAATGACTAAACAACAATATTGGGAGGGGGAGAGGAGGCAGAGGGCTACATAATATGCCAATGTCTTCATGATTTATAAGCTAGAAAGTGAAGAAATAGTGGTAATAAGAGTTATGAGTACATATAAGGCTATAAAAGTAAACACTAAAAAAATTCTATAAACGAAATGGAAAAGGGAAAGAAAAAGAACAAGGAAATACACTAATTTCAATATTGCTCATAAAAATTGAGAATGAAAGTAACCACTAGAATGCAAGTATAAAACTTCAAAATTATGAGGAAAAAAATAAAAACAAGAACAATAATAATAAAAACTCACCCACAGAGATTATATAGTAAAAGATTTACTTCAAAAAGGCTTAAAAATATAATTAACATAAAATATGATGGCAAAACAAAAATGAAGTCTGTCATAGTTGCAAATTATTTGATGAAATAGATTTATTTTAAAAAATGATACAATGAGGCATCACATAGCAATTTAAAAAAAATCAGTATCAAAATCCCAGCTGCCTTTTTTACAGAAATTGAAACACTGACCCTAAAATTAATATAGAAATGCAGTGGACCTACAGGAGCCAAAACAGTCTTGGAAAAGAATGAAGTTGGAGGACTCACAATTCCTGATGTCAATACTTACTATAACGCTACAGTAATCAAGACAGTATGACACTGGCATAGAGACAGAAATACAGAACAGTGAAATAAAATTGAGAGTCCAGAAATAACCCCCTACTTCATAGTCAACTGATTTTTGACAAGGGCACCAAGAGACTTCAATGAGAAAAGAATAGTCTTTTGAACAAATGGTGCTGGGACAACAGCTATCCACATGCAAATAAATAGAAATGGGTCCCTACCTCACGCCATATACAAAAAATTAACTGTAAATGGATCAAAGACCTAAATGTAAGGGCTAAGACTATAAAACTCTTAGAAAAAAACATAGCAGTAAATCTTTCTGATCTTGGATCAGGCAATGGTTTCTTATATATGGCACCAAAATCACAAGAGACAAAAGAGAAAATAGATAAATTTGACCTCAACGAAATTAAAAACTTTTGTGCTTCACAAGACACTATCAAGAAAACAAAAAAGATAACCCACGGAATGATAGAAAATATTTGCAAACATTTATAAATATCTGCTAAAAGCCTTATATCAAAAATGTATGAAGAACTCTCACAATTGAATAAGAAAAAGACAATGAGCCTAATTTTTTACATGAGCAAATGATTTGAGATTTGAATCGACATTTCTTCAAAGAAGATATACATTATTATCATTATCATTATTATTATTTTCATTAGTCATTGGGGTATAGCAAATCAAAATCACAATGACACGCCACTTCACACCCACCAGGATTGCTATAATCAAAAGATGCACAATAACAGTTGCTGGTGCGGATGTAGAGAAATTGCTGGTGGGAATGTAAAATGGTGCAACCACCTGAAACACAGCTTGGCTGAACCTCAGAAAGCTAAAGAGTTACTATTTGATCCAGAAATTACACTTTTACAATATCTGTCTTAGTCCATTTAGGCTGCTATAACAAAACGTCATCAGCTGAGTAGCCTATACATAGCAGAAATTTATTTCTCACAGTTCTGGAGGCTGAGAAGTTCAAGATCAAGGCACTGGCAAATTCAGCATTTGGTGAGGGCCTATTTCCCGATTCGCAGACGGCTGTCTTTGGGCTGTAACCGCACACAGTGGAAGGAACAAGGCAGCTCTCGGGAGCCCCTTTTTAAGGGAACTAATTCCACTCATGAAGGCTCCATGCTCACGACCGAGCCACCTTTCAAAGCCCCGCCTTCAAATACCATCATTCGTGATTAGGGTTCAACATATGAATTCGGGGGGAACAAAAACATTCAGAGCATGGCAATGTCTAAGAGAAATAAAAACATATGTCCTACCAGAAAGCCACACACAGATATTTATAAAAGCATTGTTCATGATAGCAAAAGGTGCAAACAACTTAAATCTCCACCACGGGATGAACTGATACACAAAATGTGTTATGTCCATACAATCGAATATTGTACAGCCATAAGAAGTGGAGTACTGATACACACTACAACATAGATAAGCCTCAAAAACGTTACGCTAATGTTTTAAAGACACCAGGCACAAAAGGTCCCATATCGTAGGATTCCATTAATATGAAATGTCCAGAATAGGCAAATCCATAGAGACAGAGCACTCCAGTGGTTACCAGGCACTGGGGAGAAGGGTGAATGGGGAATGATTGCTCATGGGTACAAGGCCTCTTTCCGAAATGGTAAAATGTTCCGGAATTAGGTAGTGGTGTTGGTTGCACACTCTGTAAATATATTTAAAACCTCTGAATTAAACACATGAAAAGGGTAAACTCTATGGTATGTGAATTACTTCTGAACAAAGTTGTTATTTTAAAGGGAGAAAGAGAGAATAGGGCATTTCTATATGATCTCCAAAATATGCATAATAAAGGAAAAGACTCGAAGTGAAGATAGTGTATACAGTATGGAACCACGTGTGTGCTAGACAGAGGTAGACGATCTGTAGAGAGAGAGATACGACGGGAGTGGAAGGGCAACGAACCTTTTATTCTATACCCGTTTATGCTTTTTGTTGTTTGTACTATGTGCAGATATTGTATCTATTAAAGTTATATGAATTTAATAACTGACTCTACGGCAGACCATGCTCGCCCGCGTACGAGAGGCAGACAGCATGCTGTCCACAGGAAGATGGACACCTACACAGCAGGTAGAACAGGGGAGTGTTCAAGGCAGAAAGGAAACTCAATATAGGTCTAGAAAGATCTGCTGACCCCATTTGATTTGAGTCAAGGGTGCTCGGGAGAGAAAGAACTAAAAGAGCGAAGGAGAGACGACACCCTGGGCTGTACGCGCCCGGCCGGAGTGCCGGTGTTCACGGGGGAGGCGGGCCTTGGTAAACTGCTACCAAACTCACTGCTAAAAAATCCGATGGCATTTATCAAATGTTCTATCACTCCCTTAAATAAAGAAGGAAAAGAATAAGGCAAAACTCCATGTCAAACATTTTCTCTAACGTGTAAGTCTACTATGTCGAATATCAAAAGTGACAATTATCAGGTTTCAATGCTGTCTCTCTCTTATGTGGTCAAGAGAAAAACTATAAATATGGCACCAGAACCCTCTGGTTCTCCACTGATCCCTCCCTTCCTCCTTCTCATCCTTCTTGCCCTCCGTACCTTTAATCTTCTTGGGGATAATCTGTCAACAAACAAACAAACAAACAAGAAGTACTTCTAAAACAATGCATTTGAAAAGACCCCAGAGCTCAGAGTACTACTGCTGGGCAGGACCTTAGCAGAGTCCTCGGGCACCTGGTGTTGAGGGGAAACAGCAAATCACCCATAGCAACTGCCTCCACCCTTCAGCAGGTGTAGACAGTGTTATATATTCCTCCAAACATTGTTTTCATTATGCATACTATCACACTCGGGAGCACTGAGGTTTGCTGCCAAAGGCAGAAATGGGAGCTCAGAGGCCCATTCTTGCATACTCCAATTCAAGACTGCACAATTCACATCTGTTAAGATGCACGTGCTCTTTGACCTACCATGTCTACTCAATATATCTATTAGAAAAATATTTGTACCTGCGCAAAGTGATTTATATATGAAGATGTCCATTGCATCATGGTTTGTAATAGTACAAAAGTGGACAAAAACTGAATACCAATTATTATGGAAACGGTTAACTAAATTATGATGTACCCATATTATGAAATATGGCATAGCATTTAAAAAGAATGAGATAGACCTACATTTACCCACAGGGAAAGCTTTCCAAGATATAACAATAAAAGGAAGAAATCAGGGTACAAAACAGTGAGGGGTTTATTAATAAACAAACATATCTATTCATAAAGGAATGTAAATGCACTGGGAAGTACCTGGGAGCATTTCCGCAAAATCGATCGTGGTTGTCATGAACGAAGGAAGAGAGTTGAAAATAAAGGATTTTATTTCTTCTACATTGCTTGAGCAATAGTAATTCATTAACTTTGTGAAAAAATTGAAAAATGCAAAAATACATAGAGAAGAAAATGAAATTTACTTATAACCCTTCTGTCTAGAGGTATCCACAATTCATATTCGAATGAAATTTCTCCCACTATTCTGTAGACCTTTTTGTCATGAATTGTTCGAAAGTTTTAAAGTTTTAAAATCCCCGGCAGAGAGCGCAGAATGACAGTGTTGATCAAAGGTTGTACCCCTTAATTTATGCTTCTGCTAAAAATCAGCCCACGTGGCATGTGCGCAATAATTACAACTAAGTTTTAAAAACTGATAGCAAAGAAAATAACAAATGAGATGCCCTGAAGTGTTCAGACAGACTACGCTATCGCTTATGACTGATGCAGCCCCTAAACGCCCACCTAGTTTAAAATGTGCCGTAATTGTCTTATGTGGCCTTTATCCTTATCCTGTCTCTTTTCCTTATCCTTATCCTACCTATTTATCAAGATTACAAATCTCTCTAATCTTTCAATCTCAGGAGCAAAATTTTTAAGAGTGAAATGTTACCCCTGTAGTTCTCATCCCCGTTGCAACCTCTACAGAGAAACATGTAAAATTCCACAGCGCCAAAATCCAAGTTCTAAGAGCCATGGCAGTGCCAGCGTCTGAGAAGGATCTCCAGTCCCTACAAGACAGAGGGAGGAGAACTGAGAAACGTTTCTCCACACCTTGCCTCCCTGGAAACCCAGCCTTCCGCTCATGGAGTGGCCCAGCCTGGAAAACACAGATGTGACGTCTGTCTTCTCCCACTGTCTGCTCCAAAGAGATGAGGTCTGCACCAAGCTCAGGAATGGGCCGCAATGCAGGTGTAGTTTCAGGTGACCACAAGAGGATGACCACGACCCCGGCACCATCTAATGTGGGGGGGTCCCCGTAAGTTGGTTGGGTTTGCTGGGAAGAAACGGGGAGAGTTCCAAAAGGACATGCTGGGTATTGTGTTTTAGGTATACTCTATTAGATCAGGATAGAAGGCATTATGTTTCAACAAGGCAGAGTTGAAATAGGCACAGAAAGGGAAAAGAGGTAGGATAACGAATCACTGAAGGAAAAAAACACATACAAAGAGTAAAAATCCTGCTGGGGATAGTAAATGCCAAAACTGATGGTGCAGACAATTGAGTCAGTAATGTGGAAAACACGAGAGAATCATTCCCAGATTTAGGACGAAGGGATGACGAGGCTAAAATGATGACAGATAACATGATACGTAGGAGATAACGGGAGAGCGTTCTGGCGCATCCATGATTGAGATTTCTGACTAACATACCATGATACATAAGAAAATAATAATCTAAAATATAATAAAAGAAAGTTTCCCTTAGATTGGTAATTCTCAAAATGTGATTTGCAAATTTTGGGGGGAGGTCCCAGAACACTTTCAGAGAGTCCAGAGAGTCAAAATTATTCTCATCCTGATGCAATGATAGTATTTGTCTTTTTCCACTGTGTTGGTATTTGCAGTCAAAGCAGGAAAGCAATGGTGGGTACAACTCTAGCACCTCAGCTCGAATCAAGACAGTAGCACCAACTTGTCTTCATCACCATTATATTTTTCACTCCCACGCACTTGTGTTTTTTAAAATGTCAGTTTTATTTAAGAATGTCCTTGATGAAACAGTGAAAGTATTAATTTATGGCATCTTGGTTCTTGCAAACATGACTTTTATATCCTGAGTGATGAGTACACCGTGGCGTTCAGCCTCCAAGACATCGCGGTGATTCTCTCCCCCTGGCATCTGCACGCTCGTGTGGGCTTCCCCCGCACTGACCAGGGCTGACCTGTGCAACCAGCAGGATGTTGCCGGAACAATGGTGTGTGGCTTTCAAGGCAAACTTATGAAAGATACTGTGCCTTTTACCTTTCTCTCTTAGGTCACTCCCTCTGGGGAAGCCAGCTGCCATGTTGCAAAGACACTCAAACAGCCCGCAGAGGTGCCCGTGGTGAGAATCTAAGGGCTCCTACCGACAGCCAGTGGCGACTCACTGGGCGTGCCAGTGGGCCACCTTGGAAGCCATGGTCAACCCTTAGAATGACCACAGCCCCAGCGACACTTTGTCTACAACTTCACGACAAGCCTTGAGACAAGAACCCAGCGAGCCCAGTGCTGGATTCCTGACCCACAGAAGCCGTGTGAGATCGTAAGTGTTTATTTTTTGTGTTAAGCTGCTAAATTTGGAAGCACTTTGTTATGCCCCGATAGATAGGCATAAAACCCTATGCCACGAAGCAAAGCATTAATATCATGTAATGGTTGCTCCAAGAGAGTTAGTTTCCAGTGAAACTAGCCACTTCTTTGATGAAACAGCATTTTTACTGACTAAGGTAATTCAGATGCGGGCAAGTTGCAGACATTTCTCTCAAAAATAAACAAAGCAAAAAATAGCACTTTGAGGACAACTGACAGCATTTGTTGCCAATGATAAAAATGTGGGCTTTCAAAGAGAAATTAAAATGTTGGAAAATGTATATCTGCCACCACAAATCTAACAGTTTTCAATACATAAGGTCTTTTCTGATAAAATAGCAGCTACATTAACTGATGTGATTTTTCTAATATAGTATAATTAAATGTGTCAACATCTGAAAGATCTGTGAAACTCTGTAAATCAATATTTTCCAAATGACCAATGCATGATGTTACAAAGTATCTGTTCAAAATGCAAAATAGAGCAATGAATTTCAATGTAACACAGCACAAACAGATAATTAATATGGTTTCATATTGCAGCTCCACTTTGCAACTCACCTTTAAGAAATTACCACTGGTCAAGTTTTGGCATAATATCAATGAAAAATATCCATAAACATCCAAAAAGATTTTTAAAATACCCTCTGTCTTCTCTAGTTACATAGCTATCTGATGCTGGATTTCTTCATATGCGTCAATCAAAACAACATAAAAGTGGATGAAGAAGTAGTTATGAGAATTTAGCCATTTTTATTTAGTTCCTCTTAAACATATTTACCAAAAAACAGAGAAATGCCACTCTTCTCATTTGATTTTATTTCATTTGGGAGTATATAGTCAGTTTTCATTTCATTTAATGTAAAATGTAACCACTGACATTTATGGTAAGATAAATGAGTTTATTATTTTAGGTGAATTAAAAAATAAATATATTGAAATTCTCAGTTTTAATTTTTAATATGGAAAATATATATTTTTATTTATTTTATTTTTTTTGAGACAGAGTCTCACTCTGTAGCCCGGGCTAAAGTGCCGTGGCATCAGCCTAGCTCACAGCAACCTCAGACTCCTGGGCTCAAGCGATCCTCCTGCCTCAGCCTCCCGAGTAGCTAGGACTACAGGTGTACACCACGACACGTGGCTAATTTTTCTATTTTTAGTAGAGATCAGGTCTCGCTCTTGCACAGGCTGATCTTGAACTCCTGGGCTCAAGCAACCCACCCCCCTCAGCCTCCCAGAGTGCTAGGATTACAGACATGGCCACCATGCCCGGCCAAATATGGCAAATATTGATAGATATATCTCACATAAACAAAAGTTTGAAGAGGGAAGCCCTCAATAATCTTTAAACCTGAGACCAGAAAGTTGAAGAACAAGTGCCTTAACCACAGAAGGAGACATATGTATGCCTGACAGAAAAGTTTACCACATCTATTACTCAGAATCAGCTTGGTTATGCTGCGGTAACAAATGCCTCCAAAATCACAGTGTCTTGCGGCAAGAAAGATTTATTTCCTGCTCACACCGTAGGCTCATGATGAAGCTTATCTATTGGGGAAATCTGCAGTCTTCATGGCAGAGGTAAAAGGAGGGAAACTCATGAATTGATTTCAAAACTTTTACCTTGAAGTGTCGCAATGCCTTTTGTTCATATGTCATTGGATAATGTGGGTTACAAGGACAAACTTGACTACGCATGAAAGGACACCAGAGAGGGGTAAATTGTAACAGGGTCTATCATATCATATTTTGAGCAAAAGTCAATTTGGAGAACTCACATCACAGACACATCTCAAAAAAAGTTTTTTAATGACAGAAATAAAAAAAGTTACAGTATACATACAGACAGAGGAAAAGTTATAAAAAAAGAAAGAAAAAGAGAAAGAAAGAAGAAAGAAAAAGAATGAAAGAAAGAAAGAGAGAGAGAGAGAGAGAGAGAAATCAAACTTTACTCAGTCTTCTCTTCAACTTTAAATGCCAAAGACAATGGATTCATAGCTACAGAGTTTTAAGGATAAAATTATGTGACCCAAGAATTTTATTGGGCAGATCCCAAAGCAATAGATACTCTCTAACTGAGAAATAAGTAACATTAAAAGTGGAGAAATGGGAAAGCCGTGTTATAAATGAAATGAGAATGAGCCTGAAACCAGGTAAACTAAAATAAGACTAAATACTTGTCATAAATCTGATCATAAAATGAAAGGCAAATAGCAAAAATTATTCTTGCAGAGGAAATAGTATACAAACAGCAACAGCGTAATGATAACAAGCAAGAAATTTCAGGTATCTTTCAGATAAAAATTAAGAGTAGAAATAGAATGAGATATAATTTTTAAATTTCTATTTCTGAAATCAGTGATATTACTTCCCTTACGAGTCTGATAATTGGTGAAATATAGGTTAAAAGCATCAAAATGTTTAAATGTAATTAATAATAGAAATAAAGATTACATGTATATCTTTCAAATGATATAAAAGATAAAAACAATAAAACTATTTAATAAGGAACCAAAAACCTTAAAAGCAGAGCAAAAATAGTAAGGCTTTGTAATTATTTGGGGGGAACAAATTTATTACCTGAAGTTTAAGTCCTTTAAGATGACTTCCAAAATTTTGAATTTGGAAAATCACAAAAGAAAAGAGATTAGAGAAGAGAACAAGAATTATCAAAATAAAAATAAACATTAAAAAAATTTTTAAAGAGGTGAAATAATCTCTGAAGTATATTATATTATATTATACTTCAATGCATGTAATAAATTCTTTCTTTTTAATACAAAAGATTTTTTAAAAAAGTAAAATGTTTTAAATAACACCATAAAACATTAGAAGCAACTATACGTATTTATGGAATCTTGAGGTGGAAAAGCCATTTGAAAGCCTGACACCCAAGGGAAAGGTCTGAACACAGAAATTTTAAGATTTCCCCATGTTAGGAAAAAAAAATCACAAACAAAATTAAAAGACAATAAACAGACAATATTTGCAACATATATGAAAAAGAATTAAATTGATCACCCAACTAGAGCTGGTTACAAGATCCAAAAACATTGCAGCTTGCTCCTCCCAGCAAGCGCCACCTACTGACAGGGAGGTCAATTTGCAGCCCTTTTACTGCATTTACTGACTCATCATACATGGTGTGGTTGATTCTCACATAAAAGCAACACCTACTGGCTCAGAGACTAAACTGGGCATGTCATTATCTAAAGGAAAATCCAAAGATAAGAAGCAACAGCTGCTCCAGATGGGAAGGAATGAGCAAAAGAACTCTAGAAGTATGAAGATTCAAACTGAAAGGACAAAAGGGAACACCAGCTCTCTAGCAATGGATACCAACCAAAATCAGAACACTAAAATGACACAAGAAGAATTTCAAACATGAATTGTAAGAAAACTCAATGATATGCAAGAGCAAATGGATACCTGACACAAAGAAACCACACACACACACACACACACACACACACACAAATCCAGGACTTGGAAGAAAAAAATCACTAAAGAAATTGAAATCCTAAAGAAAAATCAAACAGAACTTCTGTAAATGAAGAATTTATTCAAAGAATTACAAAACACAGTGGAGAGCCTCAAGAACAGGGCAGATCAAGCAGAAGAAAGAATCTCAGGGATTGAAGATAACACTTTCAGTTAAACAAGTCAGTCACAGAGGTAGAGTAGAGAAATAAGGGAAAAGAGCAAAGACTACAAGAAATGTGGGATTATGCAAAGAGATCTAACATAACATAGGCATCCCCGAGGGTGAAGAAGAAAATACACAATGGTTAGATAATCTATTTCAGGATACAATGGAGGAAAATATCCTAGACCTTGCTAGAAATCTAGATATCCAGGTACAAGAAACTCAAAGGGCTCCTGGGAGATTCATGGCAAACAGGAAAACACCACAACACTTAGTCATCAGACTGGCCAAAATAAACATGAAAGATAACCTCCTACAAGCCATAAGGTGAAAGTAGCAGGTAGCCTACAAAGGAAAACCCATCGGACTAACTGCAGACTTCTCAACTGAGACCTTACAAGCCAGAAAAGACTGGGGCCCCATTCTCAGTCTCATCAAACAGGATAATGCCCAGCCTAGAATTTTGTATCTTGCAAAACTAAGTTTCTGACACAAAGGAGAAATAAAGACCTTCTCAGACAAGCAAAGACTGATGGAATTCATCAAGACAAGACCTGCCCTCCAGGAAGTACTCAAAACAGCATCACACATGGATCAGCACAATAGACACTCACCAGTGTAAAATCATCCAACAGCTAAAGGTCAAAGGCTAGATACCACAATGGCTCAAAGAGAAAACAAAGCAACAAAGTTCAACTCAACAGGATGAACAGAAATCTGCCCCACTTATCAATCCTCTCAATACATGTGAGTGGCTATGCCCACTAAAGAGACATAGGCTGGCCAAATGGAGAAATACACACAAGTCAAGTATCTGCTATCTTCATGAAACACATCTAACCCACAAGGATATATTCAGACTCAAGGTGAAGGGATGGAAAACAATATTCCATTCAAATGAAAACCAAAATAGATCTGGCATAGCAGTTATGATTTCAGATTACTTAGTCTTCAAATCAACAAAAGTAATGAAAGACAAAGATGATCACTATATAATGGTGAAGGGTACCATTCAACAAGAAGACATAACATTTCTAAATATTTATGTACCTAACTCAAGTGCACCCAGATTCTTAAAGAAAATCCTACTTGATCTAGACAAAATGATAAACAACAGATCATAATATCCAGGGACTTCAACACCCCTCTGACAGAACAGGAAAGATCATCCAAATAGAAAATAAACAAAGAAACAATGGACTTAAACAGAACTCTAGAACAAATGGGCCTAACATTTACAGAACATTCTACCCAAAAACCACTGAATATACATTTTTCTCATCAGCTCACGGGACATTCTCTAAGATTGATCATATCATAGGCCACAAAACATGTCTCCACAAATTTTGAAAGGAAATTATACCGTGCATCTTCTCAGACCACAGTGGAATAAAATTAGAAATCAACTCTGACAGAAATTCTCATCTCTACACAAAGTCATGAAAACCAAACAACTTTCTGCTGAATGATTATTGGGTTACAGAGGAAATTAAGATTGAAATCAAAAGATTCTTTGAACTAAATGATAAAGGAGATACAAGTTATCAAAATCTGTGGGACACAGCTAAAGCAGTGCAGAGAGGAAAATTTATATCCGCAAATGCCTATATCCAAAAGACAGAAAGATCACAAATCAACAATCTAATGAATCATCTCAAAGAACTGGAAAAAGATGAGCAAACCAACCCCAAACCCAGCAGAAAAAAAAAAGAAATAACAAAGATCAGAGCAGAACTAAATGAAATTGATAACAAAAACACATATGGAAGTTTAATAAAATAAAATGTTGGTTCTTTAAAAAAATAAACAAAATTGATATGTCTCTTGCTAGGTTAACCAGAAGCCAACAAGAAAGGACTCTAATAAGCTCAATCAGGAATGAAAAAGGAGAAATTACAACTGATACCTCAGAAATACAAAATATCATCTATGAATACTATAAAAATCTCTATGCACATAAACTTGAAAATGTGGAGGGAATGGACAAATTCTTAGAAACATATAGCCTCCCTAGGCTCAATAAGGAAGAAACAGAATACCTGAACAGACCAATATCAAGTACCAAAATTAAAGCATCAATAAAAAACCTTCCTAAAAAAAAGTCCCGGACCAGATGGTTTCATACTCAAATTTTATGAGACTTACAAAGAAGAACTGGTGCCTATCCTGCAGAAATTATTCCACAACATTGAGAAGGAAGGAATCTTCCCCAACACGTTTTATGAAGCCAACATCACCCTGATACCAAAACTGGGAAAAGACGCAACAAAAAAGAAAACTACAGACCAATAGCCCTTATGAATATAGATACACAAATTCTCAACAAAATCCTAGCAAACCAAATTCAGGTGCTTATCAAAAAATACTCCATCATGACCAAGTGGGTTTCATCCCAGAGATGCAGGAATGGTTCAACATACACAAATCTATAAATGTAATTCACCACATAAATAGAAGTAAAAACAAAGACCATATGATCCTCTCAATAGACTCAGAAAAAGCATTCAACAAAATTCAGCACCCTCTTATGATAAGAACGCTTAACAAAATAGGCATAGGAGGGACTTACCTAAAAATGATACAAGCCATATATGACAAACTCACAGCCAACATCATATTGAATGGGGAAAAAGTGAAAGCATTCCCACTTAGAACTGGAACCAGACAAGTGTGCCCTCTATCACCACTTCTACTCAACATAGTGCTGGAAGTCCGAGCCAGAGCAATCAGACAAGAGAAGAAACTCAAGGACATCCAAATGGGGACAAAAGAGATCAAACTATTGTTCTTTGTTGATGATATGATCTTATATCTAGAAAACTCCAAAGATTGTGGAATTGATAAACAGATTTAGCAAAGTCTCAGGTTATAAAATCAATGTACAGAAATCAGTAGCATTCCTATACACCAACAGCAGTCAAACTGAGAACCTAATCAAAGATTCAATATCCTTCACAATAGCAATAAAGGAAAGAAAATACCTAAGAATATATTTAACTAAGGAGGTAAAATACCTCTACAGGGAGAACTACGGAGCACTGAGGAAGGAAATGGCAGAGGATGTAAACAGGTGGAAAACCATACCATGCTCATGGGTCAGCAGAATCAACATTGTTAAACTGTCTATACTACCCAAAGTGATCTACAGATTCAATACAATCTCTATTAAAATACCAAAATCATTTTTCACAGATCTAGAAAAAATAATTCTATGCTTTTTATGGAACAAGAGAAGACCCTGTATAGCCAAAGCGATCTTAAGCAAAATGAACAAATTGGGAGGCATCAATTTACCAGACTTCAAGCTATACTACAAGGCTATAGTAACTAAAACAGCATGTTATTGGCACAGATATAGAACATTGACCAATGGAACAGAACTGAGAACCCATATATAAAACCGTCCTCATATAGCCATTTAATCTTTGACAAAGCAGACAAAAACATGCCCTGGGGGAAAAGATCCTTATTCAATAAATGGTGCTGGGAAAACTGGATAGCCTCATGTAGAAGACTGAAACAGGATCTGCACCTCTCACCTCTCACAAAGATCAACTCACAGTGAATAACAGACTTAAACCTAAGGCATGAAACTGTAAGAATTCTAAAAGAAAATGTAAAAACTCTTATAAACACTGGCCTAGGGAAATATTTTATGAAGAAGACCCCAAAGGCAATCATAGCAACAACAAAAATAAATAAATGGGGCCTGATCAAATTGAAAAGTTTCTGCACAGCCAAGGAAACTATCATAAGAATAAAGAGATAACCTACAGAATGGAAGAAAATATTCACATGCTACATATCCAATAAAGGGCTGATAAATAGACTCTATATAGAACTCAGGAAAATCAGCAAGAAAAAAATCAAACAACCCCTTTAAGAAGTGAGCAAAGGATATGAATGGAAACTTTTCAAAAGAAGACAAATGGCCAAGAAACATATGAAAAAGTGCTCAACATCTCTAATCATCAGGGAAATGCAAATCAAAACCACAATGAGATATCACTTAACTTCACTGAGAATAGCTTTTATCAAAAAGTCTCAAAACAATAAATGTTAGCACGGATGCAGAGAGTTAGGAACACTCATACACTGTTGATGGGCCTGCAAACTAGTACAACCTCTGTGGAAAGTAATATGGAGATACCTCAAAGAGCTAAAAGCAGAACTACTATTTGATCTAGCAATTCCATTACTGGGCATCTATCCAAAGGAAAAAAAGACATTCTATAAAAAAGACATCTGCATTAGAATGTTTGTAGCAGCAAAATTCACAATTGTAAAGATGTGAAAACAATCCAAGTGCCCATCAATACATGAGTGGATTAATAGCATGTGGTATGTATACACCATGGAGTTCTACTCAGCCACAAAAAACAATGGTGATCTAGCACCTCTTGTGTTATTCTGGATGGAGCTGGAGCTCATTCTACTAAGTGAAGTATCACAAGAATGGAAAAACAAGCTCCACATGCATTCACCATCAAATTGGTATTAATTGATCAACACTTAAGTGTACATATAGTAATAACACCGGTCAGGTGTCGGGCAGGTGGGAGGGGCAGGAGAGGATGGGATATTCACACCCCATGGTGCGGTACGCACCGTCTGGGGGATGGACACGCTTGATGCTCTGACTCAGGCGGGGCAAAGGCAATATGTGTAAACATTTGTACCCCCGTAATACGCTGAAAAAAAGTAAATATAAATGTGAATGGAATGAGATTCACTAACAAATTAGAAAAATTAAAAATAAAAATGGAAGGGACACTTCTACAATGTTCATAGTTACGGCCTCTAAATGACAGGATTATATTACATTTATTCCGTTTCTTCATATTTTTTTGTTTTCAAATTTCTTGTAAAAGTTGGTACTTATTAAAAAAACTAAATGCAAAGTAATTTTATCATTTTATATGGCCATGTAGTGTGAACATCTAAACAATTATCTTTGGCTATTCGCATTTTGCGGATGACTGATTTACCTATTCGCTGAACGGCAAAGCGGTATCTCGAGAGCAAGTTCCTGAAGGGCAGTAGAGGAGGGACCCTGGCCAGGAGATTTCAGGGGCTGACTCCCCTGAAATCACACAGGGTGGAGGCAATGATGGAGGTCCACACAGAATGGGGCACTAGAATGTTCTAGATGCAAGACTGGGCAGTCCAAATTCCTCTGGGCTGATGTGCTTTGTCGCTCTCCTGCTGGCCTTTCTGACTTCTTAGCATGTCCCGGGCCGAGGGGAGCTCCGGGGAAAGGGGCCGCGTCTCAGAGCGCTGCAGGGAGTGCAGTGTGTTGGAATTACCGAGTCAGACAGACTTGGCTTGCAGATGATGGCAAGGCGGGTAATTAATTCCCATGGGACTTGGAGTTCTGGATTTGTTTTTCTCTTATGCGAGTCTGGGTCTGTTTTGGTGAAGTAAGTAATAATTTTGTGTCATGTTCCCCAGCGACAGAGCTAGGTCATGTGACCCAAAGTTTTACCAAAAGTGGCACTTTTATTCTGTCAGGTTGCCAAGGCAACACCAGCTGCTTATGACATCATGTGACTGAGGGGACACAGACTGATTTTAGAAGCCTAAAATTATCACTCAATCTGCTCACCAAAATTCTGAGGCAGCCAAGACAGCCCCAAGCCCAAGGAAAAGCTTCTGAAACGCTGTTCCATGAATAGGACGATGGCGATGAATTATGCATCGTCCTCTGAAGTCTGGTAGCCTCAGTCACACGCTAGGAACATACTCGAGTCCGGCGTGTGCTGGGCACGAGGGACACAACTGCTCATCTGTGTGCAGTTGAAGTCTTCCCACTCCTGTGATGGGTAAAAGTAACTTTTGGCTTTTGTTAAGTGGACTTAAAAATTTAAATCTATTTTTGCTTCTTTCAAAATTATATCTCAAATTGTTCTAATTCAAGATACATTGAAGATAAAAACTCAGAATACTTTTATGTTATAATATATAATTATACAGTCATTAAATATTCCTATATAACATGATGTATGTTCATACAATTGTTTCAATATTTTGTACTAATAAAAAGCAGTTCATGGACCACACGAAAAGTCTAAATTTTAGGGGTTCCCAGAGAGAACTAATTTCAAGACAACTATAACATAAAATTCTACACTGATCATCTTTCAGGCACTTAGCAGCAGGGAAACTGCCCTCAACCCCGTATTATCCCCCTCTTAGAGAAAAACCAAGTTCGAATGGAGAGTAAAGCAAAACTATTGCAAAATACAATACTTTATCGTATCATGTTGTCCAGATTTTAGCCCTTTCTGTTCTCAAAAGACTCACTTTTAAATTAAGATAGTTGCATTGAAATGTTACTTATACTGATAAAATGAGTAATATTATTCCTAAAGGAAAACATGCAGCGTATAAATATTTCTTGTCAACAGAAAGATTTCTCAGCTCTTTGCATTTAATTTTGCAAACAATTTCGCGCCCCCTGAGTGCAGGACAGTGTGCTGGGTTCCGCGGAGACAACGGGATGAATCAGATGTCATTCTTTCCTCCAGGGAGGTAAGATTAAGGTAGGATAACTAAACAAGGACATACGTAACTGAAACTAAAGCAAAAGCGCCAGGGAGCACGGGAGAGGCAGAGACCCCCGTGGGCAGGAAGAACCAGGGGGTTTCACAGAAAAGGTGATATTTGAGATCGAGCCTTGACTGAGTAAGATGTGAACAGGCGCAACAGGCAGGCGCAGGCTAAGAAGGGAACAGGGCCAGGCGACGTCGAGGGAGGTCAGGGAAGAGCTGGGTGGGAAGCAAAGAAGCAAACGGTATCTAGGACATTGTTTGACGGGAGTGTCAGAGCAAAACGTAGGTACGGACCAGGTCCTGGAAGAAGCTGAATCCCGTTCTGAGGAGACAGAACTTGGTTCTGAAAGCAGAAGACTTTGGGCAGAAGAATGGCAGGTACTGTAAGAAGGTTTATTTGGGAAACGTCATTGCATAAAAGGAAAAAGAGGAGAGCAGGGCGCGCTATCAGGAGCCTGCAGAAATCGGAGACGCTGGGGACGGGAGCTGGCCGAGCAGAAAGAGCAAGTGCGAGACGCACGCGGGAGGGTGACACGGTGGCCGGCGGTGCCGGTGTGGGTGGAAGGGAGCACGTGCAGACGTTCCCGTGAAAGGTGCGCTCAGCAGTAGATTCACGAATCTAAATGCAATTGGATCTCAATCGAAATATCTTCACCTGGTACGTAAACTCAACCTCTCCCATCTCTACGTCTGGGGTATCCAGTAGGAAAGAACGAAGAACCGTGGGATTTCATGGAGCATCCTTCACCCTTACATCATGCTCTGGCTTTCCCTTTTTCTCATGTTAAGTGACCAGGGACTAAAAGCAGGAAGGTAAACTGAGGCTGGCGTCCAGTGAACTGTCACAAGAGAGAGGTCATTAGGGATCAGGGGGAGGTGGACGAGGGGCCTGTGGTCCCCGCTCCGCCGGTTCTGACTGTGAGTCTCGGGCTTCTCCACACGGTTCTGACCGACGGCGCCGGACACAGATGGCGGCTCTTTCCCCGACCAGGCTCCGGCCAGCTCTGGGTCCTCTTCTCGCCGCGGCCTCCGTCTTGGCCTGTGAACACTGAACCAGCACTGATGTGTCAGTAGCTCCGGGCAGCTCAGGGCCGCATCTCTAGGATGGCCCTAGAGCACCTGCCCCAGAAACTCAAGGCTGCCCCAAGAATTGACAGTGTATTCCGGACGCGGCCTGAAGCCAGGGATCATCTCCCGGTCCCTGTGGGAAGCTGGGACCTGACTGTGACATGCTCTAGTTAACAGATCCAGGTGGGCTCACACGGACCAACCTCCACACCCCTTCCTGCTTCTCGTGACTTTTCGCTCCCCTGACTCTACGAGCCCACCTGCCCCGTTCTCCCTCTGAACCCCCAGCACCTCTGTGTGAAGCACAGTCGAGTCCAGCTCAGGCGGACTCCCTCCCCATTGCTTTCGTGTACTGTGCTTCCCCCAAAATAAGACAGGGTCTTCTATTTATTTTTCCTCAAGAAGACACCCTAGGGCTTATTTTCAGGGGATGTGTTATTTTCCCCTCACAGCCTCAGCTTGCAGCACGCACAGGATAGCCAGGACCTGGCAAGGGGAGCCGACCTTGTTGGTGGGGCTGCCCGCACCTTTCCGGTCACCTCTGGGATAGTAACTGTCACGATGGGGCAGTTGAGAAGGGCTGCTCGACTTCCTTACCACTCCATGAAGAAATGCATGGGTTGTACAGATACACTGTGTAGCCACGCCGGTCACTAGGGCTTATTTTCGGGGTCGGGCTTCTATTGCGCAAATGCTTAGAAATCCTGCTAGGGCTTATTTTACGGGCAGGTCTTATTTTCGGGGAAACACGGTATTACAGACTAAATCTGTCCTTACCTCTTCGACTGGTGTCGGCTTTGTGCACCTGTCTGGGGCTTTGCCTCAGCCTTGCCTGCCTGGTGTCTCGGGCCTGTCCCCAGAGCCCCAGGGTCGTGGGGAAAGGCAGAAGCAACAAGCTCTGATTTAACAAACAGATGTACGTGGCGTGACATCCATACGTGTCTCAAAAAAAGAGGCTCTAGGGTCCGCGTAAACAAAGTTAGTCGGTTGTCTCGATGGAAGATTTTCTCAGAGCCTTTGAGGTGCTAGCACACGCTATGAATTTCCAAAATGGGATACACCATGGAGCATTTTCCAAACTTGTTTGACTACAATACCCCTTTTTTCTCCAAAGATTTCCTAAAAGTCTATACATGGTTAGAAAAAATATTAGCAACCAGCACTATAAAATCGTGTCCCACGTTACTACCTAACCCTTTCTCCCACTCAACATCTTCACTGTCCATTGCTCTGAAATTCACACGTGTCCTTTCCCCAAAGCACCGTGCTCGTCCTTCTGAGGCTAAATAATCGAGTAGTCATTGCCATTGCTCTCCACCCCATTTATAGCTCTTTTGTAAATCAATCAATCTTTAGCTCTCGAACCACTTTCCTAACAGAACCATTATGCTACAAATTGTCTTCTGGTAACATACGTATATTTAGAAAACTGTATGTAGCGTGTAGCGTGAACAGCGTGTTTCACACTGAAGCGAACCCCCCTCAAGATCATCAGGCATCCTTCACGTGTGAGTAAGCAAAGAAGGTAAACCAAATGTTGGACATCGTTGAAAATAAAAATCTAGAATGATCTGGGTTTAGGCTAAAATACAGACTTCACGGCTCGGGATGTAACAATATGAAAATGCAAAGCAGTCTGAATATACTATTTAGTAAGTAAGTGTTCAGAAACCAGGTTGTACACCTCCTTAGCAGGCAGGAAACATATTTTTCTTTATGAAGCTAGGCTATAAACGGCTGATGTGGATAAAACAAAAGCATTTGGTAGGTGTCTGTCTCTCTCGGATTTTATGCTTACCTGAGGAACATATTATATTCAAATACTTCCTAAGACATCATAAATACCATCTTGGTTAAGTCGTAAAGTTTCCTGGTTACACATCGTGGAAATGAACTTGACTCAAACCACCCCCAGTGAAGGCCGACGTGTTTAGGGCAAAACTTTGTTTGCGGAAAGAGCCATAATTTGAGCCTAAATTATGTATTGAAATCACCACCCCAATTTGTCTATTTTTGTTAGAAATGCTGCGTGGAATTTGGGGCTGAGGACCCGGGGTTAGAATTTGCGTCGTAGGCTGGTTTCCCACAGCGCACCTGAGACAAGGCTCTGAGGACCGAGGCCTGAGAAGCCGCTTCCCGTGTCTGGGTGGAGCCGAGCTGAGCGTGGTCGCCCAGTGCCAGGTGGGGTCCTCCCTTCCTCCACGGCTAGAACCCTACGCAGGCAAAACCCATCAGCGTCAAGAGGCCGAGTGCCAGAAAGCGTAAGCATTTGGTAAAACTAGCAACTGAGACTTGAAAGGCGGGATGGCCGGAGCTCAAGGGTATAGATCGTAACGTGTCCTGATGGGTCAGCTCAGGGCTGCCGCTCCGGGACTCTGTGCAGAACGGGGCAGGTGTCCGTGACCTGGAGTCCTGCTGGCAAGTACAGAGAGACAAAGGGTGACGGTGACTTGGAGAACAGAGAGCCCCAGAGGGCTGGGAGCCAGAAAGGACTGCCCGGAGTCGTGCTCTGTCCTTAGGCAGAAGCCGCTCAGGTACACATGCTTCAGTGGGATTGTTTTTATGCCTCAGAACATTTTGACTTTTACATCTACCTCATGATCCTTTAAAAAAAATGATTAAACTTTAAGAAAAACTTGGAGAAAATGAGGTACGGTGGGAGTGAAGGGAGCAAGAACCTCAGGGACACCCGTGGCCTTCGCGGAGACAGCACCAAAACGCACCGCCTATTGCAAAAAACAAAACAACAACAAAAGCCCAGCAACCAAAGTGGGAGAAATTCCCTAACAGGCGCGGCTCAGCGCAGATCGCCGTGGCAGCGGCAGCAACAGCAGTGACCACGGAAACGAGGCCAGAGGCGTGGAGCCGGGGTGGCCCAAGCAGACCCCCAGAGTTTCTGTCTCTACCAACCTCCGGGTAGAGGGGTGTCTGGCTTCAGAGCTGACTCTCTTCAACCTCAACCAGGCCCGGGGGGCCCCAGCCCGAGCACTCCAGCGGGGATCCCGGCAACGTCATCCCCGGCCTGACCGTGGACTTCACGTCAGAGTCGGAATGTTCTCCTGGGTCCAAAGGGCACCCGTGTGCCCGGATCCCTGTGATCTCTGCTACCCCCTGCCGTGGTGCTCGGGCCCCGAGGTGGGGCTGACTATCGGGGTGACAGCCGTCAGACCATGGGGACGTGTCTGAAGTTACAGAACAGCCCACCGAAACGTTGCGCTGATCCCTTAGGGGAACCATGAACAACCGTAGGACAACAGGATGTGCTTGTGAGACTCGTTCGTGTTTGGCCAAAGCTATCGTTTATTTATTTTAATCTCTGCAGAGAGAAAATTCTACAGGGAGGAATTCTGGATGCAATCTTTCATACATTTCAGACTCGTCTGAAAGGCGTGGTAAACCAGTGCTGAGCCCTGCTCCCAGAGTCTCTGATTCACTAGGTCTGAAGCAGTTCCCAAGAGTGTGCATTTCTGACAAGTTCCCCAGTGATATTGGTGCTTCTGGTTCCTGGTCCATGCTTTCAGGACAACCTCTGTAGCATATTCCATTGTGTGCCTCTATTCATTCTACCTTCCCTACACATCTGGGTGGTTTTTATTTAAGGGCAAATCGTAAATAATGTTTCTATGAATATCCTTGTACATTACATTTGTTTCACCTGTGTAACACATTTCTATTGGGTCCTTAAGAATTGCTGGGTCATAGGGTATGAATATGTTCAACTTTGACAGATACCGATGAGTTTTCCCGAGTAGTTTAGCCAATTTTCACTCCCACACAATAAATATGTGAAAGCTTCTGTAACTCAAGATCCCTACCAATATTTAGGCTTTTGAAGCATTTAAGTTCCTGCCAATCTGGTGATTGCCCTGTGTGGTTTCTCATTGTGGTTTTAATTTTCATTCCCCTGATGACTAATGAGGTGGAGGCCTTTTAATATGTTTATAGGACATTAAGATTTCTTTTTATATGAAGTGCCTCTTCAAATTTCTTACCCATTTTTTTCCTAATTGACTTGAATGAGTTCTTTATGCATTTTGGATACTAGATCTTTGCCAGTTATATGTGTTGTAAACATTTCCTTCCATTCTGCAGCTTGTCTTTTCACTCTTTACAGGATCTTTTTATGAACGGCATTTCTTGATTGAAATGGAGCCTGTTACAGTATTTCTCAAGCTCTCTGTGATAAAGGAAAGGTCTTTTTTTTCCCAAATCAATTGAGGACTGATATTTCTGAAAATACAATAAAATGCTTAACATAAACATAAAATTTTTAGAGGCATTTCAAAAACTTATTGTCAAGTGATACGTTCAAAAGACCCATCTGTAAGCCTCATCTGATTTTCTGAGAATAGTGTTCTCTAGGATAAAGTAAAACTCAGGGATCAGAAGAGAGATGTTGATATTTATACTTATCAATTAACTCTTAAACAAAAAGAACCATGAAACTACCCAGGTTTTCAGTTGCAGAATAAGAATCCAGTGGACATCCTTACCTCGTGCCCCTGCTTTTGCATTTCCTCCCACTGCGTTCCTGACCTTCATTCTATTTCTCTCCCCGTCCCTGAGTCTCTGCCTTCCTTGAAGTCCAGAGATGCCACAGTGTGGTAAGTGTACCTGTACACATGGTACTTAGTAATAAATTACAATTTTTTAAGGTTTTAAAGTCATGTCAAAATTTCCCTAGAATTAAAAGAAGAATCCGAGACAAAATGTCATGTAGACTGAGTGCCGTACTCACGGCACGGCTTGATTTTAGCAGAACATTTAAAAACTTTTCTGTAGAATATAATTACAGATAAAATGGCACAATAACAGCAGGAAGATTGCACTGTTAGGTTATAGAAAAAAATATCTTAGCAGTATTAATATATAAAAAAGAAATTAAAATGCGATGACTGATTTAATTCATGTTACTTCTATTTTCTCACCTGTTAAGAGGACTTTAAAAAACGCTTTTGTGGTTCAGAGTTTCTGTATCTATGTCTCCCTGATCGCGAGCTCCTTGAGGACAGGAATTATGTCATATTCATCTTTGCAGAAGATTTTTTAAAAGATATTCTTTAAAAGATTAAAAAATTTCACTCTTTTCCTAGTTTTTTGAAAGTTTAGCCATGGGAGGGCAAAGTAAGATGGCAGAACAGGCTACTCCAGCCACCATCCCCCACATGCAAACAGAAGCAGGCGAACACGCCTGCACTCAAATGTTTATTGCGGCACAATGTACAATCACAAAGATGTGGATCAACCTAAGTGCACATCGGTTCATGAGTGGATTAAGGAAATGTGGTGTATACCATGGAGTACTACTCAGCCAGAAAAAGGAATGAAATAATGTCTTCGCTGCAGCGTGGATGGAACAGGAGACCATTATCTTAAGCGAGGTATCTCGGGAATGGAAAAACAAACACCTCATGTTCTCTCTCTCATACTTGGGAGCCGATCGACTGGCACATACTGGCACAAAGACATGCGAGGGTCATTGGAAATCAAGAAAGGAGGAGAGAGAAGGAGAGGAGGAGGAAAAATCTACCTACTGGCTACAATGAACACTATTCTGGTGATGGGCACAATAAAAACCCCTACTTGAGCATTATAAAACGTATCCATGTAACCAAAACATACCCCTTTAATATTCTGAAATAAGTAATAATAATAATGATAACTACAGCAATTTGTTGATGGATATACAAAATAAAAGCATGTAAACTGTGACATCAAAAATATAAAAGGCGGGTGTGGAATTAAAGTGTAGAGGGTCTGGGGTTTCTTCTCATGATCAAAGGTAAGTTGTCATCGGCTTTAATTTACCTGTTATAACTGGAAGAGATTTTTCTTATAAGCCTCCTGGTAACCACAAAGCAAAGTCTATGATATTAATATATACACTAAAAATTAAAAGCAAGGAATAAAAATATACTACTAGAAA
This sequence comes from Cheirogaleus medius, assembly GCA_008086735.1. NCBI lineage: Eukaryota > Metazoa > Chordata > Mammalia > Primates > Cheirogaleidae > Cheirogaleus > Cheirogaleus medius. The sequence goes on from VBSM01002223.1 coordinate 1,700,022, forward strand.
AAATCATTTAAACACAAAGGAACACAGTAAGAAGGGACCTATAAAACAACTAGAAAACAATTAACAAAATGACAGTAATAAGTCCTTACCTATCAATAATTACCTTGAATGTAAATGTATTATATTCTTCAATCAGAGGACACAGAGTGGCTGAATTGATTAATAAAAATGATCCATCAATATGCTGCCTACAAGAGACTCATTTCACCTCTATCGACACACACAGACTGAAAGTGTAGGAATGGAAAAAGATATTCCATGCAAATAGAAACCAAAAGAGAACTGGAGTAGCTATACTTATATCAGATAAAATAGACTTGAATGGATGACTTGGCAGAAAATTTTTTTAAAAAGGAAAATAGACTTTAAGTCTAAATCCATAAAAAGAGACAGAAATAGTCATTATATAATGATAAAGGGGCCAATTCAGCAAGAAGATATAACAATTGTAAATATATACGTACCCAACATCAGAACACCTAAGTATACAAAGCAAAGATTAATAGATATGAATGGAGAGATAGACTATAGTACAATAATAGTAGCGGTCTTCAACACTGCATTTTGAGCAATGAACAGATCATACAGACAGAAAATCAACAAATAATATCAGATTCAAACTGCACTCTAAACTAAATGGACCTAAGAGACATGCAGAACATTCCATACAACATCTATAGAATATACAGTCTTCTCAACTGCACATGAACTTTATCTCCAGGATAGATCTTATGTTAAGCTACAAAACAAGTCTTACCAAATTTAAGAGGATTGAAATCATATCAAAGATTTCGGATTACAATGGTATAAAACAAGAAATCAATACCAGGAGGAACTTTGAAAAACTCACAAATACATGAAAATTGAACAATATGCTCCTAAAACACCAATGGGTTATTGAAGAAATTTAAAGAGAGCTGGGCACAGTGGCTCACACCTGTAATCTTAGGGCTCGGGAGCCCAGGTGGGAGGATTGCTTGAGGCCAGGTGTTAGAGACCATAGCAAGACCTGGGTAACATAGCAAGACCTTGTCTCTATAAAAAAAAAAAAAAATCAAATTAGTCAGACGGCACACACCTGTAGTCTCAGTTACTTGGGAGCCTGAGGCAGGAGGATCTCTTGATGCCAGGGGCTTGAAACTGCAATGAGCTATGATTGTGCCACTGCACTCCACCCTGGGGAACAGAGCAAGATTCTATCTCTTAAAAAGAATAAAATAAATTTTTAAAAATTTTTAAAAGAAATTAAAAGTAAATTTAAAAATTTCTTGAGACAAACAAAAACGCAATATACCAAAATCTATGGGATACAGAAAAAGCAGTTCTAACAGTGACGTTTATAGCAATAAAAAGAACAAAGATCTCAAATAAACAACCTAATTTTGCTCCTCCAGGAACTAGAAAAACAAGAACAAACTAAATCCAAAATTAGTAAAAGAAAAGAAGAGAGCAGAAACAAATGAGAGACTAGAAAAATAATACAAAAGATTAACAAAATGAAGAGTTAGTTTTTTGAACAGATAAACAAAATGGACAAACTTGTACTAAGAAAAAAAAGAGAGAAGACTCAAATAAATAAAATCAGAGGCAAATAAAAAAAGACACATTACAATCGATGTCACACAAATAAAGAGGGTCATAAGAGGTTATCATGAACAATTATATGCCAACAAATTGGATTATCCTAGAAGAAATGGATACATTCCTGGACATATACAACCTACCGAGATTGAATGATAAAGATATAGAAATATGAATAGACTAATAACAAGGAAACAGACTGAATCAGTAATAAAAAATCTCCTATCAAAGAAAAGAAAAACCCAGGACCTGATGCTTTCACTACTGAATTCTCCCAAATATTTAAAGAAAAGCTAATATCAATTTTTTCAAACTCTTCTAAAATATCGAAGAGGAGGAAATTCTTCCAACTAATTCTGTGAGGCCAGCATTACCCTGACACCAAAACCAGTCAATGACACACACAAAAAAGAAAACTACAGACTAATATCCCTGATTAACAAAGATGCAAAAATCCTTAACAAAATATTAGTAATCCCAATTCAAAAACACAATACAAAGATCATTCACCCTGATCAAGTGGGATTCATCCCAGGGATGCAAGGATGATTCAATATATGCAAATCAATTAATGTGATAGATCACATGAATAGAACAAAGAACAAAATATATACAATCATTTCAATAGATGCAGGAGAAAAAATTGATGAAATTCAACATTCCTTCATGATAAAAACTGTTAACAAATGTGGTATTAAATGAATGTACTTCAAAATAATAAAAGCCATGTATGAAAAACCCATAGCTAACATCACACTGAATGAGGGAAAACTGAAAGCTTTTTCTCCAAGATCTGGAATAAGACAAGGATGATTCTTTTCACCACTTAGTACTGAAAGTCTTAGCCAGAGCAGTTAGGCAAGAGAAAGAAATAAAATGCATCCAAATTGGAAAGGAGGAAGTGAAATTGTTCCTCTTTGCAGGTGCCATCATTTTATAAATAGAAAACCCTAAAGATTCCACCAAAATAATTGTTATAATTAATAAACAAACACCAAAGAGTTACAGGATACAAAATCAATATATAAAAAAATTGGTAGCATTTCTTTTTTTTAAATAGAGATGGAGTCTTACTCTTGCTCAGGCTGGTCTCAAACTCCTGAGCTCAAGCGATCCTCACACCTTGGTCTCCCAGAGTGCTAGGACTACAGACACACACAGCCTACTAGCATTTCTTCTCTTTTGTTTTTATTTAAGACAGGGTCTCACTCTGATGCCTAGGCTAGAATGCAGTGGTGTCATCACAGTTCACTGCAACCTCAAACTCCTGGGCTCAAGTGATCCTCCTGCCTCACCCTCCCAAGTAGCTGGGACTACCGGCATGTGCCACTATGCCTGGGCAATTTTCTAAATTTTTGTAGAGACAGGGTCTCTCTATTGGCCAGGCTCATCTTGAACTCCTGATCTCAAGTGATCCTCCTGCCTCAGCCTCTGAAAAATTCTAGGATTACAGGTAGGAGCCACTGTCCCCATTAAAAATTAGTAGCATTTCTATATACTAATAATGAGCTATCTGAAAAAGAAATCAAGAAAAATATCAATCCCATTTATAATAGCTACAAAAAAATAAGATATACCTAGAAATAAATTTGACCAAACAGGTGAAAGATTTCTACACTAAAAACTATGAAACACTGATGAAAGAAATTGAAGAGGACACAAATAAATGGAAAGATATTTTATTTTCATAGGTTGGAAGAATTAATATTGTTAAAATGTCCATACTACCCAAAGCAGTCTACAGATTCAATACAATTCATACCAAAATACCAGTGACATTTTTTACAGAAATAGAAAAAACAATCCTTAAACTTGTGTGGAGCCACAAAAGACCCTGAATGGCCACAGCAATCTTGAGCAAGAAGAACAAAACTGATATATCACATTCTTGACTTAAAAATTATAGTAACCAGAGCAGCATGTTACTGGCATAAAAACAGCTACAGAATAGAGAGCCCAGAAATAAATCCACATGCTTACAGCAAACAGATTTCCAGCAAAGGTACCAAGAATATACAATGGGAAAAAGACAGTCCCTTCAATAATTAGTGTCAGGAAAACTGGATACCACATGCAGAAGAATGAAACTAGACCCTTATCTCTCACCATATACAAAAATCAATTCAAAATGGATTAATGACTTAAATGTAAGACCCCAAACTATAAAACTACTAGAAGAAAATATAGGGGAAAATCTCCATGACATTGGTATGGGCAATGATAGGACCTCAAAAGCACAGGCAGCCAAAGCAAAATTAAACAAATGGGATTACGTGAAGCTAAAATGCTTCTGCACAGCAAAGGAATCAATTGACAGAATGAAGAGACAGCCTACAAAATGGGAGAAAATATTTGCAAACAATCATCTGATAAGGGGTTAATGTTCAAAATAGTTATGGAACTCAACTAAATAGCAAGAAAACAAATAACCTGACTTTTTAAATAGGCAAAAGACCTAAATAAATATTTTTGAAAGGAAGACATACAAATGGCCAACATGAATATGAAATAATGCCCAATATCACTAATCATCAGGAAAATGCAAATCAAAACCACAATGAGATATTCACTCCTGTTAGAATGGTATTATCAAAAAGAAAAAAAGATAACAAGCGTTAGTAAGGATATGGAGAAAAGGAAACCGTTACATAATGTCGATACAAATGTAAGTTAGTACAGCCATTATGGCAAACAATATGGAAGTTCCTCAAAAAAATAAAAAATAGAACTGCTATGACCCATGCACTACTGGGTATGTACCCAGAAGAAATTAAATCAGTACCTTAAAGAGATATTTGCATTCCCAGGTTTACTGCAGCACTATTCACAACAGCCAAGATATGGAATCAGCTTCAGTGTCCATCAGCAGACAAATGGATAAAGTGTGAAATATATGCACATGATGAAATACTATTCAGCAATGTAAAAAGAAAGAAATTCTGTCATTTGCAATAACATGGATAAACCTGGAGGGCATAGTGTGAAGTGAAATAAGCCAGGCACAGAAAGATAAAAACTGCCAGATCTCGCCCATACGTAAAGTCTTAAAACATTGACCTTGTAGAATTAGAAAGTAGAATGGTGGTTAGCAGAGGCAGGGGTGGTTGGGGGGTGGGGGATGCGGTGGGGATATATTGGCCAAAGGATACATAATGAGGGTTAGGAAGAATAAATTCAAAGGATTATTGTACAGCATGGGGACTATAGTTAACAATTATATATTATTAAAAAATGCAAAGAGAGTGGATGTTAAGTGTTCTCACCACAAAAATGGTAACTATGTGGGGTAATGCATTTAAGCATTCCACAATGTGTATGTACTTCAAAATATCATGTTGTGCATGATAAATACATACAATTTTATCTGTCAATTAACAACAAAAAAAATGCTTACCATGTGCGATGGTTTGTTTGGCCCCTCCAAGTCTCATGTTGAAATTTGATCTCCAGTGTCGGAGGTGGGGCCTGGTGGGAGGTGTTCGGATGGTGAGAGCGGATCCCGCATGAACGGTTTCGTGCCATTCCCACGGCAGTGAGTGAGAACTCAGTCTTAGTTCCCTGAACTAGAACCAGCTGCTGAAAAGAGCCTGACACCTCCTGCTCTCTCCACCCCCCACCCACCGTGTGATCTGCACACGAGGTCCCTTTCCCCTTTCACCAGGAGTGGGAGCTTCCTGAGACCCTCATCAGAAGCAGGTACTGGTACCCTGCTTCTCGTACAGCCTGCAGAACCGTGGGCCTAATAAACCTCTCTTCTTTATAAATTGCCCAGCCTTTATAGCAACACAAAAGGACCAAGACACCATGAGTGAGTGTTTAATTTTTTACCTGGTTTTTCGACATCTATTGAAATGATCGTATGGTTTTGTGCTTTAATCAGTGAATGTATGGAATGCATCAATAGCTTTTCTAATGTTAAAGCCATTCTTACATTTCCTGGGATAAATCCAATTTGATCAATATATATTGTCACTTCTGCACATTGCTCAATTCAACTTGCTAGGGTTTTTTTGTTCATTAGTTCATGAGTTAAGCTGACTTGACTGAAGTTTTCCATTTTCTTACCGTCCTTTTCTGGGTTTGATGTTAGTGTTGCACTTGCTTCGTTAAATGAGTGGGAGAAAATTTTTTTCTATTTTATGGAATATTTTATGTGAGATCAGAACTATATGCCTCTTAATTGTTTGTTGGAACCCAACTATAAAGCCTCTAAACCTAAAAAATCTCTTTTGGGAAAGTTTTAAACTACTGATTCCTATATTTAATGGTTTCTGGACAATTTATGTTTCCCGTTCTTCTTGGGCCAATTTTGATGCTGTATTTTTCTAGGAAATTTTCCATTTTACCTAAGCTTTTAAAAATAGAGCACGGTTATTTATAATAATGTTTCATTACAGAGATTTTAATCTCTACAGTATATGTAGCTATATTGCCTTTTTCTTTTATTATTGTTTATCTCAGCCTTCTTACTTATTTGACCAATATTGCCAGAGGTTTATCGACTTTGGTAATCCTTTCAAACAGCAAATTTTGACTGTGTTTACTCTATTATCTCTTTATCTTCTATTTACATTATTTTTATCTCACCTTTAATATTTTCCTTTTGGGGTTTATTTTGTTTTCATTCTTCTAATTTACTTTTAATTACTTATGTCATTACTCAGATCAGTAATTTTCAGCCTTTCTTATTTGTTGTATAAGTGTTTAAGGCTTTAAATTTCCTCCTACCAAATTTTGCTGCAACCCAAGTTCTGATATGTAGCATTTTTGTTATTGTTCAGTTCTAACTACATTTGAGTTTCCATTCTGTTTTCCTCTTTGACCTCTGAATTATTTAGAAGTATTCTTAATCTCCAAATAGATGAGATTTTTTAGTTATCTTTTGATATTGATTTTGAACTTAATTTTTCTTATAGTCAGAGAATGTCATCTTATGGTGCCTATCCTTAGAAATGTGCTGACACTTGCTTTTATGGTCTAGAGCTACACGGCCCAACACAGTCACCACTAGCCACAGAGTCTATTTAAATATAAATTAATTGGAATTAAATAAAATTTAAAATTCAGTTTCTTCATTGCACTAGCCACATTTCAATTGCTCAATGGCCACATGGAGTCAGTGCCTACCATATTAGACTGCAAATATAGAACATTTTCATCATTGTACAAAGTTCCTCTGGACAGCACTGGTCTCATATGCACACCATGTGTGCTGGAAAAGAAAACGTATTCTGCAGCTGTTGGATAGAATGTTTTATATGCACAAATTAGATAAAACTTCTTAATTATATTGTTCAAATCTTCTATGTCCTCATTGAGTTTTAAATTTGCTTTATCTTTTACTGAGAGAAGTGTGTTAAAATCTTCTGCTATCATGGTGAATTTGTTTATTTTTCCATGTAGTTCTGTCAATTTTTGTTTTATGTATTTTAAGGCTGCATTACTGTAGGCATGCAATATTATAACTGTGACGTCTTCCTTATGAGCTGAACATTTTATTATTATGTATTGGTCTTCTTTATCTCTAGTAATGCTTTTTGCCTGCAAATCTATTTTGTCTGATAGAGCTACACCTATATATAGTTAATGTTTACCCAGAATATCTTTTTTCTATTCTTTCACTTTCAACTTTATATTTTAAGTGTGTCTCTTGTAAGCAAAATATAGCTGATCGTTTTTTTAAAATATTTTATCAGTGTCTATCTTTTAACTGGAAGATCTATTCCATTCACATTTATTGGAATTAATGATGGATTAAGATTATGTTATTTTATACTTTCTATTTTTTCTGCTTTTTCACTTTTTATTATTATTATTCATTTTTTGCATTCTTATAGAGTAGTTGAATTTCTTTTTTTATTTCATTTTTTCCTGTTACTAGTTTGAAAGCTTTGTACATAATTTCTATTCTTTTGGTGGTTTCTCTAGAAGTTATACCATATACATGTAACTTAGTACAAGCGTGTGTTAGTCGATGCCCACCTCTTCAACAGATCAAAAACTTTAGTATACTTTAACTCTCATTAATCTCATCCTGATGAATGATATTTGTGTCCAACAGTTTAGTTTTATCTTGTCTTTATTTAAATTGGTTGCTTTTTTAGTTAAATGGTTAATGTTTGTTCTGCCCTGACTACTCTTAATTTTTGCATTTCTTGCTTTTGGCTTCTGAAGAATTAGTTTTACTTTCTTGTTACCTTAGTATTTAAATGATTTTTAAATCTAGCATATGAGATGTGTTGCAGCAGGCTTTTAAGGTTCTATCTAGGACACCAAACTACCAGGAGTGGACATCTCCTATTCACCTTTGTAATCCTTTTGTCTCTTTCATTATATGGCATGTAGTAAGTGTTTCATTAATCATCATAGAAAGAGGAGAAAAAAAGAGAGTTTTAGCCTGAGGGCTTGAGAAACTGTAGCTACCACTGACAGAAAGAGGGAAGCCTAGTAGAAAAAAATGAACCGGAGTTAAGATCACAAAGTTGCAGATACATTGAGCTTGCAGCTGATAGGAGATCTCATAGCAATGTCTGTTTGGAAGTTAAAGATATTATGGAATCTTGCATTTGGAACCTTGATTGTAATAATGTCCGAATTAGCACCCACCACAGGAATCCTGATGATAAAGACAATCACAGCCTATACCTCAATACTAATATAACACAGCTCTACTCTTAGAAAATTCTATTCTAAGGGTCAAAATCTCACTTGTTTAGATTTAAACTCTTTCTGATATGACTTCTAAATGAGAGCAGATTACGTCAACTCTCTTTTCCAGGTGACAATTCTTCAAACATGAGCTATAGAAATGGGTTCTCCCCAAAGCCCTCCAGAAGAGAACACAGCCCTGCGGACATTTTGATTGTAGCCCGGTGTGGTTAAGAGCCCAGCGTCAGACTTCTGATCCACAGAGCTGTAAGGCAGTACATTCGTGTTGCTTTAGGCCACTGCCATAATTAGAAAATTAACACCCCACCCTTAACGCTAGTGTTCCTAAAGGTTCTCTCTCTGCCCCACTGACCTTCAAATTTTATATTTCCCTAGGAATGTTTTCGAGATTTAAAAAAAATATCTACAAGCTGATGCCTCCCAAGTCAGCATCTTCAGCCCTGACATTCTCCCCAAGCTTCGAACGTCCATATCCACCTGCTCACTGGAGAGATCACTTCCACGTCCCACGCTGCCACAGACTAAGTGCCTCTACGTGGAACTCGCCTTCACGCCTCCCACTCCTGCTCCTCCTCCACATTCCCTCCTCTGAATTAGGGGCTGTCTGCCTAAATGCCCAGGCCAGAGGCTTGGTTGCCTTTCATTGACTCTGATTCTCCCACCATCGAGCGACCACCATGTGCTCTGGACTTTACCTCCGAAGTTCACCTCTCCTCTGATGCCCATCCCAGTGACCTACCACTGTCCTGGGTCTCACCCTCAATATCTTTATTGTAATGTTCCCTTTTCTGGTCTCCCTGCCTCTCAACTTGTCCTGCTGAAATTCAGCCTCCACTAAGTTGGAAGTGACCTGCTTGGTCTCAATCTGACCGTCTCACTCTCCTACTTACAGATGCCCAAAGCCCACCCTCCTTCACACGGCCTTAGGCAAGACACCTCCTGACCTGGCCTCCAAGTCCCTCTCCTGGGCCACCTCTCCCTGTCTTAGCCTCTCTGCTGCGTAAAACGCTAGAGATGTGAAAGTAATTTTGAAAATACTATCTTATTCCTCAAAAGACACTAACAAGAGAGATAGGGGGAAAAACATTTATTAATCTCATTTTACACATTAAAAAGCTGAAGCTCAAAAAAGTTCCATGATGGCTGAACTCGCACAGCTTGGAGGAAGGGGAGGAAGACAGGAGTCCCCACACCTTTGAACACACGGGCTGGGGCTTGTGCTGGCCCCTAAGTTAACGGCAAAGGCCCCCCGACCGGTTAGAATACGGAGGCAGAGAATGAGGACGGGTGAGTGAAAACAAAACAGAGACTAGCGCTTGGAAGGTTCGTTCTGGTTTGGGGTGTGTTTGAAACACTGCGATTACTCCCTTATTGTCCATTTCTAAGTGTTTGTCCTTCCTCACCTGCTGCCCAGACCTCCAGATGTCTTAAAAGACAAATGCTACAGCATGTCTGACTTTAGTCCCTTGAAGATGAAAACTGCTGGTCCCTGAAACCCTCAGTTACCAACGACAGTTGTGCAGTGCTGGGCAAACCTTCAGTGATGCAGTTGGCACATGGCGAGGCGGGGCCTCAGGTGTCACAGGGTGAGAATGAGGACAACAAGCCTGCCACGCCCGACTGCCTTCCAGAAGAGCCTCTACTAGAAAATACACATCCCTGCTTGCTACTCCTTATTTCAAGATAAAAAGCAGAGCACATTGTTGAGTGCTCTGGACTTATAGGAAAAAATACTTATTAAATGATCTGCCCCATGTCCCTCGTGGGGTCCCCAAGACAACCCTTGTCCGCCCTGGGAATTCTGGGCTCTTTTGTCTGCTTTCAGATGTCACGGCCTCCTCCAGGCTCCCAGGCTCCCTTCCTCCTCTCCTGACGCGCCGAGAGTCTTTCACTCTCACTCTAAAAGCAATGGCGTTGGCCTCAGACTGACACGTGCAATTCCAGAAGTCCCGTCCCTCCTTCCATCAGCGTGCGGCCGGGTGACCCCTGGGGCAGCTCACCTCTTCTCTGCCAGAAAGAAGTCACTGGCCCCACCGCCCCCAGGGCCCCCCACAGCTCTGACTCTGTGCCACAGCAGGCTCGGACCCAAAGGCCACCTGCTCCTGTCCCAGCCCTGACACGCAGGCGGTTTCCCCTCGCTTCCGGTGTCACGGCTCTCCTCTTCTAACCCCTGCTGAAACCGCGCCTTCCAGGTTCAGGAGAAAACCAGGAAACTTTTCAGGGAAGTGTAGCTACGTGCCATTTATGTGTCCACCCTCAGACCCTGCGTGTCCTGCCCAAGAACGACCCCATCCCTCCAAGGTGGCATCGCGTGGTAGCACAGCGTCACTCCTGATGGTCCCCAGGCCTGGAGAGCCGGAGCCAGAAAGTAGAGCTGCACCTATCCAGCCTCTCCAAGAGCAGGTGACAGGCGTGGTCTCCGCCTCTCAGACCCAGCACACCCTTCTTCATCCTCCGTGGCCTGGACTCAGCCTTGGCCTCTGTGCTCTGGGATCCTCCGCCCTGTAGCAATGGGGGCTCGTGGATAGAAAGGGAAACAAACGGTGATCACGCTCTCGCATTTCTCTGGGAGGTTCTCCGCCAGTGCCCCCGTAGGAAATGTGCTTACTTAAATCCTGTGAAAACGCCACTGGACTCTGAAACATAAAACTATCATATTTTGCAGGCTCAGTAAAGATCCCATCACAAAGAGGCCTTCCAGAATGTCCCTGAGCCCCCCAGCACACCTCCCTTCTTTAAGCCAAGGGTAGCTGGAAGCCGGACGGTGTTAACTGTGGGAGCCTCTGCCGAGACCGAGTCCCAGGTGGAAGGAAGACAAAGTAGAGGAGAAAGAGCTGGTCCCAGAGAAGTGGCTCCTGACTGTGGGACGCGGCTCTGTGGCCGCCCCAAACACTGCCCATTAGCGTTCCGTCCCAGCTTCCATCCCAACTCTGCCTTCTTCTCTGAGAACCTCTCCCCAATCCCTAGAGAACATCACCTCCTTCCACCCGACCCCGAATTCCATGATTTCGGCACCCATACCCTGTCTCCGCTCCAGTCTGACGCCTCCTGTTCGTGATGGTCCCCACACCTGTGCCTTGGGTGTCACCCCCTGCCCTCTTGGGAACTTTCTTCCTCAGTCTTTGCCTCTCTGAAATCTCTCCCCCTCTCCTGGCCCTTCCCTCCTCCCCCCTGCCCCCCGCCCCAGCGAATGAACGTGCCTGTCTCCCCTATTCTTTTATTAAAGATTCTACCTTAACACTGTCTGGCAGACAGAACAATGCCCCCCACCCCGAGATGTGTCCACATCCTAATCCCTGGAACCTGTAAATATGTCCCCTTACGTGGCAGAGGAGACTTGGCAGATGTGATTAAGTGAAGGGTCTTGAGATGGGAGATTATCCAGGATTATCTGGGTGGGGCCAATGTCATCTCCAGGGTCTTTATAAGAGAGGCAGGAGGGTCAGAGGCAGAGAAGGAGATGAGGGGACAGAAACGCAGATCAGACTGATGCCACTGCTGCGTGGGGGAAAGGGGCCACGGAACGCACATGGTCTCTATATAAAGTAAAAGTCACGGAACAGATTCTCCTCTAGAGCCTTCGAAAGGAACAGAGCCTTCCCGACACCTTAACGTTAACCCCAAAAGGCACATTGTTGGACTTCTGACGTCCACAACCGTGAGATAATAATCTTTTGTTGTTTTAAACCACTATGTTGATATAATTTGTTACAGCAGCAACAGGAAACTAATACATCCTGTGCCGCTCTCTAGCTAATCTCCTGAGACGCTCCTCTCTTTCTCATGCAGACTTCTTTATCAGCCCAATTCTTTTCCCATTAATTCTTCAAGTCAATGTAATCTCTCCCCAGATTGCACCCAGAATATTTTCCTACCGTTTCTCATTCTGAAACAGCCCCATTGCTGGAATCTCGCCTCTCTGTCTCCTTCTCAAAGTGTTAGCTACGACTCAAAACCACGACCCGCACGATTCTCCCTTCGGGCAGAAGCTGCTGCCTCCGGCCCTGCCTGCCTTGAGCCTTGTCTCGTCACGCACAGCAGACCCTCCGCGGCTCTCGCCGGCCCTCTCCTTTCTGTGGCTGGAGATCTCCTCTCGGGGTGTGGGTTTCTTGGAAGAAGGAGGAACATGGGAAAACCTGGTAAGAGGGATTTTACTCATTGCTCGTGTCCCTTCAAATCCCCCAGCGCCCTCTGTCAGCGCCGGGTCCTCGCCCTGCACGAAGCTCGGCCCAGCCACTCCTCCCCCGAGCAAGACTGCCTGGTCCCGGGCCCTCCCGCCTCCCCCTGCCCACCGGAGTCCTGCCCCTCATCCAATTCGCACCACGCTCCCCTCGGCCTCCCGAGGGTTTCAGCATGCAGGTGAGGTCCTGGTGCCTCTGCTCTCTCCAGGGCCAAGGTGCCCCTTGGATCCTGTCCCGGTCTCTGCGGTCAGCCAGCTGTTCCCGCTGCACCGTCTCCTGGGCCCCGCGCGGTGGTGCCATCTGGGTGGATGAGCAAGACGGTGCACTGAGATGTCCTGCATGTCACCGAATGGGGACCGTTCCCACAGAGACTCCAACCCTCTCTTTGTCATTTGCTGTAACAGTCTGGGGGGTCCTTTTCAGGCCCCGCCCCCCAGTGGAGGGTCACTCGCTGCCTCTCAGAACGGCTGTCTCTGCCTGGCCCGCTTTGTTCTTACGCACGTAGCTCTTTTGGCGTCTGGTTTTCTCAGCTTGGCTGACGCCTGGTGTTGCCGCATCTCCAATATTATTTTTTCTATTTGGGCTCCAATGTTCTGAGACAGAATCCTGACTCCAATGTCTCCTTGAAGAAGATTCAGCAGCTGAAAACGTCCTTCCCCCAGTGCCAGCATCTCCAGGATGGCCTGTGGGGCGAGGGACACGCAGTGGCAGCCACACAGCCCTGAACCGCACCCCCTGCCGACCGGAGCCTCTCCTCTCTCCCCTCTTGGGAACGAGCGCGGGTGTTTCAGCCACTACCTGCTCCTTCAAAGCCCTGCTGGGACTGACACAAAGCAACAGCCAGTGAACAAGAGCAAGCTTTAGCATGTTAAAAACATGGTCGCCAAAATTTGTCTTAAATTTTCAGTGGAAGGGAGGGAAGAGGACAGCGAGAGGCCCTTTCACGTAAGGCTGCCTCAAGCCCAGAAGATCAAATCATTAAAACACAAATTCCAGGGAGCCCTATTAGGACAAGGAGAAACCGATTCCAACATGGAAGAAGATTTCCCCCAGCTAAAGGGAAACGTCCATCTTCAAAGTCCCCGCAGAGGGCTGGGGCCCGGCGGCCGAGGAATGACCAGCACCCGGACACGTCACTGTGACACTGTGATGCAGCAGAACACCGAGAATGAGGCAGACAGTCCTAAAACCTCTATGCTCTACAGAAAGAAGAACAGGCCACTTAAAAGTAAGTAAGATGAAATACACGGTTCCCATCGGCGATGCGGGAGGGCATGTGACAACAGACCCCCTTTTGCTCTCGGTGGAGCGGCCGGTGCCTTTAAAAGTTTAGACAACTGAGGGGTCGGAAGAAAGGAGACCCAGGCACCAGCAGCTCCAGCCCAGCAGAGCCACAGAGGGTGTCCCGTTAGGGCGCGAATGCAACTGGCCCAGAGAAAACACAGTGCAGGTTGCAGGGTGGGCTGCCATACACTTACATTCTAAATGCAATGGTCTCGGATCAAGTCCATGAGTGTGTACTGCAAACCCACTATCAGCAGGCGGGGCAGGGAGGGTGCAGTGGCGAGAGAGACGGACGCCCTGCTCATCTTCCAGCCCCGAGGAACCTGCAGGGTTCCGTGGCAGGGCCAGCCTCCTCCTAGCACACAGGCCGGCTGTCCTCTGGCTCCGTCCCAGGCTGCAGGTCCTCGTCAGCTTGGTGGAGCTACGTGTGACTCAGCGGCCGGCCGTGCCGTGGGGAAAGGATTCCAGGGGTGGCTTCCCCTCCGACCCAAGGCCACCCTCTGCCTTCTAAACCAGGGTGTGTCTCTTCTGTCCTCCACCAGCCAGTGTGCCCTGGCAGGGAAGCCACCAGCGAGGGACCGGGGACCAGCTCCCCCGGGCAGGTCCGCTCTGAGCTGCACTTGGCAGAAATTCCTCCGGAGCGTGGCCCGTGGCTGACCTCGTCCCTGAGGCAGATGCTCCCTATTTTATATCCTTCTGATTTCAATCAAAATGCATCCAGAGTGGAGTAGAATGGAGAAAGTAATTCAAAGTATATGAAAAAGCTGCCGTTTTACCCAGAATCGGGATGAGCTGAGAGATTAAAGAGAGAAAGAAGGAAAATTGGAAGTTAATTGCTACTTAATAGCAGAATAAGGAACTGAAGATGGTTGCTTTAGTTATTATCAGTCCTCCCTGAATTACCAAATAAACAGGATAAAACTTAGTATTTTCTCTATGCAGAAGAAAGGGTGATATTAAGAGACTCTGGTAATTAAATTTAATTAGGGCCAGATTTATAAAACAGACTGTGAGCTGGGAAGGACAGGGACTCTTCGGAATCACCTTGGTCTCGAGTAGACGCTGCTGCCGCTGACGGCGTTAGCTAATTAGCACGTGCAACAGAAGATGGAAATCATGGCCTCGGAGGACGAACGAAAAGGGATTTCACTTTTACTGATAGCTATAAGATTTTTCTGAGCCAAATCGTGGCTGAACAAAAAGAACAATGCATCTCTTTTCAAGGCTTAGCTTTAGACAGCCGGATTTATATTTCAACACTGGGAATAATATTTTTTCCTAAGGCTCTTGTAAGAATTAGTCATTTAAAAAAAAAAAAAACAGCTGCTTCTCTTCCTCTATCAACTGCGCATCAAGCACCCGACTATCTACCAAAACTAAATCTGTGTCTCCCTAAAAACCGTCCCCTGCCCATTTCAGGGTGGCCTCCCGCCTCAGAAGGAAGTCCCTGTGGCCACAAACAGCACATCCAGGGCACAGAGGACTCCGGCCGCTTCTGTGACGGGGACGCTGGGAGGACGGAGGGACAGGCCACGGGACGATGAGAACAACATAAGGGAAAGGAGAAAGTCATCGAGGCAGAGGTTGCAGCTTGGGAAACAAGAAAGAGAGGCAAGGAAAAAAAAACCAACAAAAAACAGCTAAAAACGAGAGAGGAGAGGTGAGGACCGGAGCTGGCCAGGGCACACTGAGGCAGGAGTCGCTCTCCACGCCGGGCCAGGCGGGAAGATGCAGGAAGATACTCACGCGGAGAGAAATGGCCCGAAGTTCTCCCCGTCCAGTTCTAAGCTTTCCCCAACGCAGAGACGGTGCCTGTCCATTTCCCCCGCGTAAGCCGGCATCGTGAATGTCCAACACGGGACAGAGCAAGATGAGACCGATAACCCCAAACCAGCACTCAGCATGTCTGTGACAGGCCAGGCGCTCCGCAGGGCACGCTGCGTGTCGTTCCCGTGGCCAGCCTGTGTGCGGAGGTCGCTTATTCCCTGCTAGGGATGGAAACGTAAATCTGAAGGAGATTAAATATTTTTCTTTATGGGGAAACGTAAAGTGATGTTTGTGTGTATCTAAAAAGTCCTTGTTCTTACAAAAAAAAACCCCTAAGATTTAAAGAATTGCACAGTGCTTTCAGAGTCTTGACAAGTCTTAGTGCATTTGCTTAAACACTCACCTAGTGAAATAGGTCGTTTATTAATACTCAAATGGGACACATAGATGAACCGGGTGCAAGTCACACAGTCAGGAGAAAGTGCCAGAACTCTGGCTGGAGCCAAATCTCCCAACTCCCGGATAGATGATTGTCCGTGTCTTCAAGTTAACAGAAAAGATGTGGGGTCTGTTCGTGAATGGAAGTGAGTATGGTTTTGAAAGGAGCAGAGGATCTCCTTGAACGGGTGAAAACATACATTGTCCCTTCAGCGTTGTATCAGTTAAGGTGACTCTAGCTGCTGAGACACGTAAACCCCCATGTCTCAGCAGAGGAACAAGCAGGATACTTCTTCCGTGTGAAAAAAAAGAGGGTGGCTCTCTTCCAGGTGGCAAGTCAGGGGCCCGGGCCATCTTCCACCTGTGGCTCCCACGGTTGCCACGGCAGAGGGAAGACGGGATTGGGCATGGGAGGGGATCGCGGGCCAGACCTGGGAGTGGAGCCTCTCCCCTTCATCCGCGTTCCACTGGCTTAACTGGAAGACGCGCCCGTGGCAGGGGACGCCGGGCAACGCAGTGTAGCTGCGAGTCCTGGGAAGACGGAAGTGGCTGGGTGAGCAACCAGCAGTGTCTGCCGCAGTCCACCCCTTGGGCAGCAAATACCTGTTTCTCCCTTCTTGGTACCTGCAGAATGGACTCATGCTCACACCGGCCACTGCACCACCTCTCAGGGGGATGAATAGGTGCAGACAGGGCTCCTTGCGGTGCAGCAACCAACGAGCAGAAAGTCTAAATTATCTGCCCTCAGCATCCACACCGAGCAAACCTGGTGGAGCAGAGCAGGAAAACCACGATAAAACATCCCCTTCAGAATCGGGAGAGCGGGAGACATCCAGCACCACGATCTGAAGCGATGATGAAATCCCACCTAGCCCCCTCCCCTTGGCTCTAGGGCAAGCTCCTTCACTCTCCCAGCTCCTGGCTCAGCCCTCTGGGTGGGTTTCATGGCCCACAACCCTCCCTGGTCACAGTTGAAGTCAGCACAGGTGAATGAGCCCTCCCGGCACCTGTTCTACCTGTGTAGCCCACCTCCCACCGAGGCAAGGTTTGGGGGTGAGGATTGTTTTTAAGACTCAGTCAAAACCTTTTCAAATATGGGCTACTGGTTTCCTTAGCAATCTGATTTTCTGAAAAACTTAGCACTTTTCTGATGTATTGTCTTCCAAGTAGTACCATGTGCCGGTAATCATACCCCAGATTCTTTCTTAGACATAATTTTCAAGTCTAATGTCTCTATGGCCTCCTCACCTCCATTCCACCTCTCTGGCTAATAAGGCTACCTCGAGGCCATTGCAAACAGTAAGTCACAAGGCCACCCCATCCATCGGATGTTGACCACAGGACGGAATCATCGTGTTTAACCGACGCGTCTTACCTGGCCTTACTCCTCATACGTGCAATCTAAAAGCATTGGCTTTCCTCTGTATTATTTTTCCTTTATGCTTGCAAATTGGCCAATGATTTCATGAGTGTGTTGGTATCTCGTATCATAATTTCAAAAAAGAAAAAGGAAGCGCCAACATATTTTCCCTGGAGCCAGTTTCATTAGATGTGTTGGCTGCCTTTAAGGTTATCGAAGGTGACGGTTTTGCCGAATGTTTTGCCACGGCATAACATGGGCCTCCATCTCTCCATCGCCGGAGAGCAGCTTTCTCACCGAATGACCAGAAAGGAAGCCAACACCACATATTTTCAAGTTTTTGTGACAGTAAACCTCAAGGTACCAGGTACAAGTTTCTGAGTTAGGTAACGCTAGCTAGAACACAGCAGGTAAAGCACAAAATCTCAGTGGCATGACATAATATTAGTTTATTTCCAGCTCAGATGAATCTGAAATTGGAGTTTCCGATGGGGGAGCAACTCTCCTCCGGTGGCAACTCAGGAGCCCAGAATCCTCCCATCTCCAGCTCTACCTTCTCCGAGGTCGGAGAAGAAGGTCGGGAGGCATCATGGGAGCCCGGAACGCAGAGCAAACCCCTCTTGCCCTCATTCCATTGGCTAGAACTCGGTCATGAGGGCACGTTCGTTGCAAAGGAGGCTGGGAAATGTGGCCTAGCTGCGTTCCCAGGAAGACAAGAAAAGGAATGTGGTGACTCCGGCTAGCTCGGCCACACACAACCAGTCTCCAAATTTCAATTTAGCATTCTCTTCTGGTTTCTAGATTGAGAAAAAGACAAAATACCAAAGGGCAGTTTAAAGCAATGTTGCCCCACTCATTTATTGAGCAAGTACTCGATGCAAATCAGTGGGCTAAACAGGGTCTGAAATCTGCTTGGAATGATGCACGTCCTTGGAAGATTCTCGGCAGGAACTACGTGTTATTTGTGACTTCCTTCTTTCCAGAAGCAGGAAGAAAACGGCCTACTGTGCCCCAGGCCTTATTTCAGGACAGAAGATGGAGGCAGTTGTTTTGACTGAGGCCAGACTTTCAGTAGGGAACAAAAGGGACGCTCTCTGGCTAAATGGTCCTCAGACAATTTCCGTTTCCATGGGAGCACGTGCCTAGCCCAGGAACGTCAGCTTGCTCTGAAGCTGTGGGCGTCAGGACCTCCTTCCTGACCTGCAGGGGTGTGCAGGTATCTCCTGTCTTTCTCCTCTCCTCCCTGCCAGGCCAGGGTCAAGCATGGCGGTGGGCAGAGACCTGGTGCTGCAGTCTGCCCGGGCCCCCTCCTCCCTGCGCAGCGAGAAACCTGGTGCCCGCCAAGGAGCTGCGCTAAGCCACACTTCAGACGCTGTTCCCAAGGCCTGCGTCACTGGCGCCGAAAGCCCCAGCGTTTCCCAGCGCACCTGGGCTCTACAACCCGGCATCCCTTACCCGCCCACTGGCCTGGAGCCCACTGAAAGGGATGCATGTCCCGTCCCTTCCTCCAAGATCCAGATGCTCTCCGCGCCCCGGAACCCAGCCCGCCTCCCCTCTCTCCTGTTCCTTCAGGCACGGCTTGTTTCCTACCAGACCTCGCATCCCAGAGCTAATGAAGCCGTCCCAAATGGTGGGGAAACCTCAAACATGATCAACTTTACATCCAGAGCCAGTGAAACCCACAAAACATTCTAAGTCATGGATAACGTTTCCCAGCCCCGAAGCGCCTGGAGGCTCCCTTTAGGGCTGTCCAGGAGGCACCAGGTGGAAGCAGAGCCCAGAGACACTGATGATGCCATAAAGCCCACACAGATGATGTCATAAAGCTGACGCCGATGATGTCATAATACCGACACTGGTGATGTCATACAGCCAACACTGATGATGTCATAAAGCCAACACTGATGGCGTCACAAAGCCAACGTGCATGCAGAGCCTCCATCTGTGTGCTCAGCGCACTCCCTGGGCCGCCTCTGTGACGGGCTGGGCCCAACCATGTGCTCCAGGATTTGGTTTTGGCCCTTAAGCTCCTCCCCATTCTGGCCACCCTTGCCTCCATGACCAATCAGAATTGGAGCTTGGAGCAAAGGGGCTCTCAGCGTCCCTGCCTGCGAGAGGAGCAGGCTGCCTCCGGGGACGGTGGAGAGCGCACTGGCGGCGTCCAGCGGGGCTCCAGTGTGCAAAGAGGCGCTCACCCCCTAATTAATTAGCTAATTCATCTGATCAATCTGCAGCATATGCTCGCGCTTTCTCTCTGCCGGTCGCTGCGCCGGGCAGCGGAGACGGGATGACTCACACATTCTTTCCTCCCGACCTCACCCCAGGGAACTCGCCTACCAGGAGCGCTCAGACCAGGCGGGCACAGTCCCTTTGCCACAGCCTCCCGCGGGTCCCCTTCGCGGGGCACCGGACATCAGTCAGAGAGCAAAATTCTGGTGGATTTTCCCCCTGGAGCTATAGGCGAGGGACTCAAATAAAAACAGTCTTCTTCAAGCCCAATAGCCTTGGACTCTGTGAACTTGAATTTCTTCCCGAATCGTGGGTTGTCCTCAGCACGTTGCACGGTTCTCCGGAGGTAGGTTCTGCTCCCTGCTTGGGGCTGGCTCAGAAGAAGAGGGAACACAGTAGCACTTGGACAAAGGGATGTGGACCCATTTCTCCTGCTCAGTAGGATTTCCACGTGGGCTGGTGGCTGTTCTGCTTCTTCACGTTGCAGAGAACTGAGTCAAAGTCAGTCCCTTAAACACCCCCCACACCCCCACACCCACACACACACTGGGGGGCCGATGCTCTCGGGCCCCCCATGCACCCACTCCTCACCACATTCTCCGTCCCGTATAGCAGTGACACTCACGCTCAGGTGCTGAAGACTTCACCTTCCAGAGGAGGCCCTGGTCCCACCAGCTCTTCTCCTGGGCACAGGTGTCGTTCTAAGGTAGCTCTTCCAAGCCTGCTCTGGGGACACCTGTGCCTGGGGCCGGTCTCGCCGGGCAGTCAGGGGAGGGGAACGTGGCCAGAGCCAGGTGTCTCTGATGGGATCCTTGGTCCCACTGTGGGTTTCTGCTTCAAAGTGGAAGCATCTTAGCCCCGTCCTCCGGCGTGAGCCCTTCTCGTCTTGACAGCGGGGGCTGCTTCTCTTTCCCGCCGACCTCCTGCTTCCTGCCGCTGCCCAGCTGTTTCTGCAGCCCGTGCAGCTGCTGCCTCTGCTCCTGCCGGTCCCAACATGCCGCTTTCTGGGCCTCCGCAGCTCTCTTGGCCGCAGGCCCAGTAAAAGAGGACACGGGGAGGAATCGGCTACTCCAGCCAGGGTCACCGCCTGGTCCTTTCCCTCTCCGCCGCCTCAGGGACAAGCTCTGCTGTTCCAGATTCTGTGTCATCGTCACAGGGCCCACTGGGACCGGCCAGCGGTCTCGTGCGTGTGTTGCGTGTTGAAGAGCGAGCGCCGCTCTCTCCGCTAGCGCAAAGAAGCGCCACGGGGAAGGAGGTCCTCGATTGGCACAGACACGGTCCCCGCTTCCATCCGCCTGCTTCTCTGACGCCCCCGGGGACCGCTTGTTGGCCTGGAGGGAGACGCCTCCTCAGCTACCCACGGGGCTCTCCTGGACCCGGCGGGATTCTTTGTAGGACCCGGCCAAGAATATCTTTCCTCTTCCACTGATGGAAATCGCCATGAGGTCTCTGGACCCCCTTCCTTGTCTCCAACCTAAGGCAGGCTCCGTACCAGGGGCAATTTGACAGAGAACACCTGGCAATGTCTGGAGACATCCTTGGTTGTCACGTGGGGTGAAGAGATGCTACCGGCGACTAGTAGGCACAGGCCAAGCTAAACACCCCACAGTGTGCCGACAGGCCCCCAACAAAGGACTGCCTGTCCCCAAATGTCAGTAGTGGGAAGGCTGAAAAACTGCACCCTGAGGGTTTGGTCTCCACGAATCCCCGAGGTTGTCCTCAGCCTGGCGGTTGATGAAACCTCGTCACCTTCCTCCCATCCAGACGCAGAGGCTTCCTCTCCCCTGATCCCAATTCTGGGTCCGAGTCCTTTGGGAACTATCCACTTAGAGTGTTTGTTTTCAAATAAACTCATAAACATAATAACCTGATGACAAGATGTCATTCACCTGAGAGAAAACACACCTTGCTTACATAGAGGTTGGCATAGTTAGTACACTTTGCGTTTGTCGAATACACATCAGTTTAATTTTTTTTGAATTTCAACAGTCCTTTGCTGAATGTCGGATGAAGCTGTCCATCAAGACTTGGGGAAAAATTGTTTTACTAAAGCTTCATAATGCAGTTTTATCTCAGTGGAGGAATAGGTGGTTTTTCCTTAGTAATTTCTGTAGTGAAGCAGAGGAAATACTGTCTTCTTTAAAGGTAAGGTATTTTACATCAGCAAAAGTATTGAAAGAACGGGATTGAATCTTATCTCTCTGCAAAGGCGGTTACAAGATACAGAGGTGTTCTCCTTCCCCCGACAGCGTTGCGGCGGTTATCTATACGTTAGGAAGCAGTGAAATTGCCTTTCTCTAAACATTTTCCTCTCGAGCCAAAGTTCCTGAATTCGGATTAGCCTCTCGAGTGAAGTCAAATGATTGGCATCAATTGTATCTGAAAACACTGACGCCACAAGCCTGTTGCTCGGTCAAAAGCAAGACCCGGGGAGCTCAAAGGGAAGGAGAGTCCGTGAGCATGTGGCTGGGGCGTGCGGAGGCTGGGGGAGGGTACAGCAGGCAGCGAGGGTGTGCCGAGCGAGTGACAGGGCCAGAGAAAGGCGTGCAGCAGAAGGACAAATAAACCCGAGGGTGGACAAAGGGGGGGACAGCTCTAGAGGGCCGCAGGGAAGAGAGACCAGGAGGGACCGACGCACAAGAGAGGAGACGCGGCAGGGGACCCAAACTCCACGTCTCAAGTCGTGCAAGCCAGAATTCTTTAAATCAGAAGAAGGTGACGTTTTTCCTTGAAAGTCACTTAATCCCTGCGTGCAGGGCAGAGGGGAGAGACAGGGGAGGGCACAGGGCCTGCAGACCAAGGCAGGAGGCTTCCCACGTCCAGCCTCGCCTCCAGACTGCGGCAGCGGGGCCCTGGGCTGTGCTGGGGGCTGGGAGCTCCTGCCCTCCCTGCTCCTGTGAACCTCGGACTGTCTCTGAACCCACGCTGAGGTCAGATGCACGAGTCCCCAAGCTCTTCTTTGTCTTTCTTTTCTCCTTTTCTATACATCTTCGCTGAGATGTAACTGACCTATCACATAACGCACCCATTTGTGATGCACGATTCAGCGGTTTGTAGTATGTCCACAGAGCCCTGCAACCATCACCACAACCAATTTTAGCATATCTTTATCTCCTCTAAAAGAAGCTCATCCCCAACTTCTATCCTGTTCCCAGCACCTCCCCTTCTTACCCCGAGCACTTCCTCTGAGACGCCGTCTCTGCCTCCCCTGGCACCAGCGGTGCCCGGCGCTCTCTCACCTTGGCGTGGTGAGGGACAGGGTCCCACAGGCCCCTCACCTGTTAGCTTCAATGCTTCTTGGTGCCTCACCTGCTGAGGGTTCTTCCTTGGGCCACGGGATCCCTGTCCGAGTGAACTCCTAAGAGGGGACGCCTGCAGTGGCCCCCGGCAGTCCCGACCCGTTGACTGAAGTCTTGACCAGGTGTCCAGTGTATGCTGTGACGATCCCCTGTGACGGTACTCCAGTGACCACGCACTGGGCAAGGGGAACGCACAGGCACTTCTGTGATTGCTGGACACAGGGTCCGAGCTGACGCTGATACCTAAAGACCCAAAACTCCACCATGACCTCCTTTTCCAGAGCGAGAGCGGCAGAGATCACGCGATCCATGGAGTCCTGGCTGAAGCCCCGCTTTCCGGTGGTCCCCGGGGTCATGGACACACCTGGTGGTCATCTCCCCAGTCCTGGAGGCTGGAGGGTGTATTTGGAATCGATATATGTGTCAGTTGTGTCCTGTTGCTTCTGTCACAAAGCACCACAACCTTACACAGCTTCACAATAACAAACATGTATTACCTTATAGTTTTGGAAATGAGAAGTACAGAATGGGTTTCACTGGGCTAACACCAGGGTGTCAGAGGGGCCGTGCTGGAGGCTCTAGGGAATAATGAGTTTCCTTGCCGTTTCTAGCTGCTAGAGCCACCCACATCCCTGGCTTAAGGCTCCTTCTTACCCATTAAGAACCCCGAACAGCCGGGGAGATTGTCCACACTTTGCCTTGTTCTCAGCGAGGGCGGAAGTTTGGTTCCTCCCCCGCGCGCTGGGAGCCCCTCCCTTCCCGAGTAGCTTCAACCTGTACACACGCAGCCCGTGGCCGTGGAGTCCCGGCGGCTAGGACTTGATTCAAGAAGATAGGGCCACATGATGACGCATTTTTGCGTTTTTACTGTCCCGTGCTCCAAATCCCGCACGCTTTGCTGTGTGAGAAGTTTCTGAGTTTGATTGATTAACTTTGGAAATAGATGTGGATGCAGGAGTTTCAACGTTCTCATCATTAAGAAAGGATTAATGGGGTTGCCCTGGAAGGGACTTCATTCTGGCTTCCAAATTTAATGTATGGCCTAGTTCCACCAAGAACCCGGAGGCCTGGGCTACGCACTCTCTTACCGTGAGCTGCTCGGCAGCCCCGCAGTTGCTGAGCAGAGAGCAAGATGTTCAGGCAGTAAATTCAGAACTCCACCCATTTCAGGTGAAACTTGAGAAGATTTTTCTCCCTAAATGGGAAATATAGATTGAAAGTCTTCATGCATTTTGGTCTCTTCTTTAGAGTGGAATTGCTGGAATCTGATTGGCACTTAGCCCTAAATGTGTATTAATGGCCACAGAGCCATTGAAATGAAACTTTGATGACACTAACACACGGATGTATGTACGACGTGCTCATACAAAGGGATTTAAAATGCTACTTCTAGTAAGTGGACCTGAAAAGCATCCCAACAACTGTTGGTCTTTGATATTTTCTTAACACTGGAAGATACTCTGTTTAGCAGATCTTCACGGCTATTAACGGAATAATAACACATTTATTTATTTATTCCTACGTGTCCCTTAAATGCAGTTAGCCATTCTTTTTTTCTTCCCAGATAAAACATTTAGTGAGTCTTGGGGTCAAATATGCTGCCAGTGTACGTTCGCCCTGCTCTCGGTGGTATCGTAGGGGTGGGCATCCCGGCAGGTTGTGGCCCTGCGTGCAAACTGGTGAGTGTCCCTTATGCTAGGGGACGTGTCGGGCACGTGTGCAGGTGGGGCTTCTCCATGGCGCCACTTAGAGTGTTCAACCTGCATCATCCCAGCAGCTCACCGCTGAAACACACGTCCCATCTCAGGCCATTCCTGGCAATTGCTTCTTGCTGATTATTTGCATTTCGTACATCTAATTGTTTAACTTTTCTGCCTATTTCCATTGATTCTCCTCTTTCTTCAATCTCCTTTGTCCACTTTGCTGTTCCGTGTGAGCTGTCCTCTGAAGTCCCCCTGGTTTCCTCTCGGGCTGGCACAGCTGAGTGACACTCCATGATCATTTTAAGCTAATTTTCAGAAGCTACATATCTACACTTCTTAAAAATCTTCAACCTTTGATTTTGTAAATAAATGCTCAGAAACACAAGATTTTTTAAAAACCACTTTTATTGTCCGTAGTTAAGTTCAAAGGAGGTGACAAATGTTTAAGTTTGTATGTTGTAGGATTTCCAAACCTAATTTCAAAAAAGGTTAAATAAATGAACTCTCAGAAATGTACTCATTCCTAGAAAGAGAAATTATGGATCTGTCATCTCTTAGTGTCAATGTGTGTAAACCAACAGTGGAAATTTTCCGATTCTCTCTCTGATTGTGTACTCTTTGGTTTAAGTGATTGTGATCTTGTAAAAACCACACCCAGGGAGGGCTGGGAGACATTTTTAAGCTACACACACACACACACACAGAGACACACACACAGATACACACACACATACACACACAGAGACACACACACACACATACAATGCCCTACTTTGACATAAATAAGCATATTGAGGTTCTTTCATGATGTTCAGTTCTCCTTCATAAGCCTGCTTTGTCTTTGTTTCTAAATGCACAGTTTGCCTAAGGATGTGAAAATGAACTCTTTAATTTACATAACCGGAACAAACCTAAAGCAAACTGTTTCCAGTTGTATACAATTTGCAGTCCTATTGCAGAGCAGTCCTTTGCCCCGGTGACGTGGTTCTCAGCGGTTTAGCCATCCCAGGGCTCCCAGGTGAGGCCTGCTGGGGAGAGGTTCCCCACTTGCTCCTAGGCGAGCCTGCGGGTAGAGGCGGGAAGCAAGGTGTGATGTCTTAGCGTGGTCAGAATGTCACGGGGCACACGGACTAAAGTGTCTTTCCCCCCAACCAGCTTCTTCCTATCCACCCTTCCCTGGTGCAAAGGGAATCTGTAATAAGTAAGCGTTTTAAAAAGAGAGACATGACTTAGAATAGTGGAATTCTTAGAGACAGGAGGTCCAGCAGTGGTTACCGGGGGCTGGGGGGAGGGAGGCAATGGGAGTTATTGTTTACTGGGTGCGGAGTTTCAGTCTGGGATGGTACAAAAGTTCTGGAGATGAGTTGCCAAGCAGTATGAATGTACTTAATACCCCTAAACCGTACCCTTAAAAATGATTAAAATGGTAAAATTTGTATTTTTACATATATATGTATATTTGTGATGGTTAATTTTATTATATATATTTGTGATGGTTAATTTTTATTATATATATTTGTGATGGTTAATTTAGGTGATGGTTAACTTGACTGAGCTAAGGGATACCCAGATAGCCGGTAAAGCATTATTTCTGAGCAAGTCCGTGAGAATGTCTCCTCGAGAGATTAGTGTTTGCATCCGTACCCTGAGTAAGGAAGAACCTCCCTCACTAGTGTGGAGCAGCAAACCCAACGCACTGAGGGCCCAGCTAGAACAAGGAAGGGCGAGTTCACTTTCTTTCGGAATCTGGACATCCACCTCCTCCTGCCGTCAGACATTAGAGTTCCAGGGGCTCGGGCCTTCAGCCTTGGACTGAATTCCATCATTGGCCTCCCTGGTCCTCCTGCTTTCAGACAGCAGGTCATGGCACTTCTCGGCCTCCACAGTCATGCGAGCTAATTCCCATAATGAATCCCCTTTTGTCTATCTGCATAATCCCCATGGGTTCTGTTATTCTAGAGAATGCTGATATAATATTTCACCACAGTTGTTTTTTTTTTAAGTTAAACATAAAGACAGACATATTAGTAAACTGGCATCTAGACATTATGCCGTAAGAAGCCGTCGGTACTAGAAAGATTTGGTTGTCTTGTAAATGCCCCGCTCTAGACTCAGAACTTCCGCTTCCTCCTGTAATGCACATGGTGCAAATCCGCCTCCCATCAGGAGGATGGTGTCGGGACTCAGAGGACTCCCTGTCCCCTCTCCAGGACGGCGTTGGAACCCGTGCAAGAGGACAGCAATGCAGAGGGAACCAAGAGGGTCCTGGCGAAGAAGGGAGAGGGAGGACGATCGGGAAGTGGAGGGCCATCTGCAGAATCCATCTCTAGGGGAGTTCAGAGGAGACTCGAGAGAAAGGTCAAGAAGTGCTTCCGCAGGCTCTTCTGGACTTCCCGTCTGTTTGTTTTCCATCCATCCCCCTCTCCTCTCCAGCCAGGCCTCAGGCACTTGCGAAGAGAACATGGGCCCTACCACAACTTCCCAGTAGTCCTCACCCTCCTCCACTCTCCACACCCGGCCATCCAGGGGCAGCAGGTGTGACGAGGCCGTTGGTTCGTGTCCTGATTAACTTTGATACAGGTCAGCAGTGTGCCTGGCCACCAAGAAATCAAATGGCTCCCAAGGCCATATGGAGGGAATGGGGCTGCCCGGCTCTGCTCCTGCCGGTCTACAACGGAGCACAAATCCCGGGTCCCCGGAGCAGGGTTAGACAAACATATCTGGGAAGGAGAATGGCCCAGAGTCCCTCATTTACAGGAAACCCAAAGCCCTAGACCTGGGTACCATGAAAGTGAGAAGAGTCAAAGTTGGTATCTTCAAATCTCTGAAGGGTTGACAGGTGGAAAAGAAACCAGACCTGATCCATAAAATGAAAGTTGCTGGGCAGAGTTTCGGTTTTTGGCTCCAGGCAAACTGAGCTCTCTCAGAGGCAGACCTGCCCAAAGGCACAAGAGTGATGA
Source organism: Cheirogaleus medius (assembly GCA_008086735.1). Taxonomy (NCBI): domain Eukaryota; kingdom Metazoa; phylum Chordata; class Mammalia; order Primates; family Cheirogaleidae; genus Cheirogaleus; species Cheirogaleus medius. The sequence continues at coordinate 1,727,493 of VBSM01002223.1, forward strand.
TTTCCGTGGCCCCAAAATTCTCTGGGAAAATGGTGATTGAGGAAGTGATCCCGCTCCGGCAGAGGTTTGAACCAGGGGACAGTTAAGCTCCCTTCTTGCTCAAGATTTTGCAAAACCAGGAAGCATCTCATTTCATCTCCCCCCTTCCCAATCCAACTTCTCTCTCTCTCCCTGGCCCGAGGCCCTCACCACCTCAATCTTGGGGCACTGATCTCTTTTGCAAGAAATCAGTCCCGCCTGTCACCTGCAACTTCACCTTCCTATCACTTTCCTTACGACATCGCTCTGTATTCCCACCCACACCAGATGTGAATGCTTCTCTGTGCAATTCAAATCCTGGATAAGCACCCCCCCACACACACACCATTAGCTCATTCTGCTCCAGGTAGACTGGGTTTGTTCCCCATCTCACGTGGCTTCCACTTGAATCTTTATTTTTTTTAAAAAAAATCAGCACGTTTCCGAGGCCTTCAAGCAAAGGCACAAACATGTAAAAATACACGAGACGTATTCCAGAAACGGTGAGCAAAAGCGTTTGCTCTATGACTCCCATCTCGGTCTAAAATTCCACGACACTATGTTTGGTCATCGCCTCTCACATCCACATTCCTCTATCTTCAAAAATGGTACGCAACCCACCGAGGCTCTAAATCCCCAAATTTCCTGGTCCATCTTCAATCCCCAGAGATGCCCTCTGCCACCTCACGTTGTCAACTTAATGAGCTTGAATCATAGGCAATCGGTTGCCATGACTATAGATCAAAGGGGTCCGGTATCGGCAATGTCACATGATGCAACCTAATACTGTGTCAGCCCCAATGATTCCTTCCCCTCCCCGTGACCATCCCAGACACTCTCCTGCCCTCCCCACACCAGCCACCTCCTGGATCGTGACAGTGGCTCTTCGGTGGTCCCCCAATGCCCCCGTCCTTGCGTTTTCCCAGCTCATCCAGCTCAGGGATCCCAGAAAACAACAAGACACCCCCCAAATCCCCCACAGAGCCTCCCGGCTGCCTGCAGTCTCCGCCCGACTTGCTTTTCCAAACTTACCGTCTGCTCTTTCGTTCACCCGAAACCCACCCTGGAAGCTTTTACTCTATCATCCTACCCAGCTGTCTAGCCCTACACGCACTCACGTGTGAGTCTGCCAAGCCTCGCACTTTACATTTTTCTTTAATCAATAGACTTTATTATTCAAAGCAGTTTTAGGTCCACGGCAAGGTGGAGCAGAAAGTGCAGAGAGTTCCTGCCTGTTCCGTCCCGCCCCCCCCAACACATACACACACACTCCGGGACCATCAACAGTCCCCATCAGGATGCGTTTGTGACAATCGATAAACCAACATGAACACATCACTAGCAACCACAGAGAAATGTGTTTTAATAGGTAATGTGTACATTTTTTTGAAAAAGAAAAAATCCAAACACCGTTAAAGGCTATACAGAAAAAAGTAATTCTCTCCCCAGCCCCGACCCCTGACCCCAGCCTCCCTCCCAGAGATATATTCTGTGTGTTTGATTATGCCTGTACCGTTTTAATGCAAATGTAGCACACATACACACTGTAACGAACCTTAATTTTTTCCTCTTAATGATACATATTGAAGAGTGTTCAATATCAATACAAATTAAGCTGCTTCATTCTTTTCAACAACGTTTTGCAGAGTCATCTAAAATATATATTTATGTCTTTAAGTAATCATCCCCTATTGATGGATATAGAGAACTTTTAAACTATAGACTTCCAGGCCTCATCTCAAAACTATTGAATAAGAATTTCAAGGCTGGGTGTGGTGGCTCATACCTGCAATCCTAGCACTTTGGGAGGCTGAGACAGGAAGGAGGATTTCTTGAAGTCAGGAGTTCAAGACCAGCCTGAGCAAGAGTGAGACCTCATCTCTACAAAAAATAGAAAAATTAGCCGGCCGTGGTGGTGGTGCCTATAGTCCCAACTACTTGGGAGGCTGAGGTGGGAGGATTGCTTGAGCCCAGGAGTTCAAGGCTGCAGTGAGCTATGATGATGCCACTGGGCGACAGAGAGAGAACCTAACTAAAAAAGAAATTTCAAAATGTGGATGCAGGAATTTGTATTTTATATGTCTTCTCTAGGCTACTTGCATGCAAGCCTCTCATGGGACTAGTTCACAAAGCAAGAAAATATCCATCCTTCTACTTTTTAGAAGGATCTCATTTCATTTCTCATTTCTCCAAATGAGAAAACTGGGGAAGAAAGATGTAAAGTGATTTTCCCAAAGTCTCAGAGCAAAGAAGCTGGAGGCACACTTAGTAGTACGACAGGGTTCCCTGAAGAGTGTGGATGAATTAATCCGTCTGGGCTGCCCACCATAAAGATGTGACCATGATAAGTAACCCCAAATATCAGAGTCCTATAAATCAAGAAATTGTCAGCGATAATTTTCTTACAGTGCAGTCACTGATGTTCATAACGAGGACTCTGAAGTGCCTCCCAGTCACTGAAGGGATATTAAGGCAACTTCATCGTGGTTTTAATGAGAAGTGTATTTAACCGGACTCTAACTCTGTGGGTGGTAGGTTTGGATATTCTCAATAAACAGTTACATTGAATTTTTCATAACTCACTGGAGTCACTTCTGGCTGTTCCGTAAAAGCAGGAGTTTGCTATATATCTGTAGAGGGCATGTTCTAGAAAGACCCTGGTGTCCAGAAATCTCTAGCTTCTACTTGAGCAAGGACTCTCTGTTGGGCCAGGCATTTAAGCTCAGTTTCTTGGGCTATAAAATGAGGATAATGATATCCATATTATCCAACACCTAATGGGCTGCTTCAGTGAGATAATGTATATGGAAGCATTTTGAAAAGTATAATTTTTTATAAAGAATAAAACAATAGCACTTTATCACCTTTAAAGATATGTTGTCCAATGAAATGCTCTGATGTAGAAGATTTGACCCAGGCCAAATTGACTAACATGACTCATAAATCCTGCTTTAATTTTTAAAACTCTTTGTCACCTATGAAAGTAATATAATCATACAGTAAGAACAAAAAATCTAAATGTCATGAGGATATAGAATGAAAAAGATGATATCACACATCTGGACCGACAGCAATAAATCGACAGCCCTTGCAATCTGCTATGCATTATTTTAGACGCTCCTCAGAGCAACCCTTTGAGGTGTGTTGCTGTTATTGTCTCCATTTCATAGAGGATAAAACTGAGGCACAGAGAAGTTTAGTCACTTTCCCAAGTTACACAGCTAGCAAGTGGCAGAGCCCATTATCTGTCCTCACCCCCAAATACTAGTCTTGTTCTCCAAGGATGACCACTGTTTAACCGTTAATTGCATATATGTGTTAGTTTTCTATTTCTGCATAACAAATTACCCTAAAATTTAGAAGCTTGAAACAATAAGCATTTATTAACTCACAGCTTCCATAGGTCAGGAAGCAGCGTGTGGCTCAGCTCAGTGTCTCTGACCCCAGACTCTCACCAGGCTGCGGTCAGGATGCTGGTCAGAGCTGCAGTCTCATCCGAAGGCTCAGCTTGGGGAGGGTGCTCTAAGACCACTCTTGCGGCTGTCGGTGGGTCTCAGGTCCTCCTGGGCCGTTGGACTGAGAGCCTCAGGCACTTGTGGCCAGAGGCAGAGGCTTCCTGAGTCTCTCTGCCCACATGGAGGTCCCCACAGGGCTGCCACATTCTGTCCATTAGAAGCAAGTCACAAAGTCCAAATCACACTCAAGGTGAGGCGGTTGCACAAGGAGGCAGGGACACTGAGGGCCATCTGAAAGACTGCCTACCATGAGAGCCTTCTATAACTTTTATACACATATAAAAACTCTTTTCTTAACAAAAACTCTTTTTTTTTAACAAAAATGATATCCCTTGCATTCTGCCTTTACCGGCATCAAAGCGACCCCCTCGTTTATGATAACAGCTGGATTCCGTCATGCGGAAGGCACACGACTTCATGAACAAGTCCCCTGTGGTGGGCACGTGGATTATTTCAAGCAAAACGCCCTTTTCCCCGATCCTCAGATGTGCTGTACATCACTGTGAGCCAGGCTCCGTGCTGGGCGCTGCGCACCGAGATGGAGGGCGAGACCCCACCCTAAGACATGCTCCGCCTGGCGGGAGAAAAGACACCCAAACAGCTATGTGAGAGGGCTGTCAGGTGCCACTGTGGAAGCGCACACAGCTGTCACGTGAGCCCGAAAGGGAGGCTGAGCATGCCCCATAACTCCAGAATAAGGACACCGTCTCCCTCCCCACAGAGGAATAAACTGAGTCACAGCTCGCCATTTGTTTCGCCCACCCCTTCCATGAAAACGTGTGCCATAGTTGGGACCCGCGCTGAAAACGACTCTTAGGGTGGGCAGGCTTCTAGACCACGCCCAGACCCTACAATTCTAATAAATGCCCTAGAAAATGAAGTCAATGGGAGAGAAGAAAAAAATCAGTGAAACAAAGAACTTGGCATTCCGGAGACCACATAATTGACTACATTTCACTTTTCAGTCGGGCTTTTGGCATCTTTTAGTCACCGTCTAAATTAGTTCGTGTGACATTTTTATGGAGCTTTTTTTTAAAAGAGAGAATTCTGCATTCATTTTGTTCTCATCAAATGGTAATTTTTCTTTTGTCTACCTAGAAAAGATATGTCACAGAATTAACCTGGTGTTTATTGTCCAATTGGTCCCAAAGCAGTCAAGAGATGGCAAGGCTCTGGAATTGTTGTCATGAGTTGGTGGCTGTCCCCGTGTGTCCCGAGGTATCACAGCAACTGGGCCCAACACCGTTTTTCAAATCGGTTCCACCCGTCACTAAGAAAGGAGCATCGTTCTCGTGGCTGACTGTTTTGTGACAGATGAGTGCTCACTGTTTCAGAAAACACCTCCTATAAAAGCCATTTTTTTCTGAAGCAGCAAAGACAGCGGCATTGGGTTTAGATAGAGCCAAGGTCGGAATCCTAAATCCAACCCTTCCTGACAGTGGGCCGTAGGTAAGTCATTTCGCTTATCTCTACCTTGCTTTTCTTATCTTTGAAATGGGTTTACTCAGACCTACCCCACCGAGTGAGACTAAAGCAAACCCCTTTGCACAGCGCCTGGGACGGAGTGAGGGGCTCCATAAACTATAGAAATCCTTTTTGGCTGGACCAACGTGAATGGTGCTTAATTATCCCCCACTCGCCCGCTCCTGGGGAGCAGGTTGGTCTTAGCGGTGAGGAAAGAGGGCCTTAGAACACTGAAAGCCTCGCTGAGGGCCAAGGTCGGGTTCCGACAGGTGGGAGGGGGAGGCAGGTGGAAGGAGGCAAGGCTCAGCACTAGGAAGGCCCCTGCTCCCCAGCCAGGGAGGAAATCACCCTTTAGTCACTGTCTAAATTAGTTCGTGTGACATTTCTATGGAGCTTTTTTTTTAAAGAGAGAATTCTGCATTCATTTTATTCGCATCAAATGGTGATTTTTCTTTTGTCTACCTAGAAAGGATATGTTACAGAATTAACCTAATGTTTAGCGTCCAATTGGTCCCAAAGCAGTCAAGAGATGGCAAGGCTCTGGAACTGATGTCACAGAGCTGCTTGCGCCCCTGAGGCGCTCTGCGAGTTGGTGGCTGTCCCCGTGTGTCCCGGAGGCACCGAGGCGAGATGAGAAACAGGGAGTGTATCCGGCACAAATTCCATCTCCCCCAGGTTACCTGGCCCCGTGGAGCTTCAAGGACAACCGCTGCCGGCACCGCACGGGCCAGTAGGCTCAAACCCCTTGCGGGGAGACAGATGAGCTCCAGGCACCAGTTTTGGAAAGATAAGGGGACCCGTGAACTGGGAGGAGGGACAGGGCTGTTGGCACAGACCCATGTGGAGAATTTTGAGCGCGTCTCCATAAATTTTGCCCCAGAGCTCTAGGGGAAGTGGCCTGACAGAAAGAGCACAGGCTGGGGCTAGAAAGCCCGGGCTGCGTCTGGGGCAGGGGGCGGGACTGTGTGTGTTTCACTGCAAACAGGCCCAGTGAGATCCCAGGGCTGCCCGCCGCGAGCTTGTGTGGGGTCACAGGACAGAACAGAAAGGCCAGTCCTCGGCGCATTCCACACAAGCAGGATTGTCACGAATGGGGCGCAGTCCACCACTCTGTAGTGAATGAGAGTCCCCTGGTTGTGACCTCCTAGGCTCAGACATCAGCCTTAACTTCCCCCACAGTGTTCCTGATACAGCTAGAGCTGCAGGGGACAGTGGATAGTCCCAGAACACCGCTGAGGTCCACCGTTAGGCGTTTGGGTGTCGGGGTAATGCCGCGGATTCCAAGGCGATGAACGAACAGCAGACAAGACGCATCGCCTTTGTCCACATCAGACCTTCCCAACCCTGAACTGGGAAATTCGTGGTGACGGGGACTGTCCCGTGCGTGGTCGAATGTTTAGCGGCCTCCCTGGCCTGTACGCACTAGGCGCCAGCACGATCACCCATTTTTATAATAACCAAAAATGTCCCCAGAGAGTGCCCAACGGCTGGTAGAGGGGCCTGAAAAATCGCCCCGTTGAGAACCACGATTCTACACGGAGAAACAGAACGCGGAACAGTAGCGAGGGGAAGAGACGTCTGCTAGCTGGTATTTGTGTGGCAGAAAGACAGATTTCAGAGGGGTGGAGAAGTAGACGAGGAAGCTTCCGGCAGTTGGAGGGCATAAATGTGGCACCTCTCATCTTCCCAGCAGGAGGACTGTCACCTCCACAGCCAGTGGTCACCGTCACAATAGTCACTTGGGGAACCTGGGGGATGGGACAAAAGGCTTAACTCAGACCAAAGGTTAATGTCACCTAATGTCACCAGCTTATGTCCCCTCCTGGTGACAGGGGCCTGGGCTCAGCAGGGGAAACTCTGTTAGAGAGCAGTTTCTGCTCTCAAGAAGACTAATTTTATTAATGATGTATCTCCAAACTTCACGTCAACAAAGAAAACCTCTCACTATAGAGAAACACAGGCATCCAAAGGTGTGTGGGCAGCCTCAAAATCTGATCTTTCTTCCATTTTCCAAAGCAGCACGCGGACCACAAGAAACCCTTACAAGAACGTGCAAGCATCCACGAGAAATGCAACCCATCAAGGCTCTTCGGTTTTCCCTGCCTTATCTGCAGTCATTCTGTTACAGCAGAAGAGCAAAGCTGCAGCGCTGAAGGAAGTGTAAAACCCATCTCGGTTCTGTTCGAGGCATTTCCAGACAGCTGAAGGGAAGGGGACTTGGACGGGATCGCAGCGTTCCTTGCCAGGCCTCAGCTAACCTCCAGTCCTTGAGGGAGAAGCAAAGGGGGTAAACACTGCCTGGGAACTTTCCAGAGTTGAAGATGGTGCCAGAAATTTTCCAAGCAGGGCCACTCCTTTCTCTCCTCCCACCCCAAAGGCCTGTCTGCTGCCGACGGACAGCATCCTCCAAACCGCACACACCGGGAGCTGCGCAGACAGGGACCGGACCGCCAGAAAGGGGGAAACAGGGACCACCAAGATACATTACAGCCTACTCTTCGGAGTGACCTGCTAAGATGACAATAAACACCTGCCACACTCTGGCCAGAGGCTGTTCTCCGGGCTCAGCTCGGCAGGGAAGTTTGCTGGGAATTCAGTGGCACAGTCCGGTCATTCCGAAACGCTCTGGAAGACAGAGTTCAGGTCAAGTGAAAGCACATGGCTCCTGGCCTGGACAAAGCCCCGCAGCCGGAGCCGGAGCAGGTGTATGTAGCCTGCCAAAAGCAAACAAAAACTTCCTTCAAACAACAACAAACAGCTAACACCGCAGCCTGTCAACACCGATTAGCCTGCCTGGGAGCAGAAGCCTATTAAGACCGGGGCTCAAATCCAGCAAGGTCCTCTGCAAGCAAAACCTGTCATCCCCTCTGGTCCCCAAGGCGGTGACTCTCTCAATGCAAACTCACTACAGAGCTGAGACCAGAGTCTCCAGGCCACAGGCCAGGCACAGGGCCTCAGACACCCGCACACTCCCAGGGCCCCACGCTGGGCGGAATTGTGACTTCCCTGGGTTCTAGGCTGGCCCCTTCCTCGGTAATAACATTCACATTAAATGGTATTGTTGATGTCACTTTAAATACTTCAGTGTTTTGTTTTATTAATGTTTTAGGCAAAATGTATGAGGCTAAAAATTAACATTTCCTTTGAATATTTTAATTTCCTTTTTATCCTTCTAATTTTAAAAGAAACTAAACATTTTCCTGAAGCCCCGAAAATATCATGGGCCCTAGGCCCTCTGCCCACTATGTCTGATGGAGGCCCTGATTCAGCAGATACTTGCAACTTAAAAAAAAAAAAAAAATACTGTCACCCCCTCTTATCCATCCTACCAAACACAGCGCTGGCTTCTTCTGAAAGTCCATTGTATTGATGAAACACTCACATAACGTGCCTGGGAATTATATATTTCAACTCGTCACTTAAAGTGATGCCTTACCTAGTTAGATTCCAAGAGGCTAAAAAAAAAAAATCAAGTCACCACACAGGATAGATTTTCTTCAATATTTTATTTATATAGAAATACTTAAAAAATGAAGTAGCACCATTACTTAAGTTTTACCTTTATTATGTAGAACTTTAAATGTCAGAAAAATAAAACTCTTGATACAATTTCAAATCTTGTCTCAGCAAATATAATATTAGTATTTGACCATGAGGTTAAAGGCCCTTTATCATAAAATAAAATATACTTTGTTTTTTAAACTTTGCTCAGTAAAGTACATTTAAGCTCAAGTAACGTCACCTACATATACATAAACAAGTGGTAAACAAATGTATTAAAATAGAAATACTAAAACTATAGTGGTGCAACAGAATTTTTGTAACTTGCACTGAATTCTATTTATACAAATGTTAGAAAGCATCAACAGTTCCTTTTGACATGTTTATACATTTCCGTTTTTTTTTGTAATAATATAGAATAAAATATGCTTTATATCACTGAATAGAAAATATGCTGGGTGAAGCAGATCTAGAAGATTTGTCTGAACCTATAAAATCTCCATCCCAACAGAATACTGTTCAAAACATTACACATTTTATGGTTTGTAATTCCGTCACAATTGTATGATTATTAAAATAATACAGTGTTCTTTGCCATAAGGCCATACTAAAATAAAAAGATTTAACCCAGCTACAAAAAAGTTCACTGAACTTAAATTAAAATACTTGTAAACATCTTTGCAATATGAAATATAATTTTTCAAGTCAAAAAAGAATAAAATACTTCAATCTGTATTAATGCAATTTCTCTTTAAAACTTTTAAACGTTTTTAATATATAAGAGATATGTTACAGTTTTTTTTAACTTTAATAAAGCTGCAGTATCCTGGTTTCACAGGAACTCCTGGCCCTTCCACGAACATTCAAAAAGGCTCCACTGCATTCTATGATAAGCATCGGAGGAACCCACCCACAAACGGGGACACGCTAACAGTCCACACATCCCATAGCACTATTATTATCATCTTCATCATAATAATCATTGTTCATTTTTTGTTTTCTTTCTACTTTTAAGAAAATGGAAAACTTGTGGGGTTTTCTTCTTTCGGAAGCTTCCTATTCAGTACAGGGTAAAACACCGTCGTTACTGGAATGCCGCCGTCCCTATTATTTATAGAGCATGCATTTCAGGTGGTTCAGAGGTTCCCAGGCTACAGCACTCTCGTTGCAGATATCCTGGCAAGTTACTTTGTTTAAAAATTAAATTTTAAAAATGAGCGGATACTACAGCTTTCCAAGCTCCTCTGGGATCTCAGCGTGGGGAGGGCGGAGGGGCAGGTGGGGGGCGCGGGGGAGGGGCGCGCGGGCGGGAGCGAGGGTGCAGGGGAGGGTCCCCTCCCCCACGGTGC